>LR738711.1:850371395-850500390 GCA_902687465.1 Secale cereale | reverse complement strand
CTGGGCCAAGGCCCAGTTGGGCCGGGGGTTTTTGTTTCTTTTTTTTTTGTTTTTGTTTTAACTTATTCTTTTCTGTTTTGTTTTTAGATTCTTTTAAACTTTGTTTTATAAAACACACAACTAGTTTATAAATTAGTTTTAATAATTAGCCCACAGCCACATTTAACTTTATAGCTAAAATAAACAGTTTAACATTTTATTAATTAGAAAAGGTATTTAATTAAGCGTTCAAGCTGCTGTTTTAAATATCATAGTGTATTTAATTTATTTATTAAAAATGTGGTTTCAACACGACAAAAACCCAGAGAATATTTGCCACACATGGAACATTTTTGTTTTCATGTTTGACAAATTTAAATTTTGACTTTAATTTGAATTTGAATTTGAACAGTATTTGGATTAACGAGAGATTATCAACAGTAACAGTGGTGACGTGGCATCATTAGCGTGTGGTTACTGTAGCTTAACTACCCGGGCGTCACATGTAGGGACATGAGAATCTAAGAAGGATGCCATGTTTTAAGAAGAAAGTACGATTTTTAATGTTATCAAAATCGCGACCATTGTCACATTGGATAAATCGAATTGGGAGAAAGAAGTGGACAGACACATAGCGTTGAAAATTAAGAAAGAGAGAATGGACCTCAGATTTGTTGCGTAGAGGAAAATTCCAGACAAAGTGGGTGAAATCATCTAGTATAACAAGGTAATATTTAAAACCCGAAACACTTGTAATGGGAGAGGTCCATAGGTCATAATGTATTAATTCAAAGGGATAAGTGCTACAAGAGCTAGAGGAACTAAAGGGAAGACGCACATGTTTGCCTAATTGACATGACTCGCAAAATGCAGAATTATGAGAATCCCTATTACATGGTATGGTAAATTCACTAAGCATAGAAGCTAAGACAGCAGGGTTGAGATGGCCCAAGCGACGATGCCAGAGATCGACGGAGGCCAATATGGATGTTGGAGGGGCGGCGGCAGGAACTCCATTAAGAGAGTAAAGATCACCGGAGCTATTGAAGCGAGCGATCTCGGCCTTGGTCAGGTAATCTTTCACAGATAAACCAAAAGGGTCAAATTCAGCCAAAACTAGATTGTCGCAAGTAAACTGGCGAACAGAAATAAGATTTTTAATGAGGGCGGGTGCAACTAGAACATCACGAAGTAGAAGAGGTTTAGTGGAAGAGGGAAGTTGAGCCTGACCAACACAATATATAGGAATAGATGATCCATCTCCGAGGGTAATGGAAGGGAAATGAGATGTAGTGCAAGATGATAACCAATTACTAGATGCAGACATATGACTAGAGGCCCCTAAATCAAAGATCCAATCCGTACCTGAGTTTCCTTGCGCAGCAAAGTTATTCATTGCTTGGAGAAAAGCAGCTTGATCCCAGCTCGGCGTCGCAGGTGAGGGTGGCGTCGGGAGCAATGCCGGTGGATATGATGGTGAAGGCAGCAAGGCCGGCTGGGGTGTGTAGTAGGCGCTGCCATCGGTGGAGTAGTGACCATAGGGAGCATACGTCGGGGCGGCGTGAGAGGCATTGGCCGGCTGTGGCGTCGGGAGCAGTGCCGACTGAGGTGTGTAGTAGGCGCCGCCGTCGGTGGAGTAATGACCATAAGGAGCATACGTCGGGGCGGCGTGATAGGCATTGGCCGGCTGTCGAGGGTTGAGAACCCCGGGAGCACCAGTAGGCGGCCGAAGGCCGGGTTGCCAGGCACCTGAGTATGCCGGCGGAGCACCGAGCGGGGACGGAGCGGACCAGGGCATGGGCCACGCCTGAACGAGCCCCGTCCAAGGATCTTGAGGAGGCCGCCATGCAGCCGCCGATGGAGCACTGGTGGGTGGTGCAGGACTCGGTGCTGTCGTAGGCGGAACTGAACGAGTCGACGGCGGCCTGTAGATAGGATTTTTGCCGCGGTAGTTCGGACTAGGGCGCCAGCCTGGGGGCGGTTGAGCGGATGACGACGCGGATGGCCCGGCGACAGGAGCCAGCTTGGGAGGCGGTGCTGCTGTAGGCGACGGAGGAGGGCGAGCCGCAGCATGAAAGACCTTGGGGCGAGAATCCTTGCGAGCTTGTGTTTCCACCGCGAGTTGGAGCAGAGAACGAACTTCAACGAAGGTGGGAGGAGGCCGTATCATTGGTATGAACGAGGCTTGCTTGTCAAAATCCTCGCTGAGGCCGACGACGACGATGTTGATGAGCTGTGAGTCGCTGACGGTATCGCCGAGTTCGCGGAGCTCATCACCAATGGTCTTGACGCGCTGGCAGAACAGGTTCACCGGGGCGTCTCCTTGCACCATATTGCGAAGCTCGGTGTGAAGAGCGTTTTTCCGAGCGTCGGTGTTGCTTTGGAAGAGCTGACGGAGGGAGTGCCAGATGTTGGCAGCGGTGGCGCCGTCGTGATCGAGCATGTTGAAGATCTCGGTGGTGATGCGGGTGTAGAACCACTGGACGATTGCGAGATCGTCTTTCAAACATTGCGGATCGTCGGAGCGGGGAAGACAGTTGGCGGCGACATGCGAGCGCAGGTTGCAGCGGCCAAGGTGGAGATCGAAGAGATGTCTCCAATGGTAGTAGTTATGGGCGGCGAGATCAAGAACTATGGGGATGTATGGGCTGACGTCGAAGATTGTGTCAGCAAGAGACATTGGTGCGGCGAGGATGGGTGTAGGGGAGTTTTGTGGAGCTAGGGAGAGGACCGAGAGAGAGGCGGCTGCGGCGTTGGCAGCCTTGGCGATGAGCGCGGCCCGGCGCTCGAAGTAGCCGGGCGGCGGCAGCGGCGGCGGCCTTGGCGGAGCCATAACCTAAACCCTAGGACCGGTATCTGATACCATGAAAGATGAATAAAACTGATTCTTATTGATTGATTTGGTGCGGCATACAAGTGTATATAAGAGGGTATAAACCGACTTGGGAAAAGGTTACAAAGCTGACTTGGACTAGGAGTCGTATACGATAAAGACTACTCTAACACGTTTGAGGGCCTGGATTTGACCATCCCGGCGGTAGATGCACTAACCACTGCCAGCAAGTGCATAGCGATGAGGTCTTCATCAAACGGATATTCATGTCGATTGGTAAATGGTTATTTCTAAATCGACTAAGAAATAGTCACGCCACTTTACTGTTACAAGTTCGTGGTACAAATTAGCTAGTGTTCAAATTCATGGACCATTTTGTGTCCAGAATTTTTTGTTTTACATATTTAATAGAGTATCTGCGTTCTCCTCTAATTATACCCAATGGAGACGAAACTACTCAAGATCTGATGTGCGAAACCAATGCATAATCTAGTCCGTAGGCCAGTAGAGAAGAGCAGCCAGTGTGGCAATATCGTCTCCGTATGGATCATCGTCACCTCCCTCCATCAGCTCCTCCTCAAGCGGCTGCATGGATCCACCAGAGCCGTCACCGTCGTCCGGCGACGCAGTGGATGGCCCGGGAATGTCGCCGGCGGCACCGCCTGCAGCAACGGCAACCGGCCGCCTATCGAACTGCCGCAGGGTCCCCGATTTGGTGTAAAGTCGACACAAGCTGAACTCGCTTCTCAGCTACAAAAGAATACAAGTTCACATCAGACTACAGATTCGTAAAATAATTAAGTTCCTGAAATATATATGCATGAACAGCGTATTAACAAAATGTAGTAACACTAGAAAAGGAAGTTGTCGAGCAACATAACATGCATGTAGATGTAAGTGGGGCTGTCATGATGAGCATCCCGGTTAATTGGCACTATCGATAAGCATCACACACAATCTGAAACCTATGCCTAGATGAATTGCTAGTTGCGAGATGCTTTTCGGCACTTATCCGGCACCAAAAGTGACAGCCATGTCTGTCTGATACATATGGAGATGGACATATCACATATGGGTGGCATCGAGTATTACCTGCGGGGGGAGGTTCGGTGGCGCAGCGGCGTGGGGAACCCCGGTTGCCGTGGCTGCGCCGGCGCCGTCGTGCTCGTGCTGGAATGCCCTGTACTCGTTCATTTTCCACTTGGTCTTGGTCCCGGACGGCGCGCGGCCGCGGTAGAACACCATGGTCTTCCTCAGCCCGATGGGCCGGCGGTCGGCGGAGTAGACGACCCCGGGCGTACCCGCCGCCTTCCAGTACCCCGACGGCGTGGTCCGGCTGGGCCGCCCGCCCCGCGCCTCCCGCTCCTGCCGCGCGCAGAAGTAGAACCACGGCTCCCCCTCGCCGCCGCCACCGCCGCCGCACAGCCTCTCGTGGATCTCTGCGTATGTATGTAGGTAAAGGTAAGGCAGCATGAGCGTGACGCAACGTACTGTACGTACAACGCATCAATCTATGTGATGATCGATGGTCCTACTCCTACCTGAGAGCTGTAAGGGGTCGACGGAGTAGACGTCGACAACGGGGATGACGCGCTCGATGTCGCCGCGGCTGCCGTCGAGCTTGTTGCGCAGGTAGAAGCATATCAGCTCCTCCTCCGTCGGGTAGAAGCGGTACCCCGGAGGAAGCCCGTCGGCCATGACAGTCTCCGGCGTATATATGGCGCCGCCTTATACTTTACCCGGCCGGCCACGGCCAGTCTCGGTTGGTAAGTTTACGAAGAAGGCCCTAATAACGACTAAAGCCGCCGGTGAGATCCCTAGCCAACAGCTCGATCGACTGGGTTATATGGAAGCGTGCGCGTGGCCGGAGAAGCTAGGCTAGCTTGCTTGCCGGGATCGGAGCTGATGGCTAAACTAGTAAGGTGTGATTGGTGGGTTGGTGAGAGGAGGTGTGAGCGCGTGCGCCCCCGCATGTATATATGGGGAAGCACGCGGGGGAGGCGGATCATGTCATGGTTGACACCAAGCGACGACGCTGAGCTGCTTGCTCGGGCGGCGAAATTTCTCACGGCTGGCGTGGCGTGGTGTGGTGGGAGTGGGGGCTGGCTCTGTGCGGGAACCAGGAGAGAGAAGGCGGGGACGTGGCCGGGCTGGTTGGTTTAGTGTGGTGGGGAGGACTTGGTCAGGACCAGCCATTGCTAAGTCGTGAGTTTGCCCTTCATATCTTCCTTCTTTCAGCACCATTAGTGCACCTTTAATCATGGTGGACACGGGATTTAACTCGGCTTGCTGCGGAGAATGGTCCTGCAGATGACATCACCCAGTCACTGCTCATGACGTGGTGGAACACTGTTGGGTGGGACCTGTTCTTAGAGCAACTCCTTATGTCCGTAGCCTCAAAAATCGTCTCGGAGCACCTTCCATAATCGAGATTGCTAAGTCTCAGTCGATTGAGACTCAAGTCTCAGTCGATGCTATATTCGTATGATTTTACGTTGAGATTCGTGCAAAATTTTCTTTTTAGTTTCTTTTCTTTTCTTTCTTACTTGTTATATTACTTGACTTAGACTTGGTTAAGTCGGAGTTGACTGAGACCTAGACATGCCCTTCCATAATTTCCGAAAGCTGCGGAGATAATGTGCAAACACAGAGTCGTCATATCTTAATCCTCAAATTTGATTTCCTTACTTCATCTTTCAACATCACACGCTTGGATGGACGTCATTTCATTTGAAAATCAGTCATTCTCATATTTCTTTATGAAATTAAGAAAACTGCATGAACAAAAGATGAAACATCATGCACACATTCAACCTACATGTACAAATCACATGTCGCCGGCCCGCATGTGTGTACCATCCCTGCTCCGATGTATTGGCAGCTTCGTTACATCCTAGAACACATGATCTCCGATTCATCTCCCAAAATGATCTTGATGTGACATCCATGGTATTTCAATCAGTTGGTTCAAGCTATCTTCTCTTGCATTAACCAATTTTTATCAAACTGAGGCATACGCGCCTCCATCACTTTCTTGGTTTTTTACTTTCATGCATAGCCTTCCACCTCGCCTTCTTCTCTTATAACCTCCTCTCCTCCTTCTTTTACTTGACCAGCTCATTGATTTTGTCTTTCATCGCTCACACCACCCCCTTCGATCTCTTCCTCCCATTGGACCGCCCCATGCTAGACGCGGAAGTGGGACTTCTTGGCCTTCTCTCCTCTTCACCATCATCTTCCTCGTTGTCATCCAACTCCAAAGAAGAAGAGGTCTATGACCTCAATATTTTTGGTGCCCCACGCTAGATGTCGAATGGTACGCACAGGTTAGGGTGGAGTCAATGGCATCGTCGAGAAGACTTGTGGGTGGAAAGAGGAGTGGGAGAGGAAATGTCTCTTACACCAAGCTGTTTTTGGGATGGACCGGTCCAAAAGCACCCCAATCCTCCAGATATGGAGGCAGGTGGTCTGGATTGGAAGCACCCTTCAAAAATTATGGTGATGGAGTGCAGGATAGTGAATCCTCTTGACAGACTTTTTAAGAACATCATCATAAAAGTACTTATTAGGGCATTCAGGCCGATATGACGACTCTGCTAGAGTTGCACTTACTAGTTTGGAGTGGCCGACGTGTCGGTTTTCTTGGATGACCGCTCTGAACCGTTGGATCATACATTTGTTGTTTAACACTTATTGTAACTCTACCTTAGGACTCGTCGCCAAGCCCTTTCTCTACTACAACCAGTGGCAAAGCCACGTGCTGGTTGTATGGACACTTGAATACTCAGTTTTTTTGGCAAAAATCTCATACATAAGTTGAAAATCGTATTTTTTTTTACAAAACTCATACAAAGACATATATTTGACTATAGGAATTTGAGTTGACTACACAAGACTAGAGCCTTGGCACCGCCATTGACTGCTACCATCTATTATTTTTATGCAAACCCGCTTCTATCTCTTTTTCATATTATCATATCACTCACGCTTCTGTTCGTGCACTCGCCTTGTGCCTCAGCTTCATCTCAATATTAGTTGTTCGGTTCTCACTTATATTCACCGCCTCTATAGGCATTGATTGCTCGTTGATTTCACCTCCTTCTTGATGTCAGTCTGCCTCTTAACTCATTCCTCACCTTTCCCAAGTTGTTGCCTCCCTTGACAATCACGTGAGCATGGAGATTAAAATGTCGGTCAATGGGCTTTGTGTTCGGGTAGTTTTGTACTTCTGGTGAATTAAAATTTATCATGCATTACCACATTTTTAACTTGCAATTGACATGCCAAATATTGCATGTGTACTACGACTAAGGCCCTGTCGGATCGTCGCTGGCTTCACCGAAGAGCCAGCTTCTCGAGAAGCCAGCCGCCACCAGCTTCCGATAGGAGCAGGATGCGTTCGGCAGCAACTCATGTCCGTCGGCATGGGCTCGCAGCCCGGTGGAGCCTGAGGCCCAGTTCGGTGGCTCCTAGCAAGAGGAAAACGATTGAGCAGAGGAAAACGGTTCGAGGATGGGGCACTTCTGGAGGGCATTCCCATGTAATATCCAGCAACTTCTCCTTCTCGTTTTTCTGAAGCTGCGCTTCAGCTGCTCCAAAATTTTGCACTACAGGCTGTTCTTTCTCCAGGAGCTGGCTTCTCGGAGCTGAACGTTTGGCTGCCTTCTCCTGGCTATTGCAGGAAGCTGGATCGTGGAGAGGATACGAATGAGGCCTAAATGTTGCATTCTCATAATAAATTAGATTTACTTTTTTTTTCATTTTTCTGTATTTTAAAGGGGGTCTTTTTGGATTTGATTGCAAGAAATACTCTCTTGACATTTTCGATGAAAGTTTGCTTTGTTTTCAACATAAATACTTGACATGTTTCATTTTCTAGCTTAAAATTTAATGGTTCGTGGAAGAAGGTTCTTAGTACTAAAATCAAGAAGAATTTCATACTGATCTTTTGTAAATGGAGTAGGCCAATATTGATTTTCATGTTTTGATTTATTCCTCTACCTTAACATGACTCGATTTCAACTACTTAGTTATCATTTCATTTCTCTGTGAATTTTTACTAGTGTCATACAACTAATGTTTTGTGTACTCATTATTTTCAAGCATACTGGGAATTTAATATTGGCTTCATATATTTTAGTATTTCCCGACAGTAAGACGTCAATTGGAATAACTTTTGTCCTAAAAACTACATACCATAATTGTCCTAAAAACATATGTAATATATGTTTTTTTTCACCTTTTGTATTGTATGACCTTAAATATATTTCATTTTATTTAAATATTTTTTGCATTAGTAAAAATATATATTAATTTATCATGTTATGTATTTCAGAAACAAAAAGTAATACAAGGGTAGCTAGAAATCTCAGTTTAGTCATTACTAATTTGATCTTCATTGTCACAGGTATATACTCATCCAAGTAATTAGTTACATATAATATCATATGTAAAAGTTCTAACACTCATTATATCATTTATACCTTACATTATTACTACTATCACCTAATCAAGTAGCAAAGAAAGATGCATATTTTGATCGATGATATTTTAATCACTTCTGGTTGAGATATTCTAGAGATGAGTTGTAACATAATTTTCATCATTTCGTACCTACTAGCAACATATGGGACTTGAGTCACTAAGATGAGTCGAAATAAATAATTATACATATTGATACCAAATTTGTTTACTTGTTTATAACGTTAATATACAAAAAATATATTATATTTATATATTACAATTAGCACGATCAAGCACGCAACTATACAATTGTTTCATGTTACATGTTTTACCTTATTGTTTCAATTAGTGTAAATGATATTTTACAAAAAAAACTATGTTACTTTATTATTATTCATTTTTACTCGAGAGATTGAGAAAATTTATCATTCAATTCAATATTTATTATATGTAAGTGACCAATAAAACCAAAGTCATATTATCTCATTAATTAATACATATCATCCTATGTGATGTTTTTAAAAGCGTTTGGGTCCATTTAAGTATCCATAAATATATAGTAGAGAGCTCTAGAGCACAAGCTTGTAACATATACGTGGATCTGCATTCTTAAAAATGTGGTTGTATCTATTAGGAGTGTGTATGGGATGCCTACGAACGACATTAGATTCCTGTGATTGCTCGTTTCTTTATTCTTTCATAGACAAATATGTCCTATGCTCATGTGTTAACCATTGGTTCGCAACTCATGTGTGATTTGTAGTTGATAAAAAATGATTTCTTATAGTAAATAGTACATAATACATAAGTTTTACTTGTGGATGCCTTAGTTTGCTACCTGGAGTGGTTCTGATGACATCAGCGATTTTTCACTACCAATGATGTGCCAGACCATAGTTGAGCCAATACCCATGAGGAATTGTTATTACTTTGGAGTCACCGCTTAGGTAGTTTTCCCATAGGAATCATCTAGACCTTTGGATCTTATATCCAATTTTAACTTATGCAACTTAGCCAGTGTCCTTTATGGTTTTGTAGGCACTCATCGCACGGCTCGAGCCCAAAATGGGAAGCCATCCTCTACTTTTATAGTATATCATCATTTCATTTCCTTGTCTTTTTGTATGGTAATACGTTTCTCATTTATATCATAAAGATCATAGTACAAGTCACATAAGCACCGACTTGATAAAACTAAAAAGACAGCCGAACTCTAGCCTTTGCACAAAGGGACACTAGCCAAGAAACAAAATTACAACCAAGACCGAAGAAACCTTCCAGCTTGACACCAACACATGTCACCTGACTCTGGCACCACCACAACAGCCACCAAAATAAAAAAATGATGGATCACCTCCTCACCCGAGCTCGATGCGGCTCCATCACTAATATGCAGCTTTACAAACCTCCAAGGTGGCTCACCAAAGGTGAAACCATTACCATTGAATGAATCAGACTGGGGCAACACCTCGGACACACCATCGAACTCCAGATCATGTATTTTGCATCGCAATTACAATATAAATTGCTCATTTACCATGCATATTCAATCATGTATTCTACTTTTGATCTTTCTTCCTCTACATTTTTATATTTACAAAGGAAGGGACTGAAACCCTGTTGCAACTGGAACTAGGAGAATTTTTAATGGAAAAGGTTAGTTTCAGAGTCGGGGAAATTCCAATAAAAATACTATGCCAATACTATGGGAAGTGGCCTACGTCAGGGGAGGATCCCCACACACTTGGGGGCTGTCGTGCTGGTGGCTCCCCTAAGTTTCAGGCATGACGGTGTTGACCTCTCTTCATCGTCGGCCAGATCTTGCACGCACTTCTCGTCAAGGTGGTTGAGGTCTCAACGATGTACTAGTTCTGGGCTAGTTCACATGGAGGACACCGAGGAAGGAACCTTGGAGTCATGGTGGATGTTGCATGTTGGCTCACGCTCCCCAATGGCCATGGTAGTGGTATAAGGTGTGAAGATGTCCCACCCTTCTTATAGCACCACTTCAGCCTGGCATGGAGTAATAGCTGGCAAAATTATTATAAGATCCATTTTCAAGATGGTGATTGGATCACTGCTTCATTCATTGGTATCCAGTAATCATGATGAAAATCCATGTCCTTGTCGTGTAACATCCCAAAATTCTAAATTTTGGAATGTTAAAATAAATAGATAGTTTTGATTGCTTGTGTGATGAGCTGTGTGAAATTGAGTGAAATTTGAAACTTTTGAAAGTTAAATGAGAGGGAATGAAATGACTTTCCCAAACTTTCACTTTGCATTTATGATCTCCATGAATTCAAATTCATTTCAACACAAAACCCTAGAATGAAGATGATATGACTTCTTCCATTTAATATAAATGAAAAGGGTTTTGAAAAGATTTGAATTCCATTCTTGAAATATTTCAAATTCAGAAACTTTATGCAACTCAATGATTTTCATTAGAGAAGATAAAATGACTTCATCAAATTATAAGAAATATGAGTTGGAGGTTCTTTTGAAATATTCTGAAACACATTTTCAAATTTGAAGTATTTGGTTTTTATTCAAATTATTTTTCTCCAAAAATAAAATATATAGAAAATAGGGTATAATGATTCCCTACAGTAGAAAATTGGAGAGAAATAAATTTGATATCATTTTGGCATTTCTAAAATGATTTTTAGTAGATTTTATTGTAGCAGTAGCACTGTTTGATTTATTTAAATTTTTGTGGATTTATTTGACTCTAGAAAAATGTTCATCTTGTAGGAATTCTTTTCTGAAAATTTTGATATATAATATGCATATATTATATTACTATTTTATTTGTTTATTTTTTGTTATTTTTTTACTATTTGTATTAAAAAAATCTGGACCGAACTGGGCCGCCTCAGCCCCAGCCAGGCCATGGCCCAGCCGGCCAACCGCCTCGTCCCCGTGCTCCCGACGGACTCCAGAGGAGTCCGCCTCCTGTTGGAAATATGCCCTAGAGGCAATAATAAAAGTATTATTATTATATTTCCTTGTTCATGGTAATTGTCTGTTATTCATGCTTGAATTGTATTGTACGGAAACAGCGATACATGTGTGAATATATAGACCACAATGAGTCCCTGGTAAGCCTCTAGTTTCCAGCTCGTTGATCAACAGATGGTCACGGTTTCCTGACCATGGACATAGGATGTCAGTGATAACGGGATCACATCATTAGGAGAATGATGTGATGGACAAGACCCAATCTTGAGCCTAGCATGAGATCGTTTAGTTCGTAATGCATAAGCTTTTCCGGTGTCAAGTATTTATTCCTTAGACCATGAGGTTGTACAACTCCCGGATGTCGTAGGAATACTTTGGGTGTGCCAAACGTCACAACGTAACTGGGTGGCTATAAAGGTACGCAACAGGTATCTCCGAAAGTGTCTGTTGAGTTGGTACGAACCGAGATTGGGATATTGTCACTCCGTGTGACGGAGAGGTACCTCTGGGCCCTCTCGGTAATACATCATCATAATGAGCTCAAGGTGACTAAGGAGTTAGTCACGGGATGATGGATTACGGAACGAGTAAAGAGACTTGCCATGACGAGATTGAACAAGGTATCGGGTATACCGACAATCGAATCTCGGGCAAGTACCGTACCGATGGACAAAGGGAATAACGTACGGGATTGAGTGAATCCTTGACACAATGGTTCATCCGATGAAGATCATCGAGGAACACATGGGATCCAACATGGGTATCCAGATCCCGCTGTTGGTTATTGACCGGAGAGTCGTCTCGGTCATGTCTGTGTGTCTCCCAAACCCGTAGGGTCTACACACTTAAGGTTCGGTGACGCTAGGGTCGTAGAGATACATGCACGTGGAAACACGAATGTTGTTCGGAGTCCCGGATGAGATCCCGGACGTGACGAGGAGTTCCGAAATGGTCCGGAGGTAAAGAATGATATATAGGAAGTCCAGTTTCGGCCATCGGGTGAACTCCGGGGGTCACCGGGAGTGTCCCGGGACCACCGGAGGGGTCCCGGGGGTCCACCGGGTGGGGCCACCCATCCCGGTGGGGCCCCTAGGCTGCAAGGGGAAGGGGCCAGCCGTAGGTGGGCTGGCGCACCCATATGGGCCCCCTCCATGCGCCTAGGGTTGAAACCCTAGGGGGAGGGGCGCCCCCTATGCCTTGGGGGGCAAGTTTCCCCCCTAGGCCGCCGCCCCCCCTAGAGATCAGATCTCCCAGGGCCGGCGCCCCCCTTGGCCTCTATATATAGTGGGGGGGAGAGGGCAGCCGCACCCCAAAGACTCTGGCGCCTCTCCCCCCTCCCGTCACACTTCCTACTCCTCCGCAGGGCGCCGGCGAAGCCCTGCAGGATTTCCTGCTGCATCCACCACCACGCCGTCGTGCTGCTGGATCTCCGATGACCTCTCCTCCGCCCTTGCTGGATCAAGAAGGAGGAGACGTTGCTGTACCATACATGTGTTGAACGCGGAGGTGCCATCCGTTCGGCGCTAGGATCATCGGTGACGAAGAACGCGAAGAGTACGACTACTTCATCCACGTGCTTCGAACGCTTCCGCACGCGATCTACAAAAGGGTATGTAGATGCACTCCAGTATGCTCGTTGCTAGATGACTCCTTAGATATATCTTGGTGAAAGCGTAGAATTTTTTTGAATTCTGCTACGTTCCTCAACAGTGGTATCAGAGCTAGGTCTTTGCGTAGCATCTTGCACGAGTAGAACACAAACGAGTTGTGGGCGTTGAGTTTGCTCAATTTTCTTACCGTTACTAGTCTAATCTTGATTCGGCGGCATCATGGGATGAAGCGGCCCGGACCGACCTTACACGTACGCTTACGTGAGACTGGTTCCACCGACAGACATGCACTAGATGCATAAGGTGGCTGGCGGGTGTGTATCTCTCCCACTTTAGTCGAATCAGATTCGATGAACAGGTTCCTTATGAAGGGTAAATAGAAATTGACAAATCACGTTGTGGTTTTGGCGTAGGTAAAGAAACGTTCTTGCTAGAAAACCTATAGAAGCCACGTAAAAACTTGCAACAACAATTAGAGGTCGTCTAACTTGTTCTTGCAGCATGTGCTATGTGATATGGTATGGCCAAGAAGATGTGATGAATGATATATGTGATGTATGAGATTGATCATGTTCTTGTAATAGGGAATCACGACTTGCATGTCAATGAATTTGACAACCGGCAGGAGCCATAGGAGTTGTCTTAATTATTGTATGACCTGCGTGTCACTGAATAGCGCCATGTAATTACTTTACTTCATTGCTAAACGTTAGCCATAGTAGTAGAAGTAATAGTTGGCGTGACGACTTCATGAAGACACGATGATGGAGATCATGATGATGGAGATCATGGTGTTGAGCCGGTGACAAAGATGATCATGATGATGGAGCAAGATGATATTGGCCATATCATGTCACTTTAATTGATTGCATGTGATGTTTATCATGTTTATGCATCTTGTTTACTTAGAACGACGGTAGTAAATAAGATGATCTCTCACTAAAATTTCAAGAATTGTGTTCCCCCTAACTGTGCACCGTTGCTAAGGATCGTTGTTCCGAAGCACCACATGATGATCGAGTGTGATACGTTCTAACGTTCGCATACAACGGGTGTAAGCCAGATTTACACAAGCAATACACTTAGGGTTCACTTGACGAGCCTAGCATGTACAGACATGGCCTCGGAACACGATAGACCGAAAGGTCGAACATGAGTCGTATAGAAGATACGATCAACATGAAGATGTTCACCGTTGATGACTAGTCCGTCTCACGTGATGATCGGACACAGGCTAGTCGATTCGGATCATGTGTCACTTAGATGACTAGAGAGATGTCAATCTGAGTGGGAGTTCATTAAAATTTGATTAAGATGAACTTAATTATCATGAACTTAGTCTAAATTCTTTACAATATGTCTTGTAGATCTAATGGCCCACGCTCATGTCACCCTCAACTTCAACGCGTTCCTAGAGAAATCCAAGCTGAAAGACGATGGTAGCAACTACACAGACTGGGTCCGTAACCTGAGGATCATCCTCATAGCTGCCAAGAAAACTTATGTCCTAGAAGCAGCACTAGGTGACGCTCCCGCCCCGGCAAACCAAGATGTTATGAACGCTTGGCAGTCGCGTTGTGATGATTACTCCCTGGTTCAGTGCGGCATGCTTTACAACTTAGAATCGGGGCTCCAAAAGCGTTTTGAGCACCACGGGGCATATGAGATGTTCCAAGAGCTGAAAATGGTTTTCCAAGCTCATGCCCGAGTCGAGAGATATGACGTCTCCGACGCATTCTACAGCTGTAAGATGGAGGAAAACAGTTCTGTCAGTGAGCACATCCTCAAGATTTCTGGGTTGCACAACCGCTTGTCTCAGTTGGGAATGAATCTCCCAGACGAAGTGGTCGTTGACAGAATCCTCCAGTCGCTCCCACCAAGCTACAAGAGCTTCGTGTTGAACTTCAATATGCAGGGGATGGAGAAGTCCATTCCCGAGGTGTATTCAATGCTGAAATCAGCGGAGGTGGATATCAAGAAAGAACATCAAGTGTTGATGGTCAATAAAACCACTAAGTTCAAGAAGGGCAAGGGTAAGAAGAACTTCGAGAAGGACGGCAAGGGAGTTGCCGTGCCCGGTAAGCCTGTTGCCGGGAAGAAGCCAAAGTATGGACCCAAGCCTGAGACAGAGTGCTTTTATTGCAAGGGAACGGGTCACTGGAAACGGAACTGCCCCAAATACTTAGCGGACAAGAAGGCCGGCAACGTCAAAGGTATATGTGATATACATGTTATTGATGTGTACCTTACCAGCGCTCGTAGTAGCTCCTGGGTATTCGATACCGGTGCAGTTGCTCATATTTGTAACTCTAAGCAGGAGTTGCGGAATAAGCGGAGACTGGCGAAGGACGAGGTGACGATGCGCGTCGGGAATGGTTCCAAGGTCGATGTGATCGCCGTCGGCATGCTGCCTCTACATCTACCCTCGGGATTAGTTTTAAACCTTAATAATTGTTATTTAGTACCAGCTTTGAGCATGAACATTGTATCTGGATCTCGTCTTATGCGAGATGGCTACTCATTTAAATCCGAGAATAATGGTTGTTCTATTTATTTGAGAGATATGTTTTATGGTCATGCCCCGCTGGTCAATGGTTTATTTTTGATGAATCTCGATCGTGATGTTACACATATTCATAGTGTGAATGCCAAAAGATGTAAAGTTGACAATGATAGTCTCACATATTTGTGGCATTGCCGCCTTGGTCATATTGGTGTCAAACGTATGAAGAAGCTTCATGCTGATGGACTTCTGGAGTCTCTTGATTATGAATCATTTGACACGTGCGAACCATGCCTCTTGGGCAAGATGACCAAGACTCCGTTCTCCGGAACAATGAAGCGAGCAACCAACTTATTGGAAATCATACATACCGATGTGTGCGGTCCAATGAGTGTTGAGGCTCGCGGAGGCTATCGTTATGTTCTCACCCTCACAGATGACTTGAGTACATATGGGTATATCTACTTGATGAAGCACAAATCTGAGACCTTTGAAAAGTTCAAGGAATTTCAGAATGAGGTAGAGAATCAACGAGACAAGAAAATAAAGTTCTTACGATTGGATCGTGGGATTGAATATTTGAGTCATGAATTTGGCACGCACCTTAGGAACTGTGGAATTGTTTCACAATTGACACCGCCCGGAACACCTCAGCGTAACGGTCTGTCCGAACGTCGAAATCGTACTCTGTTGGACATGGTGCGATCTATGATGTCCCTCACCGATTTACCGCTATCTTTTTGGGGTTATACTTTAGAGACTGCCGCATTCACTTTAAATAGGGCTCCGCCGAAATCCGTTGAGACGACACCGTATGAACTTTGGTTTGGCAAGAAACCGAAGCTGTCGTTTCTGAAAGTTTGGGGTTGCGATGCTTATGTCAAGAAACTTCAACCTGAAAAGCTCGAACCCAAATCGGAAAAATGCGTCTTCATAGGATACCCAAAGGAAACGATTGGGTACACCTTCTACCATAGATCCGAAGGCAAAGTCTTTGTTGCCAAGAATGGATCCTTTTTGGAGAAAGAGTTTCTCTCGAAAGAAGTGAGTGGGAGGAAAGTAGAACTTGATGAGGTGACAGTCACCCCTCCCGAACCGGAAAGTAGCGCAGCGCAGGAAATTGTTCCTGAGGTGCCTGCACCGACAAGGGAGGAAGTTGATGATGATGATCATGAAGAAACAGATCAAGTTACTACTGAACTTCGAAGGTCCACAAGGTCAAGTTCCGCACCAGAGTGGTACGGCAACCCTGTCATGGAAATCATGTTGTTAGACAATGGTGAACCTTCGAACTATGAAGAAGCGATGGCGGGCCCGGATTCCAATAAATGGCTTGGAGCCATGAAATCCGAGATAGAATCCATGTATGAAAACAAAGTATGGACTTTGGTGGACTTGCCTGATGATAGGCACGACATAGAAAATAAATGGATATTTAAGAAGAAGACAGACGCAGATGGTAATGTGACCATCTATAAGGCTCGGCTTGTCGCTAAGGGTTATCGACAAGTTCAATGGATTGACTACGACGAGACTTTCTCTCCCGTAGCGATGCTGAAGTCAGTCAGAATCATGTCAGCTATTGCCGCATTCTATGATTATGAGATATGGCAAATGGACGTCAAAACGGCATTCCTTAATGGCTTCCTCAAGGAAGAGTTGTATATGATGTAGCCGGAAGGTTTTGTCGATCCAGAGAATGCTAACAAGGTATGCAAGCTCCAGCGCTCGATCTACGGGCTGGTGCAAGCATCTCGGAGTTGGAATATTCGCTTTAATGATGTGATCAAAGCGTTTGGCTTTATACAGACTTATGGAGAAGCATGTATCTACAAGAAAGTGAGTGGGAGCTCTGTAGCATTTCTCATATTATATGTAGATGACATATTGCTGATGGGAAATGATATAGAATTGTTGGAAAATGTAAAGGCCTACTTGAATAAGAGTTTTTCAATGAAGGACCTTGGAGAAGCTGCTTACATATTAGGCATCAAAATCTATAGAGATAGATCAAGACGCCTCATTGGTCTTTCACAAAGCACATACCTTGACAAGATATTGAAGAAGTTCAATATGGATCAGTCCAAGAAGGGGTTCTTGCCTGTTTTGCAAGGTATGAGATTGAGCAAGGCTCAGTCGCCGACCACGGCAGAAGATAGAGAAAAGATGAGTGTCATTCCCTATGCCTCAGCCATAGGTTCTATCATGTATGCCATGTTGTGTACCAGACCTGATGTGAACCTTGCCATAAGTTTGGTAGGGAGGTACCAAAGTGATCCCAGTATGGAACACTGGATAGCGGTCAAGAACATCCTAAAGTACCTAAAGATGACTAAGGATATGTTTCTCGTTTATGGAGGTGACGAAGAGCTCGTCGTAAAGGGTTACGTCGATGCTAGCTTCGACACAGATCTGGATGACTCGAAGTCACAAACCGGATACATGTATATTTTGAATGGTGGAGCAGTCAGCTGGTGCAGTTGCAAGCAGAGCGTCGTGGCGCATTCTACATGTGAAGCGGAGTACATAGCTGCTTGTGAAGCAGCACAAGAAGGAGTCTGTATGAAGGAGTTCATCACCGACCTAGGAGTCATTCCAAGCGCGTCAAGCCCGATGACTCTCTTCTGTGACAACACTGGAGCTATTGCCATTACCAAGGAGCCCAGGTTTCACAAGAAGACCAAGCACATCAAGCGCCGTTTCAACTCCATCCGGAATTATGTTCAAGATGGAGACATAGATATTTGTAAAGTGCATACGGATCTGAATGTTGTCGACCCGTTGACTAAACCTCTTCCAAGGGCAAAACATGATCAACACCAGAACTCTATGGGTGTTTGATTCATCACAATGTAACTAGATTATTGACTCTAGTGCAAGTGGGAGACTGTTGGAAATATGCCCTAGAGGCAATAATAAAAGTATTATTATTATATTTCCTTGTTCATGATAATTGTCTGTTATTCATGCTAGAATTGTATTGTACGGAAACAGCGATACATGTGTGAATATATAGACCACAATGAGTCCCTGGTAAGCCTCTAGTTTCCAGCTCATTGATCAACAGATGGTCACGGTTTCCTGACCATGGACATAGGATGTCAGTGATAACGGGATCACATCATTAGGAGAATGATGTGATGGACAAGACCCAATCTTGAGCCTAGCACGAGATCGTTTAGTTCGTAATGCATAAGCTTTTCCGGTGTCAAGTATTTATTCCTTAGACCATGAGGTTGTACAACTCCCAGATGCCGTAGGAATACTTTGGGTGTGCCAAACGTCACAACGTAACTGGGTGGCTATAAAGGTACGCAACGGGTATCTCCGAAAGTGTCTGTTGAGTTGGTACGAACCGAGACTGGGATATTGTCACTTCGTGTGACGGAGAGGTACCTCTGGGCCCTCTCGGTAAGACATCATCATAATGAAATCAAGGTGACTAAGGAGTTAGTCACGGGATGATGGATTACGAAACGAGTAAAGAGACTTGCCATGACGAGATTGAACAAGGTATCGGGTATACCGACGATCGAATCTCGGGCAAGTATCATACCGATGGACAAAGGGAATAACGTACGGGATTGAGTGAATCCTTGACACAGTGGTTCATCCGATGAAGATCATCGAGGAACACGTGGGAACCAACATGGGTATCCAGATCCCGATGTTGGTTATTGACTGGAGAGTCGTCTCGGTCATGTCTGCGTGTCTCCCGAACCCGTAGGGTCTACACACTTAAGGTTCGGTGACGCTAGGGTCGTAGAGATACATGCACGTGGAAACCCGAATGTTGTTCGGAGTCCCAGATGAGATCCCGGACGTGACGAGGAGTTCCGGAATGGTCCGGAGGTAAAGAATGATATATAGGAAGTCCAGTTTCGGCCATCGAGTGAACTCCGGGGGTCACCGGGAGTGTCCCGGGACCACCGGAGGGGTCCCGGGGGTCCACCGGGTGGGGCCACCCATCCCGGTGGGGCCCCTAGGCCGCAAGGGGAAGGGGGCCAGCCCCTAGTGGGCTGGCGCACCCATATGGGCCCCCTCCATGCGCCTAGGGTTGAAACCCTAGGGGGAGGGGGCGCCCCCTATGCCTTGGGGGGCAAGTTTCCCCCTAGGCCGCCGCCCCCCCTGGAGATCAGATCTCCAAGGGCCGGCGCCCCCCTGGCCCCTATATATAGGGGGGAGAGGGCAGCCGCACCCCAAAGCCTCTGGCGCCTCTCCCCCCTCCCGTCACACTTCCTACTCCTCCGCAGGGCGCCGGCGAAGCCCTGCAGGATTTCCTGCTGCATCCACCACCACGCCGTCGTGCTGCTGGATCTCTGATGACCTCTCCTCCGCCCTTGCTGGATCAAGAAGGAGGAGACGTTGCTGTACCGTACGTGTGTTGAACGCGGAGGTGCCGTCCGTTCGGCGCTAGGATCATCGGTGACGAAGAACGCGAAGAGTATGACTACTTCATCCACGTTCCTTCGAACGCTTCCGCACGCGATCTACAAAAGGGTATGTAGATGCACTCCAGTATGCTCATTGCTAGATGACTCCTTAGATTGATCTTGGTGAAAGCGTAGAATTTTTTTGAATTCTGCTACGTTTCTCAACACCTCCCTCATGTCGGACGCCGCCGTGGCCGCCCCGGCCGCCTCCTGCCCCCTCCTCCACGCCAACCCCGACCCCCTCCCTCCATAAATGCCGCCGCCGCCCCGTTCCTCTCCTCGAGCGCCACCGCCACCGTCGCTGCTCGCTGCCAGCGCTGCGCCTTTCCCGCGTAGCCGAGCCGTGCCCGCCTCCACTCTCGCCCGCAGACGCGCCCTCGCCGCGCCGCTCGCCCCACCGCCCGACGCTGCCATCGCCCCGTGCGTCGGAGCCGCGCCGGGGTTCACCGCCAGTCGGATTCGCGCCGAACCGCCGAACCGGTAAAGAAAACCGCCCCGGTCCGGTTTATTTTTTGGCTTTCATCGGTTTTTTAGGTCGGTTTTTCTTTTTAGTTAGGTTAATTAGAGGACGTTCATTAGATTAGGTTCTGTAGCGAATGTTCGTTCATTAGGTTTTTCTTTTTATTTTAGTTTTCGGCCAGGGGCCTATCTGTGATTTGCTTTTCCAGATTAGTCCCTGATCTTCAATCTATCACAACTTTTTGCTCGTTGGTCCAAATCCAACGAAACCAACGCCCACTTATTCGTTATGATCCCCTCTATCCATTAAAACAACTTAAACATATTTTTGAAGGTTCTAAAATTTGAATTCAACTAGTTTTGTTTTAAACTTCTTTTTGTCATAACTTGAGTTTTATAACTCCGATTTAGTTGATTCTTATTGCAAATCGAAGCTGTTGAACTAAACTTTCTGATAATGCTAAATTCACATAATTTTGGTACTGTTAGAAATTGTTTTCTATTGCAAGAGTTAGTCGCTTGTTTTAGAAATTTTCCGAAGTGTTTTCTTCGTTCTTTCCGATCTTCTGAGTGATTGTTTATGTGTGGTTACTATTGATTGCTTAAGATAGATTGATCGGAGTGTGACGAGTAGATCTATCAGGAGTTATGAGTGCGAAGAATCTACATCATCAGTACAAGGCAACTTCATACTTTCCAATACCCAGTTTTTATGGCATATATCCTCAAACCCTTGCATGAGTAGGGCTGGTTACATAATATGATGCTTTGTCGTTCATGAGGTAGGAATCCAATGACTTGAGATCAAACCCGGGAATATAAGCTTTGTTATTTATTGCTTAGCCATGCTCGTAGACGTGGATTGGTTTGAGTGTTTTCATGAAAGTTGTGAGTGTAATAACAACTAAGGGAAACTTAAGGTGGAAACTTCAATACAAATCTGCGTGGATTGGTTGTGGCACCCTCGGGATGGACCAGTGGTTTGCCAGGGCTCCCTGGGGATGGACCAGTGGTTTGCCCGGACACCTGGGGATATACAAGTGTTGTCCAAGGAAGGCCACCCAGGCTCAAAGGGATCATATGATATTTTAATGCCTAGAAACTTCCATGTGTAGCCAGAAGCCATTATGGGCTCTGGCATAGTTGAGTATGTTGTGTGACCTCTTTCAGTGGTAGACTAGCAGATGTAGCGGGTATAGGTGGTACGGTCTACCAAGGGTAAAGAGTTAATGCTTCTGAAAGACTGTGTCTCGGTCATTCGTTTTCTCAAACACCATGAAGTGCGAGAAATCAATTGGAGGAGATCGAGACTTGTGGGGAAAAGTGCACAAACCTCTGCAGAGTGTACAAACTATTCATGAGTAGCCGTGTCCCCGGTTGTGGACATCTTTGAGTATCTAGAAGTGGAGTATTTTATTGATCTCATCACTAGATCTAATAAAATTGTTGGGTTATTAATTTTGGTAACTTGGGGATTTGAGATGGGGGTGCCATTCTCAATATTGCTTAATCACAACTGAGTAGTAAATTAAATTTATTCCTTTGTTGTAGGGAAAAATTTGCTTTATGCAAAAATAAACCTTACAGCCTCCACCAGCCAAATATGCCTATAGAGATAGACATTGTTCATCATTATTCTCTGGTGTGAATTTGCCAGTACATTCAATGTACTGACCTACATGACTGCAACGTCTCATGTTGCATGAATTATTCGACGAGTAAAGTGTGACGTTAGGGTTGCGCTGTCTACACTCAACTTTGCCGTTGGTGTTGATGGGAATCCACAAATTTGTTGTTACTTCCGCTATATGTATTGAGGTAATAGTATTTACATTACTTTATACATGTGATTTACATCTGTTATAAATCCTCGAGTATTGTGTGTGTCAGCATACCGATCCAGGGATGACACTTATGCACAGAGTCTTGACCCATTTGGTTCGGGTCGCTACAAGATGGTATCAGAGCACATGTTGACTGTAGGAAGTGACCCTAGAAACTGGCAAGCCCATATGAAAGGATTTCTCTAAAACTTTCTTTTCAAAAAGATTCTATACCTCTCCTCTTTTCCGAGCTTTGTCAAATCTCCCCTTTTACCTTAAATAGCTAGACAATACCCTTTTCCATTTTGACCAGTTCGGGGTAAAGAGGATTTCACCATGCATTAGAAGTGTTGAAGCTACAACAGTGGATACTCCGAAGGTTTGAAGAGTTGACGACTTTGAAGGTATATTAACCTTTAGAAGACCAAATCCCTATTATGTAGTTACGTTAGATGCGACCATTATGAGCTATCAATTGTTTGATGTTTTTCAGACGGCCACAAAACAAAACCCGTCTTTTCCAAAACTATTGTTTGTATTAGTGTATCTCTCTCCATCTCCCGAATCTCATCCCAAAACCCTTGGACCCAATATAGGATGAATGAAGATAGACTTGTATTCTCTCGACCGACGACCCAGCCGGAGGCAGAGCTATGGATACAAAACATTAAGGATCAATTCAGGAAAATTTTGATTGCAAGGAAGTATGAGGTTTAATGTGCTCTTCAGTACCTTACAAAAAGTGTTGCAATATGGTGGAAAATGCATCAAGCCATACAAGGATGTAATGAAGCAAGAAGTTGGGAGGAATTCAAGAAGACTCTGTTAAAACCCCCTCTCATCCGAAAGCGTGGCGACAACCCGAAGAAGGAACCTTGTGCCTGCAGGATTTGTGGAGAAATAGGACACACCCAGGAGGAGCACAAGGATAAATGCCCTTATTGTGAAGAAAGTCACCCAGCTAAAGAATGCCCAACTAGTTAGATTACTTGTTTCTTGTGTGAAGGGACTACCCACTACCCTGCTCAGTGTCACATTTACCCCATGGTGCAAAGAACTATCCAACAGAAGAAAGAAGCAATGAAAGAAGCCCTCGTGGAAATTTTAGAAGAACCTGTGATGAAGGAAGATGTGGAGGTGATACATCTCCAATGTATCTATAATTTTTTATTGTTCCATGCTATTATTTATGATGTTTTGGGTGTTTAATGGCCTTTGTCATACACTTTTATATTATTTTTGGGACTAACCTACTAACCCAAAGGCCTAGTCCAGATTGCTGTTTTTTGCCCGTTTCAGGGTTTTACAGAAAAGGAATATCAAACGGAGTCCAAAAGGAATGAAACCTTCGGTAGATATATTTTGGGAGAAAATCACGCACGGGAGACTTGAGAACTACGGAGTAGGGCACACGTGGTGCCCACGAGGGTGCCCCCCCCATAGGGCGCGCCCCCTGCCTCGTGGCCCCCATGTTTGGCCCCTGTTGCCCTCCTTCCTCCTATATATACCTACGTACCCCGAAACCATTAGAAGAGAAGAGAAAACCCTAGTTCCACTGCCGTAACCTTCTGTTCGCGTGAGATCCCATCTTGGGGCCTGTTCCGGAGCTCCGGCGGAGGGGGGATCTACCATGGAGTGCTTCTACATCATCATCATCGCCTCACCATGAGTTGTGAGTAGTTTACCACAGATCTTCGGGTCCATAGTTAGTATCTAGATGGCTTCTTCTCTCTCTTTGGATCTCAATACAAAGTTCTCCTCGATCTTCGAGGAGATCTATTCGATGTAATCTCTTTTTGCGGTGTGTTTGTCGAGATCTGATGAATTGTGGGTTTATGATCAAGATTATCTATGAGAAATATTTTGTTCGTTTCTGAACTCTTTATGTATGATTATAATATCCTTGCAAGTCTCTTCGAATTATTGGTTTGGTTTGGCCTACTAGATCTATAGTTCTTGCTATGGGAGAAGTGCTTGACTTTGGGTTCAATCTTGCGATGTCCTTTCCCAGTGACAGTAGGGGCAGCAAGGCACGTATTGTATTATTGCCAACGAGGATAAAAAGATGGGGTTTATATCACTAAGTTTGAGTTTATCCCTCTACATCATGTCATCTTGCTTAAGGCGTTACTCTGTTCTTATGAACTCAATACACTAGATGCATGCTGGATAGCTGTCGATGTGTGGAGTAATAGTAGTAGATGCAGAATCATTTCGGTCTACTTGTCTCGGACGTGATGCCTATATATAATGATCATGCCTAGATAGTCTCATAATTATTCGCTTTTCTATCGATTGCTCGACAGTAATTTGTTTACCCGCCATAGATTATCGCTATCATGTGAGAAGCCACTAGAGAACACTATGGCCCCCGGGTCTATTCTCAACATATCAATCTACAATTTACTTTACTTTTCCGCTTTTACTTTCTGTTCTTATTACCAAAAACACCAAAAATATCCAACTATCATCTCTATTAGGTCTCACTTTCGTAAGTGACCGTAAAGGGATTGACAACCCCTTATCGCGTTGGCTGCGAAGTTCTTATTTGTTTGTGCAGGTGCGAGGGACTCGCGCGTGGTCTCCTACTGGATTGATACCTTGGTTCTAAAAAACTGAGGGAAATACTTACGCTACTGTGCTACATCACCCTTTCCTCTTCGAGGGAATACAACGCAAGCTCGAGAAGTAGCAAGAAGAATTTCTGGCACCGCTGCCGGGGAGGCTTACGCAAAATTCGTATACCAAGTACCTATCACAAACCCTTATCCTTCGCATTACATTTTTTCCTCTCGTTTTCCTCTCCCCCACTTCACATTTGCCGTTTTATTTGCCCTTCTTCTGCCGTGTGTTTATCGTTCGCTTGCCTCTTATTTGCTTGTGTGTTGCTTGCTTGCTTGTCACTATGGCTAGCCCCTTATCCGCTCCTTTGTCCCCCGAGTTTGAAGTTCTTCACTTCAAGCAAAAACAAGGAGAAAATTTAAAAGATGCTTGGTTTAGGATGATGGAATCTTATTGTAAGTGCACCATAGAGGTGAATTTTAGAATCTTGCTTCGCAATTTTTATGCTGGTTTGAATATGTCTCATAGACAACTCTTGGATTGCGTTGCCAAAGGGAATTTTATCGATATTGATCCTATTATTGCGCATGAAATTATAGAGGGAATAGTGGGAACACTACCTCCCCAAAATGGGTCACATCCAACCCAGGAAGGGACGCAAGTTTTTGAGAAAATTTGCGAAGTAACAAAAATACTACAAAAGTCTCTTGAACCTCTTAAGAGTGTTAGTGGGAACCTCCACCGCATGAATATGTTGATTACCCTTTGTAATAAGAGGTTGGACTCTTTAGATCTAAATATTTCCGAATATGAAGGGAAACGTAAAGAACCTCCCGGATTCGAGCCTGACCCCATTAAAAGGGTGAAGATCAAAGATGGCAATACCTAGATCTATCCATGTATCATGCCTAGCTAGGGGCGTAAAACGATAGCGCTTGTTGGGAGGCAATCCAATTTTATATATTTTGTTTTTTCTTCTGTTTAGGAATAAATATTTCATCTATATTCTGTTTAGATGTGATTTTGTGTTTTGTTTAGTGTTTGAGCCAAGTAGAACCTTTGGGAAGACTTGTGTGAAGTTTATATGATCTTGCTCTGAAAAACAGAATCGTTAGCGCTCGCTAGAATGGTCATCAGATTTTACTGGAGCATGCTATTTAGTTGATTCTTTTTGAAGATGATTAATAGAAAAATTCCTCACATTTACCAATTTATTTTGATTTTTTTGGAGTTACAGAAGTATGCGAAACCTGAAGATTACTACAGACTATTCTGTTTTTGACAGATTCTGTTTTTCGTGTGTTGTTTGCTTATTTCGATGCATCTATGAGTAGTATTGGGAAGTATGAATCATAGAGAAGTTGTAATACAGTAGGTTTAACACCAACATAAACAAAGGATGAATTCATTGCAGTACCCTTGAGTGGTGGTTTGCTTTCTTATACTAACAGCTCACGAGATTTTTGTCTAAGTTTTGTGTTGTGAAGTTTTCAAGTTTTGAGTATTGCTTTGATGGACTATGGAACAAAGAGTGGCAAGAGCCTAAGCTTGGGGATGCCCATGGCAGCCCAAGGTAAAATTCAAGGACAACCAAAAGCCTAAGCTCGGGGATGCCCCGGGAAGGCATCCCCTCTTTCGTCTTCATCCATCGGTAACTATACTCGGAGCTATATTTTTATTCACCACATGATATGTGTTTCACTTGGAGCATCTTGTATAATTTGAGTCTTTGCTTGTTAGTTTGCCACAATTATCCTTGCTGGACACACCTATCTGAGAGAGTTAAATATGGCCTAGGAATTGATAGAACATTCTATGTGCTTCACTTATATCTTTTGAGTTGAATAGTTTTTGCTCTAGTGCTTCACTTATATCTTTTAGAGCACGGTGGTGATAATATTTTGTAGAAATTGTTGAACTCTCATGCTTCACTTATATCCTTTTGAGAGTCTATTAAAATAGCATGGTAATGTGCTTAGGCTGTGAAACTAGTCTTCACATGATTGACATCCAATATCAATATAGTAAAAACTTTCACACTTAGTGCATTGAATATGATGAGAAGTTGGATGATTGATAATTGTTATGAGAGATGAGGATAGTGATATTATAGTCATGCTAGTGGAGTTATTATGAAATTGAGAAATTCTTATGTTAAGGTTAGTGATTCCCGTAGCATGCTCGTATGGTGAACCGCTATGTGACGAAGTTAGAGCATGAGGTATTTGTAAAGTGTCAACCTTTGTGTGGAGGTCGGGGGCGCGCGATGGTTAACTCCTACCAACCTCCCCCCTAGGAGCATGCGTTGATTGCTTTGTTTTGATGACTCGTAGATTTTTGCAATAAGTATATGAGTTCTTTATGACTAATGTTGAGTCCACGGATTATACGCACTCTCACTCTTCCACCATTGCTAGCCTCTCTTGTATCGCACAACTTTCGCCGGTACCATATACCCACTATATATCCTTCCTCAAAACAGCCACCATATATATTCCTCAAAACTTCCACCATACCTACCTATCTGGCATTTCCATAGCCAATCCGAGATATACTTCCATGCAACTTTCCACCGTTCCGTTCATATGACACACTTCATATTGTCATATTGCCATGCATGATCATGTAGTTGACATCGTATTTGTGGAAAAGCCACCATGCACAATTTTTCATACATGTCACTCTTGATTCATTGCACATCCCGGTACACCGCCGGAGGCATTCATATAGAGTCATACTTTGTTCTAGTATCGAGTTGTAAAGACAGTGTGATGATCATCATTATTAGAGCATTGTTCCATGTGAGGAAAGGCTAAATCAATAAAGCCCCTCCAAAAAAAGGCTAAAGAAAAAAAGAAAGGCCGAAAAAAAGGAAAAGAAAAAGGGACAATTGCTACTATCTTTTTCCACACTTGTGCTTCAAAGTAGCACCATGTTATTCATGATAGAGAGTCTCATGTTTAGTCACTTTCATATACTAGTGTGAATCTTCATTATAGAACTTGGCTTGTATATTCTAACGATGGGCTTCCTCAAATGCCCCAGGTCTTCGCGAGCAAGCAAGTTGGATGCACACCCACTAGTTTGTTTTGTTGAGCTTTCATACATATTTAGCTCTAGTGCATCCGTTGCATGGCAATCCCAACTCACTCACATTGATATCTATTGATGGGCATCTCCATAGCCCATTGATACGCTGAGTCAATGTGAGACTATCTCCGTCCTTTTTGTCTCCTCCACAACCACCTCTCTATTCCACCCATAGTGCTATGTCCATGGCTCATGCTCATGTATTGCGTGAAAGTTGAAAGGTTTGAAAGAATAGAGTATGAAAACAAGTGCTTGGCTGAAATCGGGGTTGTGCATGATATGAATATTTTGTGTGATGAAGAGGGAGCATAGCCAGACTATATGATTTTGTAGAGATAACTTTCTTTAGCCATAGTATTTTGAGAATACATGATTGCTTTGTTAGTATGCTTGAAGTATTATTATTTTTATGTCAATATAGACTTTTGTCTTAAATATTTCAGATCTGAACATTCATGCCACAATTAAGAGAATTACATTGAAAAACTTGGTTAGCATTCCACATCAAAAATTATATTTTTATCATTTACCTACTCGAGGACGAGCAGGAATTAAGCTTGGTGATGCTTGATTCGTCTCCAACGTATCTATAATTTTTTATTGTTGCATGCTATTATTTATGATGTTTTGGATGTTTAATGGGCTTTGTCCTACACTTTTATATTATTTTTGGGACTAACCTACTAACCCAGAGGCCCAGTCCAGATTGTTGTTTTTTGCCTGTTTGAGGGTTTTACAGAAAAGGAATATCAAACGGAGTCCAAACGGAATGAAACCTTCGGGAGAGATATTTTTGGAGAAAATCACGCACGGGAGACTTGAGAACCACTGAGTAGGGCACATGTTGCGCCCACGAGGGTAGGCGGCGCCCCCCCCCCCTATAGGGCACGCCCCCTGCCTCGTGGGCCCCACGTTTTGCCCCCGGTGCCCTCCTTCCTCCTATATATACCTACGTAGCCCGAAACCATCAGAAGAGAAGAGAAAACCCTAGTTCCACCTCCGTAACCTTCTGTTCCCGTGAGATCCCATCTTGGGGCCTGTTCCAGAGCTCCGCCGGAGGGGGGATCTACCACGGAGTGCTTCTACATCATCATCATCGCCTCACCATGAGTTGTGAGTAGTTTACCACAGACCTTCGGGTCCATAGCTAGTATCTAGATGGATTCTTCTCTCTCTTCGGATCTCAATACAAATTTCTCCTCGGTCTTCGAGGAGGTCTATTAGATGTAATCTCTTTTTGCGGTGTGTTTGTCAAGATCCGATGAATTGTGGGTTTATGATCAAGATTATCTATGAGAAATATTTGGTTCTTTTCCGAACTCTTTATGTATGATTATAATAACATTGCAAGTCTCTTCGACTTATTGGTTTGGTTTGGCCTACTAGATCTATAGTTCTTGCAATGGGAGAAGTGCTTGGCTTTGGGTTCAATCTTGCGGTGTCCTTTCCCAGTGACAGTAGGGGCAGCAAGGCACGTATTGTATTGTTGCCATCGAGGATAAAAAGATGGGGTTTATATCACTAAGTTTGAGTTTATCCCTCTACATCATGTCATCTTGCTTAAGGCGTTACTCTGTTCTTATGAACTCAATACACTAGATGCATGCTGGATAGCGGTCGATGTGTGGAGTAATAGTAGTAGATGCAGAATCATTTCGGTCTAGTTGTCTCGGACGTGATGCCTATATATAATGATCATGCCTAGATAGTCTCATAATTATTCGCTTTTCTATCAATTGCTCGACAGTAATTTGTTTACCCGCCGTAGAATATAGCTATCATGAGAGAAGCCACTAGATATCACTATGGCCCCCGGGTCTATTCTCAACATATCAATCTACAATTTACTTTACTTTTCCGCTTCTACTTTATGTTCTTATAACCAAAAACACCAAAAATATCCAACTATCATCTCTATCAGATCTCACTTTCCTAACTGACTGTAAAGGGATTAACAACCCCTTATCGCGTTGGCTGCGAAGTTCTTATTTGCTTGTGCAGGTGCGAGGGACTCGCGCGTGGTCTCCTACTGGATTGATACCTTGGTTCTAAAAAACTGAGAGAAATACTTACACTACTGTGATACATCACCCCTTCCTGTTTGAGGGAATACAACGCAAGCTCGAGAAGTAGCAGGAGGGCACACACAAAGAAGAGCCAATTAAACTTTGCACCAAGTCATGCTATTTGTGTGGAGAAGAAGGACACATCTCCCAGCATTGTTCGAGTGAGTATCTAGTAGAATTTCAGACAATGGAATTTGAGTATGACCCACATGAAATAGAAGCCCTGATCAGAGCAAAGAATTTGAGGAAGAGAAAGAGCATGTGTCCCCAGAACAACCCAATGTCTTTGGAAAAGGACCTGAGTCACATCAAATGTTACATGTGCAAGGACTTAGGTCATTACGCTAGCAACTGCCTAACAAGGATGCCAAGAACCCACGGAACCAAGAATGAAGTCCTTAGATTTGTCTGATGTCATTTCTTTATGCTGCAAGGAAGTGAGGCATTTTGTCATAGAAGGTTCAAACCCAAGGAAAGATTGAGCAGAGGAGTTGAGATCTTGATATTGGAATAAAGCATGTAAATAAATGTGGAATACACTATTTCACTAGGATGTTGAGTTGAGTTAAGGAAAGAACATTGTAATAGCTCGTGAAGCAATAGAAGGTGATATATTTGGAATCTCATATGAAATTTTTATGAGTTGTTGGATGAATGTTAGTGCCTCTCTTGCTATCTCACCTAGACTAAAACCTTGAACCCATGGACAAGCTGACCCCAAACCTTTCTCGGACAAACAACCACATTTCACCCAAGGAAATACATACATTATCCTGAGTACCCCTTCTAACTTATACCTACATAAGACAACCCTTTACGAGTCTTTTCTCAAGGGCCCGGAAATGATCATGACCCTGACTAGCGATCAGGATTACCCAATGATCCTGAAGGATATGATGAAGCATATTCACCTTGAAGGAGATGCAGTTTACAAGGGTTATCCCTTCATGGAGAATGGAGTTGAACTTTGGTACGTGGAGGTACACCTCCACCGTGTGAAAGGAGTTTGCCCAAAAACTATGGGTCAATACTTTTTCATCTCTCGAGTACCACGAACAACATTCTTCGACTCTGTTCGTGAAGAGGCTATGGAAGGCCATATGACAGATTGGAGAAATACTTGAAGGAAGACTTCGTCACACTCATGAATGCCTGAGTGGGGTGCATGCAGAGATGATGGAGACGAAGCACATGACCACTAGGATGAAGCAAAAGGTTGATGATTTCCAGAATCACATTGCACAATTTCAGTGGGACTGAAGCATCCTCAGCTAGGACAAATGAAATAAAGATGGAAGGCATGCCTAACCATATCAAACTATGTGTATGGCAACATTTGTAGTGAAGCACCTTTAAAATTTGTAGTGTCGAGGAATGGTTCAGGAGGTAATAAGAGATTTGATATGAGGAGAATGTGAATTATGGATGAACTAGTGCATTTTCCGTTGGGGCGATACTTTTCTGTGTGAACACTGGACCAATTGAAAGGAAAATGTTGCTCCAAAGAGTGGAGTTTGCACAAAATAAGTTGGATTTTATTCTTGATATGATGCTCACCCCAAAAGTATGAAGGAAATAAGTACAACTGGATTTAAAGAGGATGTAATGCTAGAGTGTGGAGCAATAGTGACTCCCAGGATGAGTTAAGGATATACAAATTCTGAAGTGGGCCCATAAGCTAAGGACCTAAGGAGGGTACGTAATAACAAGGGAACCACGAGACTTGTCAAAAGTAACATGTTTCTGCTGTAATAAAGTAGGGCACTATGCCAGAGATTGTCCAAGAAGAAGGAGAGTTGTGCTAAGTAGTTGAGTTGAAGCATGCAATGGAAATGCAGTAGATCGTAGTAAGTTGAGAATCAATATAGTTGGCATCAGGGTATTGATTTTTGGATTTTATGAGTTGTTACTATATAGGTAATTACTGAAACCATGATACATGGAATAAGATTTTGAAGAGAACTAGTTTTTTCATTTTAAGGGTGGTAGAACTTATCACCGTTACGCGTATACAAGATCTAGTTCCGTCAGACTTTGGAATGGATCACCCAAGGATGAGTGTGAGTAATTACATCTTAGTTTGTACCAACAGAAGGAAGGGATACAGTACAATTGGATGAATTTAAGAATGCTAAGGGAGCTGGATGTTGGAAGAATGATCAGTTGCAACCCGATGATGAGACCAAGCGTTACCAGCGATGCGATGATCCATAACCCACAGGCCCCAGGACCTGTCAAGAAGCAAGCACACTCTTGCAGAAGGAAAACCCCTGGAAGGAGCTACGGTTTTTATCAGCAAACGTTTCCTAGGAGTTTACGCAAAACTCGAGGGTTGTGAAAAACGATAGATGTTTTGTTCAGCTTGCAGAATCAATGGATTGATCCGAACTTAGTTCGTTGACAAGAGAAATTCTGCAACGCTTGTGAGGAGGACCGAGTGTTAGAATGCGAGATTCACTAAAGCATATACAAGGTAATGATTTGGGTGTGGAATGGATTGATCACCATACCGACTTACTCTTATTATTCGCCTCTGTTATACGGGATGGTAAATCTGAGTGACTTACCTATAGTAGAGAGACGACGATGACAAAACCTTATTTAAACCTTAGAATGGTATGACAGTTTTCCCCTGTACAAGGCAATTTTTGCCAACCGTAAGTCATACGGTGTGAATGAAGCCCAAACCCGTTTTCTGCAGGGACCCAATCGAATTGTGTTGATGACCACCAACAGATATCGATAGTTGTTTAGTATTGGCGCCAGACCTGTCAGCTTTGAAGAACCAGACTCGGAAGAACCTTACCAAGAAGAAAGGACACAAGAATTGAGGACAAAGATGTTGCCACTATCGGAAGAACCCAGAGAAGGAATTACCCCGAGGATCTGAGAAGACCGACACTGCCAAAGGATGGAGTACTTGAGCTCTTGATAGAACCGTAACCATGATTCTAAGTGTGGTAGCACACTAGAGCACACCAATCAATGGACGTGTTAGGAGACACCGAACTCCAACCTGTTTCTTGCTAACCTCTTTGAATCTCGAGGACGAGATTCATTTTAAGTGTGGTAGGTTTGTAACATCCCAAAATTCTAAATTTTGGAATGTTAAAATAAATAGATAGTTTTGATTGCTTGTGTGATGTGATGTGTGAAATTGAGTGAAATTTGAAACTTTTGAAAGTTAAATGAGAGGGAATTAAATGACTTTCCCAAACTTTCACTTTGCATTTTATGATCTCCATGAATTCAAATTCATTTCAACACAAAACCCTAGAGTGAAGATGATATGACTTCTTCCATTTAAAATAAATGAAAAGGGTTCTGACAAGATTTGAATTCCATTCCTGAAATATTTCAAATTCAGAAACTTTATGCAACTCAATGATTTTCATGAGAGAAGATAAAATAACTTCTTATAGTTATAAGAAATATGAGTTGGAGGTTCTTTTGAAATATTCTAAAACCCATTTTCCAATTTGAAGTATTTGGTTTTTGTTCAAATTATTTTCTCCAAAAATAAAATATATGGAAAATAGGGTAAAATGATTCCCTACAGTAGAAAATTGGAGAGAAATAAATTTGATATCATTTGGGCATTTTTAAAATGATTTTTAGTAAATTTTATTGCAGCAGTAGCACTGATTGATTTATTTAAATTTGTGTGGATTTTATTTGACTCTAGAAAAATGTTCATCTTGTAGGAATTCTTTTTTTGAATAATTTGATACATAATATGCCTATATTATATTAATATTTTTTATTTTTTTTTATTTTTTGTACTGTTTGTATTAAAAAAAAACTTCTGGACCGAACTGGGCCGGCCCAGCCCCAGCCAGGCCATGGCCCAGCCGGCCAACCGCCTCGTCCCCGTGCTCCCGACGGACTCCAGAGGAGTCCGCCTCCCTCACGCCGGTCGCCGCAATGGCCGCCTCCTGCCCCCTCCTGCACGCCAACTCCGACCCCCTCCATCCATAAATGTCGCCGCCGCCCCGTTCCTCTCCTCGAGCGCCACCGCCGCCGCGTTCAACCCCCGCCACCGCCGCCATGTTCTGCCGCCGCCGTCGCTGCTCGCTGCCTGCGCCGCGCCCGCCTCCTCTCTCGCCCGCAGCCGCGCACTCGCCGTGCCGCTCGCCCCACCGCCCGACGCCGTCGTCGCCCCGCTCGCCGGTGCCGCGCCGGAGTTCGCCGCCGGCCGGATCCGCGCCGAACCGGTAAAGAAAACCGCCCCAGTTTGGTTTAGTTTTATTGGTTTTCTTCGGGTTTTTAGGTCGGTTTTTGTTTTTAGTTTGGTTAATTAGAGGACGCTCATTAGATTAGGTTATGTAGCGAACATTTGTTCGTTAGGTTTTTCTTTTAATTTTAGTTTTTGGCTAGGGGCCTATCTATGATTTTTTTCAGATTAGTCCCTGATCTTCAATCTATCACAACTTTTTGCTCGTTGGTCCAAATCCAACGAAACCAACGCCCGCTTCTTCGTTATGATCCCCTCTATCCTGTAAAACAACATAAACATATTTTTGAAAATTTTAAAATTTGAATTCAACTAGTTTGGTTTTAAACTTGTTTTTGTCATAACTGGACTTTTATAACTCCGATTTAGTTGATTCTTATTGCAAATCGAAGCTCCTGGCCTAAACTTTATGATAAGGCCAACTTCACATAATTTTGGTACTATTAGAAATTGTTTTCTGTTGCAAGAGTTAGTCGCTTGTTTTCGAAGTTTTCCGAAGTGTTTTCTTCGTTCTTTCCGATCTTCTGAGTAATTGCTTATGTGTGGTTACTATAGATTATTTATGATAGATTGATCGGAGTGTGACGAGTAGATCCATCAGGAGTTATGAGTGCGAAGAATCTACATCATCAGTACAAGGCAAGTTCATACTTTGATCATACTTTCCAATACCCAATTTTTATTGCATTAGTTATATCTTCAAACCCTTGCATGAGTAGGGCTGGTTACATAATATGATGCTTTGTAGTTCATGAGGTAGAAACCCAATGACTTGAGATCAAACCCGGGAATATACGCTTTGTTATTTATTGCTTAGCCATGCTCGTAGACGTGGATTGGTATGAGAGTTTTCATGAAAGTAGTGAGTGTAATAACAACTAAGGGAAACTTAAGGTGGAAACTTTAATACACATCTGGGTGGATTGGTTGTGGCACCCTGGGGATGGACCGGTGGTTTGCCAGGGCACCCTGGGGATGGACCAGTGGTTTGCCTGGACACCTGGGGACATACCAGTGTTGTCCAAGGAATGCCACCCAGGCTCAAAGGGATCATATGATATTTTCATGCCTAGAAACTTCCATGTGCAGCCATAAGCCATTATGGGCTCTGTCATAGTTGAGTATGTTTTGTGACCTATTTAAGTGGTAGACTAGGAGATGTAGCGGATGTAGGTGGTACGGTCTACCCAGGGTTAAGAGTTAATGCTTCTGAAAGACCGTGTCTCGGTCATTCGTTTCTCAAACACCATGAAGTGTGAGAAATCAAACGGAGGAGATCGAGTCTTGTGGGGAAAAGTGCACAAACCTCTACAGAGTGTATAAACTATTCATGAGTAGCTGTGTCCCCGGTTGTGGACATCTTTGAGTATCTAGAAGTGGAGTATTTTATTGATCTCGTCACTTGATCTATTAAAATTGTTGGGTTATTAATTTTGATAACTTGGGGATTTGAGATGGGGGTACCATTCTCAATATTGCTTAATCACAACTGAGTAGTAAATTAAATTTATTCCTTTGTTGTAGGGAAAATTTTGCTTTATGCAAAAATAAACCTTACAGCCTCCACCAGCCAAATATGCATATAGAGATAGACATTGTTCATCATTATTCTATGGTGTGAATTTGCCAGTCCATTCAATGTACAGACCTACATGGCTGCAACGTCTCATGTTGCATGAATTATTCGACGAGTAAAGTGTTACGTTAGGGTTGCGCTGTCTACACTCAACTTTGCCGTTGGTGTTGATGGGAATCCACAACTTTGTTGTTACTTCCGCTATATGGATTGAGGTAATAGTATTTACGTTACTTTATACATGTGATTTACCTCTGTTATAAATCCTCGAGTATTGTGTGTGTCAGCATACCGATCCAGGGATGACACTTATGCACAGAGGCTTGACCCATTCGGGTCAGGTCGCTACAAGATGGTATGAGAGCACATGTTGACTGTAGGACGTGACCCTAGAAACTGGTGATACGTCTCCAACGTATCTATAATTTTTTTTATTGTTCCATGCTATTATTTATCAAGTCTTGGATGTTTAATGGGCTTTATCATTCACTTTTACATCATTTTTGGGACTAACCTACTAACCTAATGGCCCAGTCCAGATTGTTGTTTTTTTTTGCCTATTTCAGGGTTTTGCAGAAAAGGAATATCAAACGGAGTCCAAACGGAATGAAACCTTCGTGAGAGATATTTTTGGAGAAAATCACGCCCAGGAAGCTTGAGAACCACGTCAGGGGATCGAGGAGCCGCCCTCGAGGGTGGGGGGCGCGCCCCCCTGCCTCGAGGCCTCCTCGTGTGGCCCCTGGTGCCCTCCTTCTTCCTGTATAAGTCCACGTACCCCAGAAACTCCATGCACAGAGAGAAAACCCTAATTCCACCGTCGTAGCTTCTGTTCCCGTGCAGATCCCATCTTGGAGCCTGTTCCGGAGCTCCACCGGAGGGGGATCCATCACGGAGGCCTTCATCATCATCATCATCGCCCTCACCATGAGTTGTGAGTAGTTTACCACAGACCTTCAGGTCCATAGCTAGTATCTAGATGGCTTCTTCTCTCTCTCTGGATCTCAATACAAAGTTCTCCTCGGTCTTCGAGGAGATCTATTCGATGTAATCTCTTTTTGCGGTGTGTTTGTCGAGATCCGATGAATTGTGAGTTTATGATCAAGGTTATCTAGGAAAGATATTTGGTTCTTCTCTGAACTTTTTATGTGTGCTCATAATATCCTTGCAAGTCTCTTTGAATTATTGGTTTGGTTTGGCCTACTAGATCTATAGTTCTTGCAATGGGAGAAGTTCTTGGCTGTGGGTTCAATCTTGCGGTGTCCTTTCCCAGTGACAGTAGGGGCAGCAAGGCACGTATTGTATTGTTGCCGTCGAGGATAAAATGATGGGGTTTTCATCATATTGCTTAAGTTTATCCCTCTACATCATGTCATCTTGCTTAAGGCGTTACTCTGTTCTTATGAACTCAATACACTAGATGCATGCTGGATAGCGGTCGATGTGTGGAGTAATAGTAGTATATGCAGGCAGGAGTCGGTCTACTTGTCTTGGACGTGATGCCTATATACAATGATCATGCCTAGATAGTCTCATAATTATTCACTTTTCTATCAATTGCTCGACAGTAATTTGTTTACCCGCCGTAGAATATCGCTATCATGAGAGAAGCCACTAGAAAAAACTATGGCCCCCGGGTCTATTCTCAACATATCAATCTACATCTACTTTACTTTTACCGCTTTTATTTGCTGTTTTATTAAACTAAAAATACCAAAAAATATAAACTATCATCTCTATCAGATCTCACTCTCGTAAGTGACCGTAAAGGGATAGACAACCCCTTATCACGTTGGCTGCGAAGTTATTATTTGTTTGTGCAGGTGCGAGGGACTAGCGCGTGGTCTCCTACTGGATTGATACCTTGGTTCTCAAAAATTGAGGGAAATACTTACGCTACTGTGCTGCATCTCCCTTTCCTCTTCGAGGGAATACAACGCAAGCTCAGGAGGTAGCAAGAAGAATTTCTGGCGCCGTTGCCGGGGAGGCTTACGCAAAATTCATATACCAAGTACCTATCACAAACTCTTATCCTTCGCATTACATTTATTTGCCTCTCGTTTTCCTCTCCCCCACTTCACCCTTGCCGCTTTATTTGCCCTTCTTCCACCGTGTGTTTATCGTTTGCTTGTTTCTTGTTCGCTTGTGTGTGTGGGATTGCTTGCTTGTTGATACGTCTCAAACATATCTACTTTTCCAAACACTTTTGATATTGTTTTGACCTCATTCTTGCACGATTTGAACTAAACTAACCCGGGCTGACGCTGTTTTCAGCAAAGCTGCCTGTATGGTTTTATTATGTGCAGGAAAACGGATTTTTAGGTATCTCAGAAAAATCCACGAAAAATCACAGAAAATCCACGCACCCGAAGGAACCAGGAGCCAGAAGGGGGACCAGAGGGGGACCAGGCGGGGCCCAGGCGCCCTGGTGGCGCGGCCCAGCCCCTGGCCGCGCCGGGGGGTCACCTGGGTGGGCCCCACGCCCCCTGGTGCCCTACTTAGACTCGTATTTTTCCCTGTGACGAGAAAACCCCAGATCAAAAGTTCTTTTCGTAGTTTTCGTCGCGGAGCCGCCGCCACCCTCTGTTCTTCTTCGGGAGGGCTAATCTGGAGGCTGAATTGGCCTCCGGAGAGGGGAGATCGTCGCCATCGTCATCATCATCACCACTCCATCATCCCTCCCATGACTTCTCCTTCCACGTGTGAGTAATTCCCCTGCTGTAGGCGAAGGGGATGGTAGGGATTGGAAGAGTTAGATCATGTAATAGTTTGTCAGATCGTTGGGGGCATGTTGCCTATCATCTACTATGGTGTTTATCATCTTTGCTTCAACTTGTTATTCTTAATGCTTGACACTTAGGGCCCGAGTGCCATGATTTCAGATCTGAACCATATGTGTTTGCATGAATATATTTGTGTTCTTGATCCTACCTATGAGTTGTTTGCACCTGTTACGGTTCGGAACCGGCGATCCCAAAAGTGACATCTTGGGACACCAAAGGGGATGGTCTGTAGATTTAGGATTACATGTATCCATTGAGTTCATTGCTTTGTTCCGGTGCTCTTTGACAGGAGCACCTTAATCTCCATAAGTTCCTTTTGGCCCCGTTCGTAGCGGGATGGTAGGACAAAAGATGTTGTGCAAGTTCTTATTGCAAGCACGCACAACTACCTACGGGATACATGCCTAATGTTTGATATTTGCCTAGATGATCATTACTTTTCCGTGTGCCGTGCCCCAAGTTAGAATCATGATATATCTCATTCATGCAGCGCCCAACCATCCATCTCCCTAGCCTACAGTGTTATAAATCCTGCTTGTCACTAGTTGCTACTTTTGCCATTTACCTTTACTATTTACTTTTGCTGTTTACTTTTACTATCACCATCATCGCTATCATATCACTGTTACCATTTATCTTTTGTTGCAAGTAAATGTATTTCAGGTGCGGTTGAATTGACAACTCAACTGTCAAAGCTTATAAATACTCTTTGGCTCCCCGTGTGTCGAATCAATAAATTGGGTTATTCTTACCCGCGAAGACTATCTCGATCCCTTACGGTTGAGGGTTATCAAGTACCGTTTTCTGGCGCCGTTGCCGGGGAGCATAGCAATATTTACAAGTCTACTTGAAGTATCCTACCTGCTGCACTTCATCCACTATGGGTAAGAAAGGAGACCCCAAGGTTCCGATCTTACTATCTACTACAAGAAGAGGTACTGTTCTGAGCACTAGTGCTACACTTGATTCGCCTTCTGTTATGAGTAAGTTTGCCTCACCACCACCACATGATGCTCCTACTGAATCAGTTACTATGTCCGATACTCTTGATGATGCTTCTACTACTGTTGATGATATTAGCTCACTTGGTTATGCTCTTGAAAACAAATTGCTGCTGCTGCTAAAAAGTCTGGAATTGAAATTCCTGTTACTCGCTACCCTATTGGTGAAACTTATGATTATCCTGATTTGAGTAAACTCAAGGAGAGACTCCTTGATGATGATTACTATATGCTTGATGAAGATTTATGCAGGGAACTGACAGAGTTTTCTGGCTCTGACCCTGAAGTTATTAAGAAACTATTTGAAAAACACTCTGTGAAGAACAAAACAGTTCCTGATCCTGAATTTGCTACATCTCCTATATGCATTGATGATCCTGATTATGATTTCTCTGTTGATCTTTCACTTATACCTATGGTTGAAGCTGACCCCTTTTATGGCAGAGAAAATGATGATGCTATTGCACACCTAACTAAACTCGGTGAGTTGGGTGGCCTGTTTACCACAGATGAGCAGATACGATACTTTTGTATCACCAAGCTTCTTCCTTTCTCCTTGAAGGAAGGTGCTAAAGCATGGTATGATTCGCTTCCATGCGGTTCCATTAAGAGTCCTCAAGACTTAGCTCACTCTTTTGTTGATAAGTACTTTCCTGCTCACATGCAACATGCTGCTTTACAAAGAATTTATAACTTTAAACAGTTGCAGGATGAGTCCCTCCCTAAAGCTTGGGGGAGGTACTGCGGTCTGATTCGGGCTAGACCAGGACATAAAGTCCCTAAGAACGAATTAATCGATATATTCTATGCTGGTTTAACTGATGAATCCAGGTCCTATTTGGACAGTTGTGCTGGTTGTGTTTTTAGGAAAAGGACGCCGGAAGATGCAGAAGATTTGATGGGCAGGATTGCCAAAAATCATGAAGATTGGTCCGTCCCTGAACCACCTCCACCACCAAAGAAGAGGGGCATGTTTGTTCTAAGCCCCGAAGATATGCGAGAAGCAAAGAAGTCTATTAAAGAGAAAGGTATTAAAGCTGAAGATGTGAAGAATCTACCCCCTATTGAGAAGCTGTGTGAGCCTACCACTCACCCTCCTATGGTAGAGGTACACTCTCTTTTAGATTTCAACGCAAGTGACATCCCTCATGGTAAGCCTCCTGATCAATGTTTAGATGAGTTTGATAATTTTATTATGAAACAAAATCATTTTAATGAGAGGATACAAAGTCAGTTGCATGATAATTCCCTTGCTAACAAAAGTTTGCTTGATGTTCTAGGTAGAACAGTTAATGATGTTCAATGTCTTGTGAAGCATTTTCATATGGTTAAAACTCAGCTTGACCAAATTTCTAATGTGCAAAAAGATTTGCTTGCTAACAATGCCAAACAAGATAATTTGCAGGCTTTTGGGATTAAGACCCGAGGAGGAACTAGCAATCAAGATCCTCTCTATCCAGAGGGGCATCCGAAGAGAATCGAGCAAGATGCTCAAATGCAGGAAGAAGAAATTGTTGGCTCTCCAAAGAAAAAGAAGAAACATAAGGAGGCTGACAATTCTAATGATCCTATTGCAGATGAAGAGACAACTATTGATCCAAACAGTGTATCTATCTCCGATGCTGAGACTGAAGACGGTGCTGAACCTGAAGGTAAGGATAATGAGAAGAATGATCCGCCTGAAGTTCAAGAAGAAGAAGCACCTGAAAAACGTAAGAGGTACACTAAAGAAGACTTCATCGCAAGAAAACATGGGAAGGAAAGAGAACCATGGGTGCAGTAACCCATGCCCTTTCCAGGTAAGTCCATCAAATCCAAAGAAGAAGAGCATTACAATAAGTTTTGTGAGTGGATTAAACCTCTTTTTCTTCAAATTCCTCTGACTGAAGCTATTAAGTTACCTCCTTATTCAAAATATATTAAAGATATTGTCACTAATAAAAGAAAAGTTCCTAATGAAGCAATATCTACTATGCTTGCTAACTACTCTTTCAGTGGCAAGATTCCTGAGAAGCTCGGTGATCCAGGTATACCCACCATTCCTTGCTCCATAATGAATAATTATGTCAAAACTGCTTTATGTGATCTTGGAGCAGGAGTGAGTGTTATGCCTCTCTCTCTTTACGAGAGGCTTTGTTTAGAGAAACTAATTCCTACAGATATCTCCCTTCAGATGGCTGACAAGTCAACCGCCGTCCCGATAGGTATTTGTGAGGATGTTCTCGTAGAAGTTGCTAATTGTTTGATTCTTACTGATTTTGTTGTGCTTGACATGCCCGAGGATGGGAGCATGTCCATTATTCTTGGTAGACCTTTTCTTAACACCGCAGGTGCTATTATTGGTTGCAATAAAGGGAAGGTTACCTAACATGTGAATGATAAAGAACACACGACATATTTTCCAAAGAAGATCGACAGGAGGGATGGCCTCAACTCTATAGAAAATATCGAGACCGTGAAGATTGGAGAATGGGATTGTCCACGACATGTGCCTCACAAATACAAAACTATTATGGTGGGGACAATGTCCATCAAGGTAAAGGTTCAGTGATTACTTCGTGAGAGGTGAGACTTTTTGCTTTATATATCGCCTGTTTGTTGGTAAGACTTGATCAACCTTACTAGTAAACATGTTTTATATAGATAAAAAGTTGAGCTTGTTATGTTTTCATTTGTTTTTAGTTTTTGTCCTACTTGCTGTACCAAGTATTTATGTTTTGAAGCTTCACAATACTACTCACTACTTCAAGTTTTCAGAGATTTTCGCAGCTTTTTGAACTTCGAAAAAATTTCAACAGTGAAGTTTTCAGAAAAATTCCAGAAATATTTAAATAAAAATTTCCACGACGGGAGAGACCCAGAGGGACCTGGGGCCAGCCAGGGGGGCCCACCAGTGGCCCAGGCAGCCAGCTGGCGCGGCCCAGCCCCTGGCCGCGCCCACAGGACGCCTGGGGCCCACATGGCCCCCCTCCAGGTATGTCTTCTTCCTCCCTCTCTCTTTTTCTCCAAAAACACGAGTTCTGCACTTGTTCTTGTGTTCTTGCTGTTCTTGGAGGCGATTCTTCGATGTCTCTCTACAGCCCATCATTTGAGCTGAGATTTTGAAAAAATACTCCCTGGTATGTGACTCCTCCACCCCTCCAATTAGATTTTTGATTGGTGGCTTCATTTGTGAGTATTTAGTAGTTCTTGGTGCTGTATAGATTAGCTTGCATGCATGTGTAGAAAGTTATTTTCCAAGTTTTGATGCAAGTTTATGCCTTGGGCAAGTGAGTGGAGTAGTTTGCCTTAACTCATCTTGTTTTAATCCTCGTTTTTTGTAAATTGCCAAAAATTTCAGAAATGAGTTTGTTAGGAAGGGCAAAAGGGTGGCTTGCGAAGAGGAGGCCTGCACACTCCGATCGAGTTACTAGAGCCACAGCTTCACCCTCGACTGCTAGGGTGAGCTATAATGAAGATCATGTGCCCCTGGAGTTGTTGGAAGACACAAGTCCAGCACGTGCAATGACGTTTCCATGTGATGAATTCCTTGAAGCTGCGGGAATTAAGGATGAGTTTTATAATCTTTGTGCTAATGCAGGTTTGACACGGCTCGTCACGTGCCGTGTTACTCAATATCAAAAACTCACCTCCAGTTTTATTAACAGTTTTAGATATAATCCTGATTCAGGTGCTATTGAGTTTAAAATTTACAATGATCTTATCACCATGACTTTGGGAAGGTTTTGTGAAATAATAGGTGTGCCAAACGTTGGGAGGACGGCTAGGATGGCCACTCAGCCCTCCGAGCTGAAAACCGTCATTAACTCTCTCTGCAGCATGGGTACGAGGGATATTCATCGGTCGAAGATCTCCAGCATCTTATTTCCTCACCTCAGGTATTTTTAATATTATGTTGCTAGAGGGGTGTTAGCTCGTGACAACACGAGCAGCATTTCTGCTCCGGATATTGCTATCCTGGCAGCAGCCCTCTCAGGGAGGTCTTGTTATAATCTGGGTGCCTTAATTGCTCGATGCCTTGCTATGAACGGTAACAAGGGGGACTTATATGGTGGCGTTTATGCCACACTTATCTTAGAACATCTTGGAGGCACCCCACACCCTGATGATAATCCTTTTACTTATTTAAGCTTTGATCTTGGTGCTATGAAAAGGCATAAGTTTGTTACCATGGCTTCTGAGCTGGATAATCTTGTTTATATCTTATGTTTCGGAACTACCGCGTAACGCGAGATCCGTCTACCTGCACCTCTTTTGTTTGATTTTTCTCACAGGAACGGATGGTCCTTTGATGTTGTCCAGTTCGATGAGTTCATGGTCCAGTATCAGTTTCATAACCCCATGGAGGGGGTTGTGCCCGACGAGGAGGAGCACGGTGAGTTACCACCTTTCCAGGGAGATACCGCCACCGAGTTTGGTGAAGGGTCTTCCTCTGCTTGGCGTACAGACCCTTCCTCGTGGGAGACTCCGAGGAGTTCGGTATACGCGCCAGCATCCTTCTACGACCCTTGGTCTCACCACCATACCCCCGGAGCAGGAGGCTCCTGGGGGCAGTAGCTGCTACCAACTTAGGCCAAAAGCCTAAGCTTGGGGGAGTACGTGCCCCTCTCACTTTTCCATTGTATTATCCGTTTTGTTCGCTTTGATCTTTTCGAAGTTTTTGCCCGTTCTTCTTTATTTCTCTCTTTGCAAAAACGACAAAAAGATTTTCTCTTTCTTTTGCTTTCGTTCAACCTTTGAAATAATCCAAATAGATTTCCTTTTCTCTTTAGTTTGCTTTGTTTTCATAGTTCAGCTCGAGTCCGTGATGGCATTTAATTATATTTCCTACGTTCGGTCGTGCAAGTGACAAGCAGTAATGACAAAGATCGACTGAAGGGAAGCAACAAGAAAGACCGGTATGAACTCTTCTTGTTTCTACTTTTGTACATATGCCTGTACTTATGATCTAGAGACCAGCTTGTAGCGACATAGTGCTATGTTTACAATGCTCTTCCAGTGGTTCATGCTTTGCTTGTGGCTAGTCTCGAATAACTAGAGAATATAATGTGTTATCGAAATGATCTACATGCATTGCATTGTTCATAGTTCGGTATACTAAGGTGGTATTTCCCTTTATAGAATTTCTGGATTGACTTGGCACATGCTTACACATGTTTGAGACTAAAAAGTCTGCTCTGCCTTGATGATCTTTGAGTTTTAGAATAGTTATATCACTTTCATGCCCGATTCAATGTTGCTTTGTCGCTCTGCATGATTATGGCCGTTATTGCTCTCTAGTTGGTCGCTTCCCAGTCTTTTGCTAACCTCCACCTGTACTAAGCGGACTGACTGCTTGTGCATCCAAAATCCTTAAAACCTGTTATGCCATATGAGTCCACCATACCTTCCTATACATGGTATTTACCTGCCATTCCTAACGAAGACTTTCGTGTACCACCTCGAAATTAATCAAAAGCATTTCACTTTTTGTGCCCATGTTTTAGCTCATGAGGAAGTAGTAGTTAATTCATGATCTTTTTAAGTTGGACAAGTTTCACCACTGGATTGCATGTCTAATGTGCAAACCCTTAATACGAGAAGGAACTGGCATAGAGTGCGCCCGGCTCAAAAAGATAATATAACAAACAAACCCTCCTTCACGCTTTGTTCATGAGAAATCAGAAAACTTTGGCAGCGATAAACAAAGGAGATTAAGAGAATGTGATCGTCCTCATGCGGGCGCCATTCCTCGAGACTTGTCCAGCTCAAGAAGTGATTGAGTTATCTGCTAGCATTCGTTGACGAAATATGCACCTCTCAAAAAACGTTTTACCTCTGTTTTTAAAACCAAGAGCTCTGGTACATGTTTAGTTTTTGTTTTCGACCACGGGTTTTCAACCTTGCCAACAAAAGCCACGGTTAGAGAGTCTCCACCTTCTTTCTTCAAAGCACTAACTAGGAGAGCATAATTTTCATTCTGAGTGTAATGTGCATTGTCCCAAAGCATTACATTGTCTTCTGCATGCTTGTGATATGATTTATTCTGAAATTTCTTAGTTCTAGTCTCCTTTAAAACTCTGGAGGAGTTTCTGCATTTATGTTTTGCTTCACTCATGGAGGCTAGCGAGATACCACCCTAATATGCTCAAGCTATGTGCAATGTGATCTTGTCTTGATTTTCAGTAATATATTATTTACTTTTAGGTATTTGTGATTGGTCACTTGAAAGAAGGATTGCTCCTTGCATTATCCTCATAGTACTGTTTCAATACTTGCTAGACTCTTTTCGTAGTACATGCTTATATACATCTAATGAAGCAAAAGAGTTTGTCAAAGTGTTCTTTGTCGCGTCCAGTTCGTTGAACTGAATTGCTTGACGACAAGCAATATGCTAAGCTTGGGGGAGTTGATACGTCTCAAACGTATCTACTTTTCCAAACACTTTTGATATTGTTTTGACCTCATTCTTGCATGATTTGAACTAAACTAACCCGGACTGACGCTGTTTTCAGCAGAGCTGCGTGTATGGTTTTATTGTGTGCAGGAAAACGGATTTTTAGGTATCTCAGAAAAATCCACGAAAAATCACAGAAAATCCACGCACCCGAAGGAACCAGGAGCCAGAAGGGGGACCAGGGGGGCCCAGGCGCCCTGGTGGCGCGGCCCAGCCCCTAGCCGCGCCGGGGGCTCGCCTGGGTGGGCCCCACGCCCCCTGGTGCCCTACTTCGACTCGTATTTTTACCCGTGACGAGAAAACCCCAGATCAGAAGTTCTTTTCGCAGTTTTCGTTGCGGAGCCGCCGCCACCCTCTGTTCTTCTTCGGGAGGGCTAATCTGGAGGCTGAATTGACCTCCGGAGAGGGGAGATCGTCGCCATCGTCATCATCATCACCACTCCATCATCCCTCCATGACTTATCCTTCCATGTATGAGTAATTCCCCTGCTGTAGGCGAAGGGTATGGTAGGGATTGGATGAGTTAGATCATGTAATAGTTTGTCAGATCGTTGGGGGCATGTTGCCTATCATCTACTATGGTGTTTATCATCTTTGCTTCAACTTGTTATTCTTAATGCTTGACACTTAGGGCCCGAGTGCCATGATTTCAGATCTGAACCATATGTGTTTGCATGAATATATTTGTGTTCTTGATCCTACCTATGAGTTGTTTGCACCTGTTACAGTTCGGAACCGGCGATCCCAAAAGTGACAGCTTGGGACACCAAAGGGGATGGTCCGTAGTTTGAGGATTACATGTATCCATTGAGTTCATTGCTTTGTTCCAGTGCTCTTTGACAGGAGCACCTTAATCTCCATAAGTTCCTTTTGGCCCCGTTCGTAGCGGGATGGTAGGACAAAAGATGTTGTGCAAGTTCTTATTGCAAGCACGCACAACTACCTACGGGATACATGCCTAATGTTTGATATTTGCCTAGATGATCATTACTTTTCCGTGTGCCGTGCCCCAAGTTAGAATCATGATATAACTCATCCATGCAGCGCCCAACCATCCATCTCCCTAGCCTACAGTGTTTTAAATCCTGCTTGTCACTAGTTGCTACTTTTGCCATTTACCTTTACTATTTACTTTTGTTGTTTACTTTTACTATCACCATCATCGCTATCATATCACTGTTACCATTTATCTTTTGTTGCAAGTAAGTGTATTTCAGGTGCGTTGAATTGACAACTCAACTGTCAAAGCTTATATATACTCTTTGGCTCCCCATGTGTCGAATCAATAAATTGGGTTATTCTTACCCGCGAAGACTATCTCGATCCCTTACGGTTGAGGGTTATCACTTGTCACTATGGCTCAGAACAATACCAAATTGTGTGACTTCTCCAATACCAACAACAATGACTTTATTAGCACTCCGATTGCTCCTATTACCGATGCTGAATCTTGTGAGCTCAATGCTGCTTTGTTGAATCTTGTCATGAAAGATCAATTCTCCGGCCTTCCTAGTGTAGATGCCATTACCCATCTAAACAACTTTATTGATTTGTGTGATATGCAAAAGAAAAGGGATACGGATAACAATATTGTTAAATTGAAGTTATTTCCGTTTTCACTTAGAGATCGTGCTAAAACTTGGTTTTCCTCTTTGCCTAGAAATAGTATTGATTCGTGGAATAAGTGTAAAGATGCTTTTATCTCTAAGTATTTCCCTCTTGCTAAGATCATCTCTCTTAGAAATGATATTATGAATTTTAAGCAACTAGATCATGAGCATGTTGCACAAGCTTGGGAGAGAATGAAATTAATGATACGTAATTGCCCTACACATGGTTTGAATCTATGGATGATTATTCAAAACTTTTATGCTGGCTTGAATTTTTCTTCTAGAAATCTTTTAGATTCGGCCGCCGGAGGCACTTTCATGGAAACCACCTTAGGACAAGCTACCAAACTCTTAGATAATATTATGGTTAATTATTCTCAATGGCACACCGAAAGATCTACTAGTAAAAAAGTGCATGCTATCGAAGAAATTAGTGTTTTGAGTGGAAAGATGGATGAACTTATGAAATTATTTGCTTCTAAGATTGCTCCTTCCGATCCTAATGATATGCCTTTGTCCACTTTGATTGAGAATAATAATGAATCTTTGGAGGTGAATTTTGTTGGTAGGAATAATTTTGGTAACAATGCTTATAGAGGTAATTTTAATCCTAGGCCTTTTCCTAGTAATTCCTCTAATAATTATGGTAATTCCTACAACAACTCTTATGGAAAGATGCCTTCTGAATTTGAAACTAGTGTTAAGGAGTTTATGATCTCGCAAAAGAATTTTAATGCTTTGCTTGAAGAGAAATTACTTAAGGTTGATGAATTGGCTAGAAGTGTTGATAGAATTACTCTTGATGTTGATTATTTGAAACTTAGATCTATTCACTACTAGGAAAAGGCCTACTAATGGCGCACCTATTTTGGCCATTAATGGCGCATTAGTGGTGCGCCATTAGTGCCACGCCATTAGTATATTTTTACTAATGGCGCACCTCTGGTGCGCAGATGCGCCATTAGTATATACCACGGTGCGCCATTAGTATGCCTTCCAGGGGGGCATATATACTGATGGCTTCTCGCCCCTCGTTGGTTACCGCAAGTGGAAGGTTTGAGATGCAGTGTAGCGGTAGTTTTCCCTTGGCAAAGATACCAAGGATCGATTTCCCCTGAGACTCCAAGGTTCAACAAGAAGGTGTCAACTGCTAACGGCGCCAGATATTAGCAATCAACTTGGACCTGCACACAGATACAAATAACTTTGCTCCCAACGAGTACAGAGAGGTTGTCAATCCCTCCGGCCTTGTCGTTTACAATGGATCGAACACAAGAGATAAAAGTGATAGGTATTTCTGCAACTAGTAAGTAAAAGCAGAAAGTAAATAGCGGATGTAATCAGTGATGGTAATATGGACCGGGGTCCCATGATGTTCACTAGTGATGTGTCTCTCCCAAAAGATGATAAAACAGCTATGTGAGGTAAACGAATTACAGCTGGGCAATTGACAGAATTATGTGCGCAAACCAATGCTAACTATGTTGCAAGAAAGATAGAGGTTCAAAGCATGGGCGGTACGCCAAGGCAAGTAGACCGAAATCCATCTGCATCTACTACTAATCATCCACCTTGAGATATCTATCCAGAACATCTCGCTGGTATTAAGTTGCGAGTCCCACCCATAGTGTAAACTCAAAGCAACAGACAACTGCATTAAAAGAACTTTGCGCAAAGTAAACAATCCTTGCACCCGCGAGTACAAGCACCGTTGTTTTCCCCCTTGTGGCAACATCACATCCCCTAGACTCATGTTTCTGTCACTCAAGCTAGTCATCGAGGGGCATGAACCCACAATCAAGCATAACGTTCCCTCTTGGAGTCACTACCTACTACTTGGCCAAAGCAATAAATAGCAACGGAGAACATGCCAGAATTACTTACGAACATAAATATAAAAGAGGCGAATCAAATATATTACTCAAACACAATATGAACATAATCTCACAATCCATCAGATCCCAGCAAACTCAACATAGCAACAGCATAAGGATTACATATGTGCCTCGATCATGTAGGGCAGCTCACGAGGTCTAATTAGTGAAGCACAAGAAGGGGAGGAGAACATCACATAGCTACTGGTCATGGACCCATGGTCCAAGGGAGACTACTCACAACTCATCCGGGAGGCGTCCATGGTGGTGGAGAGGCTCCCGGTGGTGATCCTCCCCTCTGGCAGGGTGCCGGGAAGGGTTCTCCCGGTGCTCCCGATCTTGGAAGCGCGGCGGCGGCGGAACAGAGATGAGATCGCGAAAAAGGGTTCCGTCCTCGAGGGTTTCGGGACGCGTGTTAAATATATGCCAAAGGGGGGCATCAGCGGAGACCTGGGGGGCCCAGGCGCCCCCCCGGCGCGGCCAGGAGGGGGGCCGCGTCACCAGGGCGCCTGGAGCCCTGGTGACCCCCCTCCGGCCCTACTTCGGCCGTGTGGAAGCTTCCGGAACGCTGATTTTTTATATAATTTTTCCGGGATTTTTCTGGCAGTTTACGTGATGGGAAAACCTGAAATACAAAAACAGCAGAAAACAGAAACTGGCACTGGGGTGCACTGAGTTAATAGGTTAGTCCAAATATGATCAAAAGTGTATGGAAGTGTATAAATATCATAGCAATATCACACAAAAGAGGCATGGAGCAAGCAGAAATTATAGATACGTTTTGGACGTATCATATACCCAGGTGCTTTGGCATACTAATGGCGCACTACTGCCAGATGCGCCATTAGTAACTTTGGCATACTAATGGCGCACTGTTGGATGATGCACCATTAGTATCATTTGGCATACTAATGACGCACTGTGATGTGATGCGCCATTAGTATGAATATTAGGTTTTTTATTTATTTTTTAATTTTCTGTTTTTTGCACAGGTTACAGAATGTATTATTGGACAGAATATAGACAGCACCAGCACACAGCAACAACAGATTCTTCGAATACAATTGAAGATTAGTCTCTGAATACAATTCATCATATTAGTCTCCGAATACAATTCATCATATTAGTCTCCGAATTGAAAAGACCGAACAAAGATAGAACATTATATTACAAGTCTCGAGACCGCGAGTAGCGAGTTTGTCTTCACATTACAAGTCGATATCGATCATATAAATTACTATCACATAGAAGAGAGCTGCGGTCATCACGATGAGCATCATCACGATGAAACTCGTCTTCATCCGGTTCCTCCAACGCTCCCTCCCCTCTCCCGCTAGATAGCGGGCGTATCTAGATTCCGCCTCGGCCCTAGTGGTGTACACTTTGTAACTGTTACCGTTAAATCGGTGAACCTGTCTCCGACACTCCTCCCAGTCGTCGTAGACTCCGGGAACCTTACCCTTGTACACGACATACGACGACATCACTATGCACTAGCCAAACGAAACGTTAGTACCAATTCACAGACAATACATAAGCAATATATAAGTATGCAACAGAACGATCGGAAGAGAAAAGCAAGACAGTAATAGCATCGATTACATCTAAGTTGAACGACTGTCGAAACCAAAGAGACATACTACAAGTTCATTAAAGTTTAGTTACAACATGAGCCAATCGATGTTTCAGAACTAGACACAGCATCACTACTTTCGACTCGACTCAAGGGACCGGAGCGTGGATGAAGCCGCCGTCTACCGTGGGAGTCATGAAATCACGGGAGTTGTCAGCCTGCATTTGTAGCATTGTGTCGATGTCACTGTTGGACGGTTGATTTCTGAGGTAGAACTGCCCCGAGGTACGAAGGACATCTTGATGGATGATTTCCGCAAACTCCGACTGGATGCGAAAGAATTCTTGTCTGTTGTCCGCGTCCTGGATTGCCGACACGCTCGCGGCCCAATCTTTGAGTTTACTCGGTAGCAGAAGTTGATGATGGTCCCGTACGATCGCCCGCATGTGATGGATGGCGTAGTAGGCACCCTTCTAACCGCCAGGCGGCTGCTTGACGCAGCAGAACGTCGTATTGTGGGAGAACACGTGCTTGCCGTACTTACGAATAGGCCTGGTGAAGGTGCCTCCAGATTTGGCGTAGCCGGGGAGAACATCATCAAGAACATTCTTGACATTTGTGTAGTCTACCTTCGACTGACGGTCCGAGTCGAAATACGTGGCCATGGAATATTTGGGGCTTAGGAGGATGAGTGTGCAATGTGTGTCACTGCACAAAACACGGAATGTTAAAAGAAAAACGATCGAAATCTAAGAATTTTCATATGTTACGGGGCGGTTGAGGGGAGGACTTACTCGGGAAAGTAAGGCATGAGGAAGTTATCCTTATCTCGGTTTGCCAGAATGACGCCTTCGAGGTAAGAACTCGCGACTTGCCGGTCCTCAGCGCTGCCCAAGATCTTGGCACGCATTTAGAAGGGGTCGACTATCACGATGTCCGGGGTCTTGTCGCTAATGATCCGCATCTCCATACTCAGCGAAAATAGCCGAACGAAGGTGTAGTGCAGCGGATGAAGGTTCAACATAGCGTAGATGTCATCAAACCGCAGGACGATCGTACCCCTGATGATGTTATCCACAAAGCCCTTGCCCTCTGGCACCTTGGCCGCGAAAACCGGGTATGCCACATCCTTCTCTCTGAGACGCCGCTTATCCAAAGAAAGAACATTGTCATGCAGACTCCTCATAGCACCGGTTGCAGCATCGAGCATATTTCTCGGTAGCATCGGCCTACCCGCCACATGCACCCTCCTCATTACATCCTCAGGTGAAGGTGGCCCGTCCTGAGCACGGATCGTACTCGGTGCCGGCTGGCTCGCACCCTTGTTAGTCTTTCTTTTCTGTGCCTTCTTCTTCTCCTATAATGGGACCAAGTTCTGCTCACAGACCGCCTTCTTGAGTGTGTTGGGGCTGATCATATTTCGCACCTCGCCTATCTGAGGCTCGGTGAAGTCGGCAGCTAGAGGCGTCTCCTGAGAACTGAACGGCAGACGACGCCTGTTGCAACTTGGTTTCTCCGCGGTACCAGCTAGATCGTGCATGTCTTTTGTAGGGTTGGGTTCTTGAGAAGGAGGCCCCATGAAGTCGCCACCGTACCCATGATCGGCAAAGTACTGATCGACGTTGGCAAATGTATCGTCGTCGTTGTCGTCGTCGTCGTTCGGATCCGGTGCCATATGCATGTTTGGATCCAGTGGCATAGGGATGTCGGGCACCGTTGCGGCGGTCTTGCCATGGGGCCGACTTGGCACCGGCACGTCTGGCGGTGTTGTCTTTGGGGTGGTGTCCCCCGCCCCCAAATGAATCTGGCTCTTCGGCCAAAGCAGGGGCCAGCTCAGGCAGGCGCTGGTGGCACCTGGTAGGGTTTGTCGACACCGAGGCATCCTAAAAGATAAGCTTTTATCATTGAGGGTTTTTCGACGCCGAGGCACCCTAAAAGCCTAAGCTTTCATCATTTATGTTTTTATCGACACCTAGGCACCCTAAAAGCCAAGGTTTTATAATTTACGGTTTGTCGACACCGAGGCATCCTAAAAGCTAAGCTGGGAAGGAGAATTCTTAGTTGGGCCTAATCACTTGGCTCTATTGCCGCCTATGGTTTAATGCAGCAAGAATAAAGGGGCAGTTGATCCTACTTAATTAACTACTAAGATACCCCGGCCCATGCATTAGTCACAAGTACCCCATATGTCCTATTTTTAGCAAAGTCATGCTAAAATTCACGGAAAATTTCAGCATGACCTTTGCTGAAAATAGGACTTATGGAGTACCCGAATTTGCCGGAACGGAAGTTAATCGACATTCCAGCAAACTCAAGGGCCTCTCGGGGTACCTGCAAAATCATCACGACACGATGGTCGGAGATAAAACCCAGCAGTGCAAAGTGGGGAAATCTGCCATGTCTAAACATGGATATTTCCAGTAGCTGATTGGACCAGTGAAGCTATAAGATGTTACAGTACAAACAAATTAAAGCAGCAGCAATAATAATAGGTTGAAGCATCAGGATAGTACTATTTCAGGGCACAACACAGAACATATCCTACATTTACTGAACAATAAACGTTTCCCTGGATCTTTTGCCCAATACACCAAGTTCAAGTCAAAACCTTTTCTGGTTAGTGCCATTGCCCCCCCCCCCCCACCCCCCAAGGGTCAATCCGTGTCTGCAAGGGACCGGACCAACTTCGGAATGGCTGCTAGTCACAATGCAAAAAGGAACCTTAGTACTGAATTCCATGATTTCAACCAAAAGATATAACAAGCTTAACGTTCTGTGATGATAAAGCTTGTCGACACTTGAACTGGAATCAACCAAAAGTATGTTTATCATTATTTTCGCCCAGCAATTAAGAATTGTTTCTGTAAAAACATGCCTATGAACTTCGGGTATAGTACATGGTCACTTATGCTTTTCTTAGATGTGAATTAGCCAGATTTTTCTCACACATGGATTCCTGTGAGGCTGACTAAACACCTTATGAATATTGTATTCTTCAGGAGATGCAACTTGGATTTGTATTTTTTAGGTGACAAAATATAGAATTATTCATCCCTTTTTAGCGGGGGAAAACAATAGTTTTCTTGAGCATATGTATGTAGTAAGTGTTTCTGCTCTCGGTGTTTCAGAATTGCTGTTAGACCACCTTTCAACCATCGTAGTGAGATCTAACTATTCAATATGTAGTTGTTATAGTAATTATTGATGATCATGGCCAGAAACATTTCATTGTTAAGCTAAAAGCATGACTGTCAAATTTTAGTTCTGAAAGAACACATGTAGTTGAAAGCTTCTTTTATTTCAGTTCTACAATGAATAAGAGGTTTTTGATGAAAAAGAAGAAGAAAACGAAGGTACTCCCTTTGTAAACAAATATAAGAGCGTTTGGATCACTACTTTAGTTATCTAAACGCTCTTATATTTCTTTACGGAGGGAGTAACATACGGCAGAACAGTAGACAAGTTGAACTAAGATGATCATACCCACTTCTCAAATATATGTAGGGGACTCATTGGTTGTAAAAAAAAGCATAATTGTGCACTCAGTATAGCACATCATTGGGCCTAGTTTGGCAACAAAGTTTTTAGAGAACTATGGTAATTGAAAACCACAGTATTCAGATGTGTACACAGTGAATACTACAGTTTCTTCAAACCATGGTTTTTCTCAGTTTTAGCAAAACTACCTAGGTGTAATGTATGCTTATGATAGATGTGCCGACAAAGTGATATTTTTTTTTGATATGCTGAAGATAGATATGCTCAAGTTGATAAAGATAGATAACCCCTTGTTCAGAACAGCACAAACTCTGAATCTTACTGATCTTCAGTCAAAACCAAATTTCAGACTTCAAGTACAGTACAAATCTTACTGAATTTTGACTGCATTAGAAATTTCAGAGTTCCGAGTTCAAATACACATCTTACTGAATTTTACTCATCTTACTGAATGCAACCACTAACTAATCCTACTCCACCCAACATGTTTAGCTTCCTTACGGCAAGCACAAAGCATTCATTACAGCAACATAGGAGGAAGGAGGAGAGGTACCTGGGCGGGCGCGGCCGGTCACCGTCGGGGTCGGGGTCGGGGTCGACGGCGGCGACGGCGGCGACGACGGCGAAGGGATGGCTCGAGGGCGGAGGTGCAGGGCAGGGGCCGACGCAGGGCAGGGGCCGACGCGGGGAGGGGCCACTGGCGTCGAAGAGGTGCGGGCGGCGGTGGTGTCGAAGAGGCGGCGGCGGTGGCGGTGTCGAGGGCGCTGGCGTCGAAGAGGCCTCGCGCGCGGCGACGACGATGGTGACGATGGCGCGGCGACGACGGGCTCAGTAGGGGCGGCTAGGGTTCGTGGGGAGGGAAGGGGAGCGACGGGGCGGCGAGCATGTGAGGTGGATGGGGGGCAGTGGAGGCCGGGGCAGCGGCGGCGCAGTCGAGGCTGAGGAGTGGACGGGGCGGCGGCGCAGTGGAGGCGGCGGAGCAGAGGCGATCTGGCGCAGTGCGCGGGGGGGGGGAGGAGATATGGCAGAGAGAGGGAGAGGGGGGAACAAGTCGAGTGGGGAGGCTTACTAATGGCGCACCCCAGCTGGTTCGCCATAAGTACATCTATACTAATGGCGCACCTCCACCCTGGTGCGCCATTAGTATTGTATTTTTTTTCTTTTCGAGCCCACAGGTTATCTACCACCAGAGTCCATCTACCTCAAACACCATGTACTAGACCGACTGGTCAGCACGCAGCACACCCACTGGGAGGTCCTGGGTTCGATTCCCAGGCTCCCCAAATTTTTTTTATGCATTTAAAATGTTGTTTGAAACTTATTTGTGTTTAAATATGTTCAAACTTGTTTAAATCATAACAGTAATATTTTTTATAAAACAGTAATAATTTTTTTTAAATATCATCAAATTTGTTATTTGAAAATATTTATGAATATGAAAAAATATCATCAAATTTAATATTTGAACATATCATGAGTTCATGGGTCGGCGGCGGCGGCCGGTGGAGCGGGGAGGGTGTGGTGGGTCGTCGGCGGCTGTGGAGTAGGGGAGGGTGCGGGGGGTCGGCGGCGGCGGCCGGTGGAGCGGGGGGTGCTCGGCGGCGAGGGGGACCGGATCTGGCGAGGTGGGATAGCGATCGAGATGGAGGGGGATCGAGATCGAGTGTCCATGAAATTTAAAAACATTCAAGAGTTCAAAAAGTGCCCATGAAATACAATCGAGAAATGAAGGCTACGATTTAAATACAATCGATCTTAGCTAGCTATCTGTTCACAATCTTCTTGCCCTTCTTTTTCACAAATGGAGTTCTTCTGTGGAACAGACGTCCTTTAGGTAGGGTGGTCCTGCTTCTTCTTGTGGTGTATGCTGCTACTTCATCATCGTCGTCATGTTCGATCCTCGGGTCGCCGTACTTGTCGAAGTCTTGATCATTGGCTACTCCATCCATTCCGATGATCTTCCTTTTGCCTCTCCTCACGACAACACGACTGGGCTTTGACGGGTCGGTATTGAAGAAGCATTGGTCAACTTGGGAAGCCAGTACCCATGGCTCATTTTTCGCGGTGACGGTTGCGCCCGCGGTCTTGGATTTGGCTTTGGGTATAACCATGGTGGTGAAATACCGGCCTTCTTTTAGGACGCTCTTGGCCCATCTCACATGGAACATCGGGACCTTCTCTCCAGCGTAGCTCAGCTCCAAGATCTCCTCGATCCTTCCATAGTATCTGTCCTTGTCGTTACCGGTGTAGGATTCCATCGTTACCCCGGAGTTCTGATAACCATCGCTCTTCATGTCCTTGGCCTCGGTGTAGAATGTGTAGCCGCTGATATCGTACGCCTCATAGGTCATCAGGTTGTGCTCGGCGCCCTGTGACAAGGCGAATATGAGTTGTTCTTCCACGGAAGAATCCTCATGTAAAGGGTATGACAGAAGCTTTTGCTTGAACCAACGCGTGAAACATGAGTTGTGCTCTTTGATTATATCTCCGTCCGTCCTCTATTGGCCTCGGTCATTGTACGTCTTCTCAATAAAGGTTTTGTGCTCTACCACCCAAGGATCGACCACATCTATGTGTTGTAGCGCGACTAGGTTTGCTCTTTCAAAGTCGGTGAGTCGACCCTCGAAGTTGACATGCATTTCGCGGCGACCCTCACGGTGACCCCATCCAGCGAGCCTGCCGAGGTGCCTGTTGACGGGCAGACCAACGGGGTTCTCGATGCCTAGATAATTCGTGCAGTAGGAGATGCACTCTTCGGTCAGAAAGCCCCTGGCTATGCTTCCCTCTGGACGTGACATGTTGCGAATGTATCCTTTGATGACACCATTCATCCTTTCGAACGGCATCATTATGTGCATGAACGTCGGCCCGAGTTGGATGATATCGTCCACGATATGGACCAGCAGATGCACCATAACGTCGAAGAATGCGGGCGGGAAGTACATCTCAAGCTCGCATAGTATCACCACGATCTCTTCCTGTAGCCTTCTGAGTTGCCTCACGCCAACCGACTTCCGAGAGATGACGTCAAAAAAGTTGCATAGGCCAAATAGCGTTTCACGGACGTGCGCGTCCATGATCCCACGGATTGCAACTGGAAGTATCTGCGTAATCAGCACGTAATAGTCATGAGACTTCATCCTGCTGAACTTCTGCTTCGCTGGGTCTAGGTACCTGCTTATCTTCCCCGCGTAACCGTAAGGAAGTTTTACTCCTACGAGGCAGGTGAAAAACTGCTCGATCTCCTCCTGACTTAGAGTGAAGCACGCGAGAGGGTAGTCATTTCCGGTCTTCTTGGCCTTTTTGCCTTTGCGATGACTTTCCGTGTCCTGCTTCGCCTCATCATCATCATCATCATTAGCGTGAAGCTCCTGCCTGATGCCCATTGATTTCAAGTCTGCCCTTGCTTTCGGCCCATCTTTGGTCCTCTCTGGCATGTTGAGCAGGGTACCAAGCAGACTCTCACACACGTTCTTCGTGATATGCATGACATCAAGGCTGTGAGGCACACGGTGGATCTTCCAGTACGGCAAGTCCCAGAAAACAGACCTCGTTTTCCATACCTTCAGCAGCAGCTCTGGCGCCTTTCGCTTCTTTCCCGGCTCTGGCGCCTTTTGCTTCTTTCCCGGCAGTGGGCGATCTTTCCAATTTTTCAACAGCTCGTCTATTTCCTCGCCGCTCCTCGTACGCGGGCGTCCTCGGGGTTCGGTTTCACCATCAAACAGATCCTTGCGTTTTCTCCACAGGTCATCGTCGCGAAGCCACCTTCGATGTCCCATGAACACGGTTTTCGAAGACCCGGGATCTCTATCTAGCTGGCGGTACGTTGTGTCATCCATGCACCTGACGCATCCAGAAAATCCGTGGACCACCTGCCCCGCGACATATCCGGAACCGAGATAGTCGTGCACCGTCGTGAGCAGTGCGGCTCTCATAGGGAAATATTCTTTCTCTACGGCGTCCCACGTATTGGCTGGCGATTTCCACAGCGTGTCTAGCTCCTCTTTCAGCAGCCCCAGATACGTCGTTCCCTGGTTGTTTCGGTCCTTCAATTAGCATACTCATGTGAATGTACTTCCTCTTAATGCACAACCAGGGGGGAAGGTTGTACATCCACACAAACACAGGCCAGGTGCTATGTGTGCTTCTCTCGCTGCCAAACGGATTGACTCCATCGGTTCTCGCGCCCAGCACGATGTTCCTTGGATCGTTCCCAAATTCTAGGTCTTCGAAGTTCAACGCTTGCCACTGGCTCGCATCCTTAGGGTGACTCAGCATCTTGTCTTTTTTATCTATCTCCGGATCATTTGCGTCATCTTCTCGCCTCTTCTCCTCCCTATCTGCGTGCCAACGCAGGAGCTTTGCTACCTTAGGGTCCGCGAAATACCACTGCAGACGAGGAGTGATCGGAAAGTACCACACCACTTTTCGAGGAGCTTTCTTCCTCTTCTTGTATCGAGTGACGCCGCACACCGGACATATGGTAGACTCCGAGTGCTCGTCCCGATAAATGATGCAGTTGTTCATGCACACATGGTATTTCACGTGCGGTAAATCCAGAGGACACACGATTTTCTTCGCCTCCTCAAAATTGGTCGGGCACTTGTTCCCCTTGGGAAGACGTTCGTGCCAGAATGACATGTTCTCGTCGAAGCATGCATCGGTCATTTTGTGTTTTACCTTCATCTCCAGAGCCATGAGCGTTACTTTCATGCGGGTATCCTCGGGACTGCATCCTTCATACAATGGAGTAACCGCGTCTATCTCCAGTTCATCCATCTTGGCTTTCTCTCGGGCGGCAGCTCTTGCGTTATCCGTCTGCTTGAGAAGCAGCTCTTGAATATGAGGGTCCTGCACCCAGCCCATCGATGGTCCAGCGTCGTCTGCTCCGCCGGCATCATCATCTTCGTGATCATGCCCGTTGTCTGCTCCGACATCTTCCTCATCATCATGTCCTGCATCTTCTACATGATGACTGTGTACAGCATCACCGTCGTGATCATCTCCTGGGGATTCTTCGTCTTCTCGCCCGCCCGAGCCGCGGTGGTTGTCTTGCTGCCCTTCCTCATTTCTTGCCCGGCCCCCATGGATGACTTCGTAGTCATCTTCATCACCTTGCCACCGATAGCCATCCAAGAAACCACGCAAGAGCAGGTGGTCCCGCACCTACCCGGAATCCGGGTCCGCAATAAGGCTCTTCAGCTTGCATCTTCGACACGGACATCTTATCTCCGTCTCGTTCTTTTGAAGCATCTCGGCCTTCGCGGAGCTCAAAAACCTATTCACGATGCCTTCGGTCATCGTGCGGACCATGGTCGCCTGCGGGGTAGAGTAAAACGATATTTTAGAACCAAGAAAAAATTTGGCATGACTTTCCCTAAAAATAGGACCAAAAAGAATGCTTAATGCCAAAATTCTTGCCGAAACAGAAATGAATCAACATTCCGGAAAAATATTGGCAACTATCGCATTTCAAGTACCGGTACACCTCCAAACACAAACACATATGCAACACCACAAACATATGCAGCACCACGAACATACATAGATCTAGCTAGGCCATAAAAAGTGCATGTGCACATTGTTGTAGGGAGAACAACATAAATATAGCTTCCCCCCTTACTTACCTATCAAAACAAGGTAATTTAACAACTTAATTTGAATGAGTCTATGGTGGAAATGAGGTGACAAAGAGGAGGCACCCGAGACAAGGAGGAGGTGGAGAGAATGAAGTGGGGAGAAAGTGAGTGGGTAGGAGTGGCTGTCCAAAATATCTTGTTGGTGCCCACTTACTAATGGCGCACCACCTCAAAATGCACCATTAGTAACCCACGTTACTAATGGCGCACCAGCAGGTTGTGCGGCATTAGTAGTTTTGCTAAAAAAAAACATACTAATGGCGCACTGTGCCAGAGTGCGCCATTACTAGTTTAAACTAGTAATGGCGCACTATGGAACAGTGCGCCATTAGTAGTTTTGCAAAAAAAAAAGAATAAAAAATATAATAAAAAAACAACAGTAGTGGCGCACTCTGTGACTCGTGCGCCATTACTAGTTACAACTAGTAATGGCGCACTTTGTTTGGATGCGCCATTAGTATGTTTGGAAAAGGAAAAAAATTGATACTAATGGCGCACCCTGAGCAAGGTGCGCCATTAGTGTATTCAACTCTAATGGCGTACCGGAAGGTGGTGCGCCATTAGTATATACTAAGGGCGCACCGCTTGTCTGGTGCGCCATTAGTGACAATCTCATCTATAGCCCTTTTTCTAGTAGTGATTCCACCTATGCATGATATCAATAAGTCTCTCAAAGCCATGAGAATTTCCATTGATGAATGCAGAGAAAGAACCGCTAGAATGCGTGCTAAAAGAGAAGATTATATTAAATCGTGTTTTTTAGTTATCATGAAAATAAAGATGAAGATCTGAAAGTTATTGATGTGTCTCCTATTAGATCCTTGTTTTCTGGTATTAATCTTGATGAGAATAGGATTGGAGATGATTCTGCTTTAAGGTGTCCCAATAATTCGGAGTTTTTAGATCTTGATGCTAAAATTGCTAAAAGTGGGAACGAAGAAATTAAAACTTTGCATAGAGATGAACCCACTACTTTGTATTTCAAGAGATTCAATTATGATAATTGCTCTTTGATTGATTGTATTTCCTTGTTGCAATCAGTGCTAAATTCTCTGCATGCTTATAGTCCAAATAAAGCTTTCGCTAAACATATAGTTGATGCTTTGATGCAATCTTATGAAGAAAAACTTGAGTTGGAAGTTTCTATACCTAGAAAGCTTTATGATGAGTGCGAACCTACTATAAAAATAAAAATAAAAGATCATAAATGCTATGCTTTGTGTGATTTGGGTGCAAGTGTCTCCATTGTCCCAAAAACATTGTGTGATTTGCTAGGGTTCCATGAGCTTGATGATTGTTCTTTAAATTTGCATCTTGCGGATTCCACTATTAAGAAACCTATGGGAAGAATTAATGATGTTCTTATTGTTGCCAATAGGAATTATGTGCCCGTAGATTTCATTGTTCTTGATATAGACTGCAATCCTTCATGTCTTATTATTCTTGGTAGACCTTTCCTTAGAACGATTGGTGCAATTATTGATATGAAGGAAGGAAATATTAGTTTCCAATTTCCATTGAGGAAAGGTATGTAACACTTTCTTAGAAAGAAAATCAAATTACCATATGAATCTATCATGAGAGCCACTTATGGATTGCCTTCCAAGGATGGCAATACCTAGATCTATCTTGTATCGTGCCTAGCTAGGGGCGTAAAACGATAGCGCTTGTTGGGAGGCAACCCAATTTTATGTTTTATGTTTTTGTTGCTGTTAGGGAATAAATATTTCATCTAGACTCTGATTAGATGTGGTTTCATGTTTTGTTTAGTGTTTGTGCCAAGTAGAACCTTTGAGAAGACTTGTGTGAAGTTTATATGATCTTGCTGTGAAAAACAGAATCGTTAGCGCTCGCTAAAGTAGTCGTAGGATTTTACTGGAGCGTGCTTTTTAGTTGATTCTTTTTGCAGATGACTGGTAGACAAATAGAGCAAATTTACCAATTTAGATTGAATTTTTTGGGCTTCCAGAAGTAGGCGAAACCTGCAGATTACTACAGACTGTTCTGTCTTTGACAGATTCTGTTTTTCGTGTGTTATTTGCTTATTCCGATGCATCTATGAGTGATATTGGAGGATATGAACCATAGAGAAGTTGGAGTACAGTAGGTTTAACACCAATACAAACAAAGAATGAATTCATTACTTTACCTTTGAGTAGTGGTTTGCTTTCTCATACTAACGAAGCTCACGAGCATTTTTGTCTAAGTTTTGTGTTGTGAAGTTTTCAAGTTTTGAGTATTGCTTTGATGGACTATGGAACAAAGAGTAGTAAAGGCCTAAGCTTGGGGATGCCCATGTAACCCCAAGTAAATTAAAGATAATCAAAAGCTTAAGCTTGGGTATGCCCCGGGAAGGCATCCCCTCTTTCGTGTTCATCCATCGGTAACTATACTTGGAGCTATATTTTTATTCGCAACATGTTATGTGTTTTGCTTGGAGCGTCTTGTATACTTTGAGTATTTGCTTGTTAGTTTGCCACAATAATCCTTGATGGACACACCTACTTGATAAAGTTAAATATGGCCTAGAAATTTTTAGAACACTCTATGTGCTTCACTTTTATCTTTTGAGTTGAACAGTTTTTTCTCTAGTGCTTCACTTATATATTTTAGAGCATGGTGGTGGTAATATTCTATACAAATTGTTGAACTTTCATGCCTCACTTATATCTTTTTGAGAGTCTATTAAAACAGCATGGTAAAATATTTAAGCTAAAGAAACTAGTCTTCACATGATAAACATCCAATGTCAATGTAGTAAAAAACTTCACACCAAGTGCATTGAATAGAATGAGATGTTGGATGCTTGATAATTGTTTTGAGACATGAGGATAGTGATATTAGAGTCATGCTAGTGGAGTGATTATGAAATTGAGGAATACTTGTGTTAAGGTTAGTGATTCCCGTATCATGCACGTATGGTGAACCGCTTTGTGAAGAAGTTAGAGCATGAGGTATTTGTAGAGTGCCAACCTTTGTGTGGAGGTCGGGGGCGCACGATGGTTAACTCCTACCAACCTCCCCCCTAGGAACATGCGTTGATTGCTTTGTTTTGATTACTCGTAGATTATTGCAATAAGTATATGAGATCTTATGACTAATGTTGAGTCCATGGATTATACACACTCTCACCCTTCCACCATTGCTAGCCTCTCTTGTACCGCGCAACTTTCGCCGGTGCCATAAACCTACCTATCATGGCATTTCCATAGCCATTCCGAGATATATTGCCATGCAACTTTCCATCGTTTCGTTTATATGACACGCATCATATTGTCATTGTGCCAAGCATGATCATGTAGTTGACATCGTAGTTGTGGCAAAGCCACCATGCATAATTTCTCATATATGTGACTCTTGATTCATTGCATATCTTGGTACACCGCCGAAGGCATTCATGTAGAGTCATACTTGTTGTAGTATCGAGTTGTAACAAAAAGTGTGATGATCATCATTATTAGAGCATTGTCCCATGTAAGGAAATGCCAATAAAAAAAGAGATGGCCCAAAAAAATAGAGAGGGGCTAATAAAAAAAAGAGAGGAGAAAGCCCCTCTAAAAAGGAGAGAAAAGAGAGAAGGGACAATTGCTACTATCTTTTTCCACACTTGTGCTTCAAAGTAGCACCATGTTCTTCATTGTAGAGAGTCTCATGCTTAGTCACTTTCATATACTAGTGGGAACTTTCATTATAGAACTTGTCTTGTATATTCCAACAATGGGCTTCCTCAAATGCCCTAGGTCTTCGTGAGCAAGCAAGTTGGATGCACACCCAGTAGTTTCTTTTATTGAGCTTTCTTTTATATTTAGCTCTAGTGCATCCGTTGCATGGCAATCCCTACTCACCCACATTGATATCTATTGATGGGCATCTCCATAGACCGTTGGTACGCCTAGTCGATGTGAGACTATCTCCCTCCTTTTTGTCTTCTCCACAACCACCTCTATTCCACCCATAGTGCTATATCCATGGCTCACGCTCATGTATTGCGTGAAAGTTGAAAGGTTTGAAAAGATAGAGTATGAAAACAAATGCTTGGCTGAAATCGGGGTTGTGCATGATATGAATATTTTGTGTGATGAAGAGGGAGCATAGCCAGACTATACGATTTTGTAGGGATAACTTTCTTTAGCCATAGTATTTTGAGAAGACATGATTGCTTTGTTAGTATTGCCTGAAGTATTGTTATTTCTTATGTTAATATAGACTTTTATCTTGAATCTTTCAGATCTAAACATTCATGCCACAATTAAGAGAATTACATTGAAAAACTATATTGGTTAGCATTCCACATCAAAAATTCTTTCTTTATCGTTTACCTACTCGAGGACGAGTAGGAATTAAGCTTGGGGATGCTTGATACGTTTCCAACGTATCTATAATTTTTTATTGTTCCATGCTATTATTTATGAAGTCTTGGATGTTTAATGGGCTTTATCATTCACTTTTACATCATTTTTGGGACTAACCTACTAACCCAATGGCCCAGTCCAGATTGTTGTTGTTTTTCCTATTTCAGGGTTTTGCAGAAAAGGAATATCAAACGGAGTCCAAACGGAATGAAACCTTCGCGAGAGATATTTTTGGAGAAAATCACGCCCAGGAAGCTTGAGAACCATGTCAGAGGATCGAGGAGCCGCCCTCGAGGGTGGGGGCGCCCCCCTTCCTAAGGCGCGCCCCCTGCCTCGAGGCCTCCTCGTGTGGCCCCTGGTGCCCTAATTCTTCCTATATATGTCCACGTACCCCAGAAACTCCATACACAAAGAGAAAACCCTAATTCCACCGCCGTAGTTTCTGTTCCCGTGGAGATCCCATCTTGGAGCTTGTTCCGGAGCTCCACCGGAGGGGGATCCATCACGAAGGCCTTCATCATCATCATCATCGCCCTCACCATGATTTGTGAGTAGTTTACCACAGACCTTCGGGTCCATAGCTAGCATCTAGATGGCTTCTTCTCTCTCTCTGGATCTCAATACAAAGTTCTCCTCGTTCTTCAAGGAGATCTATTCGATGTAATCAATTTTTGCGGTGTGTTTGTCGAGATCCAATGAATTGTGAGTTTATGATCAAGGTTATCTATGAAAGATATTTGGTTCTTCTCTAAACTTTTTATGTGTGCTCATAATATCCTTGCAAGTCTCTTCGAATTACTGGTTTGGTTTTGCCTACTAGATCTATAGTTCTTGCAATGGGAGAAGTGCTTGACTTTGGGTTCAATCTTGCGGTGTCCTTTCCCAGTGATAGTAGGGGCAGCAAGGCACGTATTTTATTGTTGCCTTCGAGGATAAAAAGATGGGATGTTCATCATATTGCTTGAGTTTATCCCTCTACATCATGTCATCTTTCTTAAGGCATTACTCTGTTCTTATGAACTCAATACACTAGACGCATGCTGGATAGCGGTGGGTATGTGGAGTAATAGTAGTAGATGCAGGTAGGAGTCGGTCTACTTGTCTCGGAAGTGATGCCTATATACAATGATCATGCCTAGATAGTCTCATAATTATTCGCTTTTCTATCAATTGCTCGACAGTAATTTGTTTACCCGTCGTAGAACATCGCTATCATGAGAGAAGCCACTAGACAAAACTATGGCCCCCGGGTCTACTCTCAACATATCAATCTACATCTACTTTACTTTTGTTTGCTGTTTTATTAAACTAAAAATACCAAAAATATAAACTATCATCTCTATCAGATCTCACTCTCGTAAGTGACCGTGAAGGGATTGCCAACGCCTTATCGCGTTGGCTGCGAAGTTCTTATTTGTTTGTGCAGGTGCGAGGGACTGGCGCGTGGTCTCCTACTGGATTGATACCTTGGTTCTCAAAAACTGAGGGAAATACTTACGCTACTGTGCTGCATCTACCTTTCCTCTTCGAGGGAATACAACGCAAGCTCAAGAGGTAGCAACTGGCAAGCCCATAGGAAAGGATTTCTCTAAATCTTTCTTTTCAAAAAGATTATATACATCTCCTCTTTTCCGAGCTTTGTGAAATCTCCCCTTTTACCTTAAATAGCTAGCCAATACCCTTTTCCATTTTGATCAGTTCGGAGTAAAGAGGATTTCACCATGCATTAGAAGTGTTGAAGCTACAACAGTGGATACTCCGAAGGTTTGAAGAGTTGACGACTTTGAAAGTATGTTAACCTTTAGAAGACCAAATCCCTGTTATGTACTTACGTTAGATGCTATGATTGTGAGCTATCAATTGTTTGATTTTTTCAGACGGCCACAAAACAAAACCCGTCTTTTCCAAAACTATTGTTTGTATTAGTGTATCTCTCTCCATCTCCTGAATCTCATCACAAAACCCTTGGACCCAATAGAGGATGAATGAAGATAGACTTGTACTCTCTGGACCGATGACCCAGTCGGAGGTAGAGCTATGGATACAAAACATTAAGGATCAATTCAGGAAAAATTTGATTGCAAGGAAGTATGAGGTTCAATGCGCTCTTTAGTTCCTTACAAAAAGTGCTGCCACATGGTGGAAAATGCATCAAGCCATACAAGGATGTAATGAAGCAAAAAGTTGGGAGGAATTCAAGAAGACTCTGTTAAAACCCCCTCTCATCCGAAAGCGTGGCGACAACCCGAAGAAGGAACCTTGTGCCTGCAGGATTTGTGGAGAAATAGGACACACCCAGGAGGAGCACAAGGATAAATTCCCTCATTAGGAAGAAAGTCACCCAGCTAAAGAATGCCCAACTAGGCAGATTACTTGTTTCTTGTGTGAAGGGACTACCCACTACCCTGCTTAGTGTCACATTTACCCCATGGTGCAACGAACTATCCAGCAGAAGAAAGAAGCAATGAAAGAAGCCCTCGTGGAAATTTTAGAAAAAACTGTGATGAAGGAAGATGTGGAGGGCACACACAAAGAAGACCCAATTAAACTTTGCACCAAGTCATGCTAGTCATGTGGAGAAGAAGGACACATTTCCAAGCATTGTTCGAGGAAGTATCTAGTAGAATTTCCGACATTGGAATTTGAGTATGACCCACATGAAATAGAAGCCCTGATCGGAGCGAAGAAGTTGAGGAAGAGAAAGAGCATGTGTCCCCGGAACAACCCAATTTCTTTCAAAAAGGACCTGAGTCACATCACATGTTACAGGTGCAAGGACTTAGGTCATTATGCTAGCAACTGCCTAACAAGGATGCCAAGAACCCACGGAACCAAGAAAGTCACCATGAAGTCCTTAGATTTGTCTGATGTCATTTGTTTACGCTGCAAGGAAGTGAGGCATTTCGTCAGAGAAGGTTCAAACCCAAGGAAAGATTGAGCAGAGGAGTTGAGATCTTGATATTGGAATAAAGCATGTAAATAAATGTGGAATACACTATTTCACTAGGATGTTGAGTTGAGTTATGGAAAGAACATTGTAATAGCTCGTGAAGCAATAGAAGGTGATATATTTGGAACTCATATGAAATTGTTATGAGTTGTTGGATAAATGTTAGTGCCTCTCTTGCTATCTCACCCAGACTAAAACCTTGAACCCATGGACAAGCTGACCCGAAACCTTTCTCGGACAAACAACCACATTTCACCCAAGGAAATACATACATTATCCTGAGTACCCCTTCTACCTTATACCTACATAAGACAACCCTTTACGAGTCTTTTCTCAAGGGCCCGGAAATGATCATGACCCTGACTAGCGATCAGGATTACCCAAAGATCCTGAAGGATATGATGAAGCATATTCACCTTGAAGGAGATGCAGTTTACAAGGGTTATCCCTTCATGGAGAATGGAGTTGAACTTTGGTACGTGGAGGTACACCTCCACCGTGTGAAAGGAGTTTGCCCAAAAACTATGGGTCAATACTTTTTCATCTCTCGAGTACCACGAACAACATTCTTCGACTCTGTTCGTGAACAGGCTATGGAAGGCCATATGACAGATTGGAGAAATACTTGAAGGAAGACTTCGTCACACTCATGAATGCCTGAGTGGGGTGCATGCAGAGATGATGGAGACGAAGCACATGACCACTAGGATGAAGCAAAAGGTTGATGATTTCCAGAATCACATTGCACAATTTCAGTAGGATTGAAGCATCCTCAGCTAGGACAAATGAAATAAAGATGGAAGGAATGCCTAACCATATCAAACTATGTGTATGGCAACATTTGTAGTGAAGCACCTTTAAAATTTGTAGTGTCGAGGAGTGGTTCAGGAGGTAATAAGAGATTTGATATGAGGAGAATGTGAATTACGGATGAACTAGTGCATTTTCCGTTGGGGCGATACTTTTCTGTGTGAACACTGGACCAATTGAAAGGAAAATATTGCTCCAAAGAGTGCAGTTTGCACAAAATAAGTTGGATTTTATTCTTGATATGATGCTCACCCCAAAAGTATGAAGGAAATAAGTACAACTGGATTTAAAGAGGATGTAATGCTAGAGTGTGGAGCAATAGTGACTCCCAGGATGAGTTAAGGATATACAAGTTCTGAAGTGGGCCCATAAGCTAAGGACCTAAGGAGGGTACGTAATCACAAGGGAACCACGAGACTTGTCAAAAGTAACATGTTTCTGCTGTAATAAAGTAGGGCACTATGCCAGAGATTGTCCAAGAAGAAGGAGAGTTGTGCTAAGTAGTTGAGTTGAAGCATGCAATGGAAATGCAGTAGATCGTAGTAAGTTGAGAATCAACATAGTTGGCATTAGGGTATTGATTTTTGGATTTTATGAGTTGTTACTATATAGGTAATTACTGAAACCATGATACATGGAATAAGATTTTGAAGAGAACTAGTTTTTTTCATTTTAAGGGTGGTAGAACTTATCACCGTTACGCGTATACAAGATCTAGTTCCGTCAGACTTTGGAATGGATCACCCAAGGATGAGTGTGAGTAATTACATCTTAGTTTGTACCAACAGAAGGAAGGGATACAGTACAATTGGATGAATTTAAGAATGCAAAGGGAGCTGGATGTTGGAAGAATGTTCAGTTGCAACCCGATGATGAGACCAAGCGTTACCAGCGATGCGATGATCCATAACCAACGGGCCCCAGGACCTGTCAAGAAGCAAGCACACTCTTGCTGAAGGAAAACCCCTGGAAGGAGCTACGGTTTTTATCAGCAAACGTTTCCTAGGAGTTTACGCAAAACTCGAGGGTTGTGAAAAACGATAGATGTTTTGTTCAGCTTGCAGAATCAATGGATTGATCCGAACTTAGTTCGTTGACAAGAGAAATTCTGCAACGCTTGTGAGGACGACCGAGTGTTAGAATGCGAGATTCACTAAACCATATACAAGGTAATGATTTGGGTGTGGAATGGATTGATCACCATACCGACTTACTCTTATTATTCGCCTCTGTTATACGGGATGGTAAATCTGAGTGACTTACCTATAGTAGAGAGACGACGATGACAAAACCTTGTTTAAACCTTAGAATGGTATGACAGTTTTCCCCTGTACAAGGCAATTTTTGCCAACCGTAAGTCATACGGTGAGAATGAAGCCCAAACCCGTTTTCTGCAGGGACCCAATCAAATTGTGTTGATGACCACCAAGAGATATCGATAGTTGTTTAGTATTGGCGCCAGACCTGTCAGCTTTGAAGAACCAGACTCGGAAGAACCTTACCAAGAAGAAAGGACACAAGAATTGAGGACAAAGATTTTGCCACTATCGGAAGAGCCCAGAGAAGGAATTACCCCGAGGATCTGAGAAGACCGACACTGCCAAAGGATGGAGTACTTGAGCTCTTGATAGAACCGTAACCATGATTCTAAGTGTGGTAGCACACTAGAGCACACCAATCAATGGACGTGTTAGGAGACCCCGAACTCCAACCTGTTTCTTGCTAACCTCTTCGAATCTCGAGGACGAGATTCATTTTAAGTGTGGTAGGTTTGTAACATCCCAAAATTCTAAATTTTGGAATGTTAAAATAAATAGATAGTTTTGATTGCTTGTGTGATGTGATGTGTGAAATTGAGTGAAATTTGAAACTTTTGAAAGTTAAATGAGAGGGAATTAAAAGACTTTCCCAAACTTTCACTTTGCATTTATGATCTCCATGAATTCAAATTCATTTCAACACAAAACCCTAGAGTGAAGATGATATGACTTCTTCCATTTAAAATAAATGAAAAGGGTTTTGACAAGATTTGAATTCCATTCCTGAAATATTTCAAGTTCAGAAACTTTATGCAACTCAATGATTTTCATGAGAGAAGATAAAATAACTTCTTATAGTTATAAGAAATATGAGTTGGAGGTTCTTTTGAAATATTCTAAAACCCATTTTCAAATTTGAAGTATTTGGTTTTTGTTCAAATTATTTTTCTCCAAAAATAAAATATATGGAAAATAGGGTAAAATGATTCCCTACAGTAGAAAATTGGAGAGAAATAAATTTGATATCATTTGGGCATTTTTAAAATGATTTTTAGTAAATTTTATTGCAGCAGTAGCACTGATTGATTTATTTAAATTTGTGTGGATTTTATTTGACTCTAGAAAAATGTTCATCTTGTAGGAATTATTTTTCTGAATAATTTGATATATAATATGCCTATATTATATTACTATTTTTTTGTACAGTTTGGATTAAAAAAAAACTTCTGGACCGAACTGGGCCGGCCCAGCCCCAGCCAGGCCATGGCCCAGCCGGCCAACCGCCTCGTCCCCGTGCTCCCGACGGACTCCACAGGAGTCCGCCTCCCTCACACCGGTCGCCGCCGTGGCCGCCTCCTGCCCCCTCCTGCACGCCAACTCCGACCCCCTCCATCCATAAATGTCGCCGCTGCCCCGTTCCTCTCCTCGAGCGCCACCGCCGCCGCGTTCAACCCCCGCCACCGCCGCCATGTTCTGCCGCCGTCGTCGCTGCTCGCTGCCAGCGCCGCGCCTCGCCCGCGCAGCCGAGCCACGCCCGCCTCTACTCTCGCCCACAGCCGCGCCCTCGCCGTGCCGCTCGCCCCACCGCCCGACGCCGTCGTCGCCCCGCTCGCCGATGCCGCGCCGAAGTTCGCCGCCAGCCGGATCCGCGCCGAACCGGTAAAGAAAACCGCCCCAGTTTGGTTTAGTTTTATTGGTTTTCTTCGGGTTTTTAGGTCGGTTTTTGTTTTTAGTTTGATTAATTAGAGGACGTTCATTAGATTAGGTTCTGTAGGGAACGTTTGTTCGTTAGGTTTTTCTTTTTATTTTAGTTTTTGGCTAGGGGCCTATCTGTGAATTTTTTTCAGATTAGTCCCTGATCTTCAATCTATCACAACTTTTTGCTCGTTGGTCCAAATCCAACGAAACCAACGCCCGCTTCTTTGTTATGATCCCCTCTATCCTGTAAAACAACATAAACTTATTTTTGAAAATTTTAAAATTTGAATTCAACTAGTTTTGTTTTAAACTTGTTTTTGTCATAACTTGAGTATTATAACTCCGATTTAGTTGATTCTTATTGCAAATCGAAGCTCCTGACCTAAACTTTCTGATAAGGCCAACTTCACATAATTTTGGTACTATTAGAAATTGTTTTCTGTTGCAAGAGTTAGTCGCTTGTTTTCGAAGTTTTTCGAAGTGTTTTCTTCGTTCTTTCCGATCTTCTGAGTAATTGCTGATGTGTGGTAACTATAGATTATTTACGATAGATTGATCGGAGTGTGACGAGTAGATCCATCAGGAGTTATGAGTGCGAAGAATCTACATCATCAGTACAAGGCAAGTTCATACTTTGATCATACTTTCCAATACCCAGTGTTTATTGCATTAGTTATATCCTCAAACCCTTGCATGAGTAGGGCTAGTTACATAATATGATGCTTTGTAGTTCATGAGGTAGAAACCCAATGACTTGAGATCAAACTCGGGAATATACGCTTTGTTATTTATTGCTTAGCCATGCTCGTAGACGTGGATTGGTATGAGAGTTTTCATGAAAGTAGTGAGTGTAATAACAACTAAGGGAAACTTAAGGTGGAAACTTTAATACACATCTGGGTGGATTGGTTGTGGCACCCTGGCGATGGACCGGTGGTTTGCCAGGGCACCCTGGGGATGGACCAGTGGTTTGCCCGGACACCTGGGGACATACCAGTGTTGTCCAAGGAATGCCACCCAGGCTCAAAGGGATCATATGATATTTTCATGCCTAGAAACTTCCATGTGCAGCCATAAGCCATTATGGGCTCTGTCATAGTTGAGTATGTTGTGTGACCTCTTTAAGTGGTAGACTAGGAGATGTAGCAGATGTAGGTGGTACGGTCTACCCAGGGTAAAGAGTTAATGCTTCTGAAAGACCGTGTCTCGGTCATTCGTTTCTCAAACACCATGAAGTGTGAGAAATCAAACGAAGGAGATCGAGTCTTGTGGGGAAAAGTGCACAAACCTCTGCAGAGTGTACAAACTATTCATGAGTAGCTGTGTCCCCGGTTGTGGACATCTTTGAGTATCTAGAAGTGGAGTATTTTATTGATCTCGTCACTTGATCTATTAAAATTGTTGGGTTATTAATTTTGGTAACTTGGGGATTTGAGATGGGGGTACCATTCTCAATATTGCTTAATCACAACTGAGTAGTAAATTAAATTTATTCCTTTGTTGTAGGGAAAAATTTTCTTTATGCAAAAATAAACCTTACAGCCTCCACCAGCCAAATATGCATATAGAGATAGACATTGTTCATCATTATTCTATGGTGTGAATTTGCCAGTCCATTCAATGTACAGACCTACATGGCTGCAACGTCTCATGTTGCATGAATTATTCGACGAGTAAAGTGTTACGTTAGGGTTGCGCTGTCTACACTCAACTTTGCCGTTGGTGTTGATGGGAATCCACAACTTTGTTGTTACTTCCGCTATATGGATTGAGAAATAGTATTTACGTTACTTTATACATGTGATTTACCTCTATTATAAATCCTCGAGTATTGTGTGTGTCAGCATACCGATCCAGGGATGACACTTATGCACAGAGGCTTGACCCATTCGGGTCGGGTCGCTACAAGATGGTATGAGAGCACATGTTGACTGTAGGACGTGACCCTAGAAACTGGTGATACGTCTCCAACGTATCTATAATTTTTTATTGTTCCATGCTATTATTTATCAAGTCTTGGATGTTTAATGGGCTTTATCATTCACTTTTACATCATTTTTGGGACTAACCTACTAACCTAATGGCCCAGTCCAGATTGTTGTTTTTTGCCTATTTCAGGGTTTTGCAGAAAAGGAATATCAAACGGAGTCCAAACGGAATGAAACCTTCGCGAGAGATATTTTTGGAGAAAATCACGACCAGGAAGCTTGAGAACCATGTCAGGGGATCGAGGAGCCGCCCTCGAGGGTGGGGGGCGCGCCCCCCTGCCTCGAGGCCTCCTCGTGTGGCCCCTGGTGCCCTCCTTCTTCCTGTATAAGTCCACGTACCCCAGAAACTCCATACACAGAGAGAAAACCCTAATTCCACCGTCGTAGCTTCTGTTCCCGTGCAGATCCCATCTTGGAGCCTGTTCCGGAGCTCCACCGGAGGGGGATCCATCACGGAGGCCTTCATCATCATCATCATCGCCCTCACCATGAGTTGTGAGTAGTTTACCACAGACCTTCGGGTCCATAGCTAGTATCTAGATGGCTTCTTCTCTCTCTTTGGATCTCAATACAAAGTTTTCCTCGGTCTTCGAGGAGATCTATTCGATGTAATCTCTTTTTGCGGTGTGTTTGTCGAGATCCGATGAATTGTGAGTTTATGATCAAGGTTATCTATGAAAGATATTTGGTTCTTCTCTGAACTTTTTATGTCTGCTCATAATATCCTTGCAAGTCTCTTTGAATTATTGGTTTGGTTTGGCCTACTAGATCTATAGTTCTTGCAATGGGAGAAGTGCTTGGCTTTGGGTTCAATCTTGCGGTGTCCTTTCCCAGTGACAGTAGGGGCAGCAAGGCACGTATTGTATTGTTGCCATCTAGGATAGAATGATGGGGTTTTCATCATATTGCTTAAGTTTATCCCTCTACATCATGTCATCTTGCTTAAGGCGTTACTCTGTTCTTATGAACTCAATACACTAGATGCATGCTGGATAGCGGTCGATGTGTGGAGTAATAGAAGTAGATGCAGGCAGGAGTCGGTCTACTTGTCTTGGACGTGATGCCTATATACAATGATCATGCCAAGATAGTCTCATAATTATTCACTTTTCTATCAATTGCTCGACAGTAATTTGTTTACCCGCCGTAGAATATCGCTATCATGAGAGAAGCCACTAGAGAAAACTATGGCCCCCGGGTCTATTCTCAACATATCAATCTACATCTACTTTACTTTTACCGCTTTTATTTGCTGTTTTATTAAACTAAAAATACCAAAAAATATAAACTATCATCTCTATCAGATCTCACTCTCGTAAGTGACCGTAAAGGGATTGACAACCCCTTATCACGTTGGCTGCGAAGTTATTATTTGTTTGTGCAGGTGCGAGGGACTAGCGCGTGGTCTCCTACTGGATTGATACCTTGGTTCTCAAAAATTGAGGGAAATACTTATGCTATTGTGCTGCATCTCCCTTTCCTCTTCGAGGGAATACAACGCAAGCTCAGGAGGTAGCAAGAAGAATTTCTGGCGCCGTTGCCGGGGAGGCTTACGCAAAATTCATATACCAAGTACCTATCACAAACTCTTATCCTTCGCATTACATTTATTTGCCTCTCGTTTTCCCCTCCCCCACTTCACCCTTGCCGTTTTATTTGCCCTTCTTCCACCGTGTGTTTATCGTTCGCTTGTTTCTTGTTCGCTTGTGTGTGTTGGATTGCTTGCTTGTCACTGTGGCTCAGAACAATATCAAATTGTGTGACTTCTCCAATACAAACAACAATGACTTTATTAGCACTTCGATTGCTCCTATTACCGATGCTGAATCTTGTGAGCTCAATGCTGCTTTGTTGAATCTTGTCATGAAAGATCAATTCTCCGGCCTTCCTAGTGTAGATGTCATTACCCATCTAAACAACTTTATTGATTTGTGTGATATGCAAAAGAAAAGGGATACGGATAACGATATTGTTAAATTGAAGTTATTTCCGTTTTCACATAGAGATCGTGCTAAAACTTGGTTTTCCTCTTTGCCTAGAAATAGTATTGATTCGTGGAATAAGTGCAAAGATGCTTTTATCTCTAAGTATTTCCCTCCTGCTAAGATCATCTCTCTTAGAAATGATATTATGAATTTTAAGCAACTAGATCATGAGCATGTTGCACAAGCTTGGGAGAGAATGAAATTAATGATACGTAATTGCCCTACTCATGGTTTGAATCTATGGATGATTATTCAAAACTTTTATGTTGGTTTGAATTTTTCTTCTAGAAATCTTTTAGATTCGGCCGCCGGAGGCACTTTCATGGAAACCACCTTAGGAGAAGCTACCAAACTCTTAGATAATATTATGGTTAATTATTCTCAATGGCACACCGAAAGATCTACTGGTAAAAAAGTGCATGCTATCGAAGAAATTAGTGTTTTGAGTGGAAAGATGGATGAACTTATGAAATTATTTGCTTCTAAGATTGCTCCTTCCGATCCTAATGATATGCCTTTGTCCACTTTGATTGAGAATAATAATGAATCTTTGGAGGTGAATTTTGTTGGTAGGAATAATTTTGGTAACAATGCTTATAGAGGTAATTTTAATCCTATGCCTTTTCCTAGTAATTCCTCTAATAATTATGGTAATTCCTACAACAACTCTTATGGAAAGATGCCTTCTGAATTTGAAACTAGTGTTAAGGAGTTTATGATCTCGCAAAAGAATTTTAATGCTTTGCTTGAAGAGAAATTACTTAAGGTTGATGAATTGGCTAGAAGTGTTGATAGAATTACTCTTGATGTTGATTATTTGAAACTTATATCTATTCACTACTAGGAAAAGGCCTACTAATGGCGCACCTATTTTGGCCATTAATGGCGCATTAGTGGTGCGCCATTAGTGCCACGCCATTAGTATATTTTACTAATGGTGCACCGCAGATGCGCCATTAGTATATACCACGGTGCGCCATTAGTATGCCTTCCAGGGGGGCCATATATACCCAGGTGCTTTGGCATACTAATGGCGCACTACTGACAGATGCGCCATTAGTAACTTTGGCATACTAATGGCGCACTGTTGGATGATGCGCCATTAGTATCATTTGGCATACTAATGACGCACTGTGATGTGATGCGCCATTAGTATGAATATTAGGTTATTTATTTATTTTTAAATTTTCTGTTTTTTGCACAGGTTACAAAATGTATTATTGGACAGAATATAGACAGCACCAGCACACAGCAACAACAGATTCATCGAATACAATAGAAGATTAGTCTCTGAATACAATTCATCATATTAGTCTCCGAATACAATTCATCATATTAGTCTCCAAATTGAAAAGACCGAACAAAGATAGAACATTATATTACAAGTCTCGAGACCGCGAGTAGCGAGTTTGTCTTCACATTACAAGTCGATATCGATCATCTAAATTACCATCACATAGAAGAGAGCTGCGGTCATCACGATGAGCATCATCACGATGAAACCCGTCTTCATCCGGTTCCTCCAACGCTCCCTCCCCTCTCCCGCTAGATAGCGGGCGTATCTAGATTCCGCCTCGGCCCTAGTGGTGTACACTTTGTAACTGTTACCGTTAAATCGGTGAACCTGTCTCCGACACTCCTCCCAGTCGTCGTAGACTCCGGCAACCTTACCCTTGTACACGACATACAACGGCATCGCTATGCACTAGCCAAACGAAACGTTAGTACCAATTCACAGACAATACATAAGCAATATATAAGTATGCAACAGAACGATCGGAAGAGAAAAGCAAGAAAGTAATAGCATCAATTACATCTAAGTTGAACGACTGTCAAAACCAAAGAGACATACTACAAGTTCATTAAAGTTTAATTACAACATGAGCCAATCGATGTTTCAGAACTAGACACAGCATCACTACTTTCGACTCGACTCAAGGGACCGGAGCGTGGATGAAACCGTCGTCTACCGTGAGAGTCATGAAATCGCGGGCGTTGTCAGCCTGCATTTGTAGCATTGTGTCGATGTCACTGTTGGACGGTTGATTTCTGAGGTAGAACTGCCCCGAGGTACGAAGGACATCTTGATGGATGATTTCAGCAAACTCCGACTGGATGCGAAAGAATTCTTGTCTGTTGTCCACGTCCTGGATTGCCGACACGCTCGCGGCCCAATCTTTGAGTTTACTCGGTAGCAGAAGTTGATGATGGTCCCGTACGATCGCCCGCATGTGATGGATGGCGTAGTAGGCACCCTTCTGACCGCTAGGCGGCTGCTTGACGCAGCAGAACATCGTATTGTGGGAGAACACGTGCTTGCCGTACTTACGAATAGGCCTGGTGAAGGTGCCTCCAGATTTGGCGTAGCCGGGGAGAACATCATCAAGAACATTCTTGACATTTGTGTAGTCTACCTTTGACTGACGGTCCGAGTCGAAATACGTGGCCATGGAATATTTGGGGCTTAGGAGGATGAGTGTGCAATGTGTGTCACTGCACAAAACACGGAATGTTAAAAGAAAAACGATCGAAATCCTTATCTCGGTTCGCCAGAATGAGGGGAGGACTTACTCGGGAAAGTAAGGCACGAGGAAGTTATCCTTATCTCGGTTTGCCAGAATGACGCCTTCGAGGTAAGAACTCGCGACTTGCCGGTCCCCAGCGCTGCCCAAGATCTTGGCACGCATGTAGAAGGGGTCGACTATCATGATGTCCGGTGTCTTGTCGCTAATGATCCGCATCTCCATACTCAGCGAAAATAGCCGAACGAAGGTGTAGTGCAGCGGATGAAGGTTCAACATAGCGTAGATGTCATCAAACCGCAGGACGATCGTATCCCCGATGATGTTATCCACAAAGCCCTTGCCCTCTGGCACCTTGGCCGCGAAAACCGGGTATGCCACATCCTTCTCTCTGAGACGCCGCTTCTCCAAAGAAAGAACACTGTCATGCAGACTCCGCATAGCACCGGTTGCAGCATCGAGCATATTTCTCGGTAGCATCGGCCTACCCGCCACATGCACCCTCCTCATTACATCCTCAGGTGAAGGTGGCCCGTCCTGAGCACGGATCGTACTCGGTGTCGGCTGGCTCGCACCCTTGTTAGTCTTTCTTTTCTGTGCCTTCTTCTTCTCCTATAATGGGACCGAGTTCTGCTCACAGACCACCTTCTTGAGTGTGTTGGGGCTGATCATATTTCGCACCTCGCCTATCTGAGGCTCGGTGAAGTCGGCAGCTAGAGGCGTCTCCTGAGAACTGAACGGCAGACGACGCCTGTTGCAACTTGGTTTCTCCGCGGTACCAGCTAGATCGTGCATGTCTTTTGTAGGGTTGGGTTCTTGAGAAGGAGGCCCCATGAAGTCGCCACCGTACCCATGATCGGAAAAGTACTGATCGACGTTGGCAAATGTATCGTCGTCGTTGTTGTCGCCGTCGTTCGGATCCTGCGCCATATGCATGTTTGGATCCAGTGGCATAGGGATGTCCGGCACCGTTGCGGCGGTCTTGCCATGGGGCCGACTTGGCACCGGCACGACTGGCGGTGTTGTCTTTGGGGTGGTGTCCCCCGCCCCCAAACGAATCTGGCTCTTCGGCCAAAGCAGGGGCCAGCTCAGGCAGGCGATGGTGGCACCTGGTAGGGTTTGTCGACACCGAGGCATCCTAAAAGCTAAGCTTTTATCATTGAGGGTTTTACGACGCCGAGGCACCCTAAAAGCCTAAGCTTTCATCATTTAGGTTTTTATCGACACCTAGGCACCCTAAAAGCCAAGGTTTTATAATTTATGGTTTGTCGACACCGAGGCATCCTAAAAGCTAAGCTGGGAAGGAGAATTCTAAGTTGGGCCTAATCACTTGGCTCTATTGCCGCCTATGGTTTAATGCAGCAAGAATAAAGGGGCAGTTGATCCTACTTAATTAACTACTAAGATACCCCGGCCCATGCATTAGTCACAAGTACCCCATATGTCCTATTTTTAGCAAAGTCATGCTAAAATTCACGGAAAATTTCAGCATGACCTTTGCTGAAAATAGGACATATGGAGTACCTGAATTTGCCGGAACGGAAGTTAATCGACATTCCAGCAAACTCAAGGGCCTCTCGGGGTACCTGCAAAATCATCACGACACGATGGTCGGAGATAAAACCCAGCAGTGCAAAGTGGGGAAATCTGCCATGTCTAAACATGGATATTTCCAGTAGCTGATTGGACCAGTGAAGCTATAAGATGTTACAGTACAAACAAATTAAAGCAGCAGCAATAATAACAGGTTGAAGCATCAGGATAGTACTATTTTAGGGCATGACACAGAACATATCCTACATTTACTGAACAATAAACGTTTCCCTGGATCTTTTGCCCAATACACCAAGTTCAAGTCAAAACCTTTTCTGGTTAGTGCCATTGCCCCCCACCCCCCAAGGGTCAATCCGTGTCTGCAAGGGACTGGACCAACTTCGGAATGGCTGCTAGTCACAATGCAAAAAGGAACCTCAGTACTGAATTCCATGATTTCAACCAAAAGATATAACAAGCTTAACGTTCTGTGATGATAAAGCTTGTCGACACTTGAACTGGAATCAACCAAAAGTATGTTTATCATTATTTTCGCCCAGCAATTAAGAATTGTTTCTGTAAAAACATGCCTATGAACTTCGGGTATAGTACATGGTCACTTATGCTTTTCTTAGATGTGAATTAGCCAGATTTTTCTCACACATGGATTCCTGTGAGGCTGACTAAACACCTTATGAATATTGTATTCTTCAGGAGATGCAACTTGGATTTGTATTTTTTAGGTGACAAAATATAGAATTATTCATCCCTTTTTAGCAGGGGGAAACAATAGTTTTCTTGAGCATATGTATGTAGTAAGTGTTTCTGCTCTCGGTGTTTCAGAATTGCTGTTAGACCACCTTTCAACCATCGTAGTGAGATCTAACTGTTCAGTATGTAGTTGTTATAGTAATTATTGATCATCATGGCCAGAAACATTTCAATGTTAAGATGAAAGCATGACTGTCAAATTTTAGTTCTGAAAGAACACATGTAGTTGAAAGCTTCTTTTATTTCAGTTCTACAAGTAATAAGAGGTTTTTGATGAAAAAGAAGAAGAAATCGAAGGTACTCCCTCTGTAAACAAATATAAGAGCGTTTGGATCACTACTTTAGTTATCTAAACGCTCTTATATTTCTTTACGGAGGGAGTAACATACGGCAGAACAGTAGACAAGTTGAACTAAGATGATCATACCCACTTCTCAAATATATGTAGGGGACTCATTGGTTGTAAAAAAATCATAATTGTGCACTCAGTATAGCACATCATTGGGCCTAGTTAGGCAACAAAGTTTTTAGAGAACTATGGTAATTGAAAACCACAGTATTCAGATGTGTACACAGTGAATACTACAGTTTCTTCAAACCATGGTTTTTCTCAGTTTTAGCAAAACTACCTAGGTGTAATGTATGCTTAAGATAGATGTGTCGACACCGTGATTTTTTTTTGATATGCTGAAGATAGATATGCTCAAGTTGATAAAGATAGATAAACCCTTGTTCAAAACAGCACAAACTGTGAATCTTACTAATCTTCAGACAAAACCAAATTTTAGACTTCAAGTATAGTACAAATCTTACTGAATTATGACTGCATTAGAAATTTCAGAGTTCCGAGTTCAAATACACATCTTACTGAATTTTACTCATCTTACTGAATGCAACCACTAACTAATCCTACTCCACCCAACATGTTTAGCTTCCTTACGGCAAGCACAAAGCATTCATAACGGCAAAATTTACAGCAACATAGGAGGAAGGAGGAGAGGTACCTGGGCGGGCGCGGCCGGTGATACGTCTCAAACGTATCTACTTTTCCAAACACTTTTCATATTGTTTTGACCTCATTCTTGCATGATTTGAACTAAACTAACCCAGACTAACGCTGTTTTCAGCAGAGCTGCCTGTATGGTTTTATTGTGTGCAGGAAAACGGACTTTTAGGTATCTCAGAAAAATCCACGAAAAATCACAGAAAATCCACGCACCCGAAGGAACCCGGAGCCAGAAGAGGGACCAGGGGGGCCCAGGCGCCCTGGTGGCGCGGCCCAGCCCCTGGCCGCGCCGGGGGGTCGCCTGGGTGGGCCCCACCTCCCCTGGTGCCCTACCTTGACTCGTATTTTAGCTCGTGACGGAGAAATCCCAGATCAGAAGTTCTTTTCGCAGTTTTCGTCGCGGAGCCGCCGCCACCCTCTGTTCTTCTTCGGGAGGGCTAATCTGGAGGCTGAATTGGCCTCCGGAGAGGGGAGATCGTCGCCATCGTCATCATCATCACCACTCCATCATCCCTCCATGACTTCTCCATCCATGTGTGAGTAATCCCCTGCTATAGGCGAAGGGGGTGGTAGGGATTGGATGAGTTAGATCATGTAATAGTTTGTCAGATCGTTGGGGGCATGTTGCCTATCATCTACTATGGTGTTTATCATCTTTGCTTCAACTTGTTATTCTTAATGCTTGACACTTAGGGCCCGAGTGCCATGATTTCAGATCTGAACCATATGTGTTTGCATGAATATATTTGTGTTCTTGATCCTATCTATGAGTTGTTTGCACCTGTTACGGTTCGGAACCGGCGATCCCAAAAGTGACAGCTTGGGACACCAAAGGGGATGGTCCGTAGTTTGAGGATTACATGTATCCATTGAGTTCATTGCTTTGTTCCGGTGCTCTTTGACAGGAGCACCTTAATCTCCATAAGTTCCTTTTGGCCCCGTTCGTAGCGGGATGGTAGGACAAAAGATGTTGTGCAAGTTCTTATTGCAAGCACGTACAACTACCTACGGGATACATGCCTAATGTTTGATATTTGCCTAGATGATCATTACTTTTCCGTGTGCCTTGCCCCAAGTTAGAATCATGATATATCTCATCTATGCAGCGCCCAACCATCCGTCTCCCTAGCCTACAGTGTTTTAAATCCTGCTGGTTACTAGTCGCTACTTTTGCTATTTACTTTTGCTATTTACTTTTGCTGTTTACTTTTACTATCACTATCATCACTATCATATCACTGTTGCCACTTATCTTTTGTTGCAAGTAAGTATATTTCAGGTGCGGTTGAATTGACAACTCAACTGTCAAAGCTTATAAATACTCTTTGGCTCCCCGTGTGTCGAATCAATAAATTGGGTTATTCTTACCCGCGAAGACTATCTCGATCCCTTACGGTTGAGGGTTATCAGCCGGTCACCGTCGGGGTCGGGGTCGGGGTCGGCGGCGGCGGCGGCGTCGAAGGGATGGCTCGAGGGCGGAGGTGCAGGGCAGGGGCCGACGCAGGGCAGGGGCCGACGCGGGGAGGGGCCGCTGGCGTCGAAGAGGTGCGGGCGGCGGTGGTGTCGAAGAGGCGGCGGCGGTGGCGGTGTCGAGGGCGCTGGCGTCGAAGAGGCCTCGCGCGCGGCGACGACGATGGTGACGATGGCGCGGCGACGACGGGCTCAGTAGGGGCGGCTAGGGTTCGTGGGGAGGGAAGGGGAGCGACGGGACGGCGAGCGTGTGAGGTGGATGGGGGGCAGTGAAGGCCGGGGCGGCGGCGGCGCAGTCGAGGCTGAGGAGTGGACGGGGCGGCGGCGCAGTGGAGGCGGCGGAGCAGAGGCGGCGGAGCAGAGGCGATCTGGCGCAGTGCGCGGGGGGAGGAGATATGGCAGAGAGAGGGAGAGGGGGAACAAGTCGAGTGGGGAGGCTTACTAATGGCGCACCCCAGCTGGTGCGCCATAAGTACATCTATACTAATGGCGCACCTCCACCCTGGTGCGCCATTAGTATTGTTTTTTTTTCTTTTCGAGCCCACAGGTTATCTACCACGAGAGTCCATCTACCTCAAACACCATGTACTAGACCGACTGGTTAGCACGCAGCACACCCACTGGGAGGTCCTGGGTTCGATTCCCAGGCTCCCCAATTTTTTTTATGCGTTTAAAATGTTGTTTGAAACTTATTTGTGTTTAAATATGTTCAAACTTGTTTAAATCATAACAGTAATATTTTTTATAAAACAGTAATAATTTTTTCAAAAATATCATCAAATTTGTTATTTGAAAATATTTATGAATATGAAAAAATATCATCAAATTTAATATTTGAAAATATCATGAGTTCATGGGTCGGCGGCGGCGGCCGGTGGAGCGGGGAGGGTGCGGTGGGTCGTCGGCGGCGGTGGAGTAGGGGAGGGTGCGGGGGGTCGGCGGCGGCGGCCAGTGGAGCGGGGGGGTGCTCGGCGGCGAGGGGGACCGGATCTGGCGAGGTGGGATAGCGATCGAGATGGAGGGGGATCGAGATCGAGTGTCCATGAAATTTAAAAACATTCAAGAGTTCAAAAAGTGCCCTTGAAATACAATCGAGAAATGAAGGCTACGATTCAAATACAATCGATCTTAGCTAGCTATCTGTTCACAATCTTCTTGCCCTTCTTTTTCGCAAATGGAGTTCTTCTGTGGAACGGACGTCCTTTAGGTAGGGTGGTCCTGCTTCTTCTTGTGATGTATGCTGCTACTTCATCATCGTCGTCATGTTCGATCCTCGGGTCGCCGTACTTGTCAAAGTCTTGCTCATTGGCTACTCCATCCATTCCGATGATCTTCCTTTTGCCTCTCCTCACGACAACACGACTGGGCTTTGACGGGTCGGTAATGAAGAAGCATTGGTCAACTTGGGAAGCCAGTACCCATGGCTCATTTTTCGCGGTGACGTTTGCGCCCGCGGTCTTGGATTTGGCTTTGGGTATAACCATGGTGCTGAAATACCGGTCTTCTTTTAGGACGCTCTTGGCCCATCTCACACGGAACATCGGGACCTTCTCTCCAGCGTAGCTCAGCTCCCAGATCTCCTCGATGCTTCCGTAGTATCTGTCCTTGTCGTTACCGGTGTAGGATTCCATCGTTACCCCGGAATTCTGATAACCATCGCTCTTCATGTCCTTGGCCTCGGTGTAGAATGTGTAGCCGTTGATATCGTACGCCTCATAGGTCATCAGGTTGTGCTCGGCGCCCTGTGACAAGGCGAATATGAGTTGTTCTTCCGCGGAAGAATCCTCATGTAAAGGGTACGACAGAAGCTTCTGCTTGAGCAACGCGTGAAACATGAGTTGTGCTCTTTGATTATATCTCCATCCGTCCTCTATTGGCCTCGGTCATTGTACGTCTTCTCAATAAAGGTTTTGTGCTCTACCACCCAAGGATCGACCACGTCTATGTGTTGTAGCGCGACTAGGTTTGCTCTTTCAAAGTCGGTGAGTCGACCCTCGAAGTCGACATGCATTTCGCGGCGACCCTCATGTGACCCCATCCAGCGAGCCCGCCAAGGTGCCTGTTGACGGGCAGACCAACGGGGTTCTCGATGCCTAGATAATTCGTGCAGTAGGAGATGCACTCTTCGGTCAGAAAGCCCCTGGCTATGCTTCCCTCTGGACGTGACATGTTGCGAACGTATCCTTTGATGACACCATTCATCCTTTCGAACGGCATCATGCTGTGCAGGAACGTCGGCCCGAGTTGGATGATATCGTCCACGATATGGACCAGCAGATGCACCATAACATCGAAGAATGCGGGCGGGAAGTACATCTCAAGCTCGCATAGTATCACCACGATCTCTTCATGTAGCCTTCTGAGTTACCTCACACCAACCGACTTCCGAGAGATGACGTCGAAAAAGTTGCATAGGCCAAATAGCGTTTCACGGACGTGCGCGTCGATGATCCCGCGGATTGCAACTGGAAGTATCTGCGTAATCAGCACGTGATAGTCGTGAGACTTCATCCTGCTGAACTTCTGCTTCGCTGGGTCTAGGTACCTGCTTATCTTCCCCGCGTAACCGTAAGGAAGTTTTACTCCTACGAGGCAGGTGAAAACTACTCGATCTCCTCCTGACTTAGAGTGAAGCACGCGGGAGGGTAGTCATTTCCAGTCTTCTTGGCCTTTTTGCCTTTGCGATGACTTTCCGTGTCCTGCTTCGCCTCATCATCATCATCATCATCATCATTAGCGTGAAGCTCCTGCCTGATGCCCATTGATTTCAAGTCTGCCCTTGCTTTCGGCCCATCTTTGGTCCTCTCTGGCATGTTGAGCAGGGTACCAAGCAGACTCTCACACACGTTCTTCGTGATATGCATGACATCAAGGCTGTGAGGCACACGGTGGATCTTCCAGTACGGCAAGTCCCAGAAAACAGACCTCGTTTTCCATACCTTCAGCAGCGGCTCTGGCGCCTTTCGCTTCTTTCCCGGCAGTGGGCAATCTTTCCAATTTTTCAACAGCTCATCTATTTCCTCGCCGCTCCTCGTACGCGGGCGTCCTCGGGGTTCGGTTTCACCATCGAACAGATCCTTGCGTTTTCTCCATAGGTCATCGTCGCGAAGCCACCTTCGATGTCCCATGAACACGGTTTTCGAAGACCCGGGATCTCTATCTAGCTGGCGATATGTTGTGTCATCCATGCACCTGACGCATCCAGAAAATCCGTGGACCACCTGCCCCGCGACATATCCGTAACCGAGATAGTCGTGCACAGTCGTGAGCAGTGCGGCTCTCATAGGGAAATATTCTTTCTCTGCGGCGTCCCACGTATTGGCTGGCGTTTTCCACAGCGTGTCTAGCTCCTCTTTCAGCAGCCCCAGATATGTCGTTCCCTGGTTGTTTCGGTCCTTCAATTAGCATACTCATGTGAATGTACTTCCTCTTCATGCACAACCAGGGGGAAGGTTGTACATCCACACAAACACAGGCCAGGTGCTATGTGTGCTTCTCTGGCTGCCAAACGAATTGACTCCATCGGTTCTTGCGCCCAGCACGATGTTCCTTGGATCGTTCCCAAATTCTAGGTCTTCGAAGTTCAACGCTTGCCACTGGCTCGCATCCTTAGGGTGACTCAGCATCTTGTCTTTTTTATCTATCTCCGGATCATTTGCGTCATCTTCTCGCTTCTTCTCCCTATCCGCGTGCCAACGCAGGAGCTTTGCTACCTTAGGGTCCGCGAAATACCGCTGCAGACGAGGAGTGATCGGAAAGTACCACACCACCTTTCGAGGAGCTTTCTTCCTCTTCTTGTATCGAGTGACGCCGCACACCGGACATATGGTAGACTCCGCGTGCTCGTCCCGATAAATGATGCAATTGTTCATGCACACATGGTATTTCACGTGCGGTAAATCCAGAGGACACACGATTTTCTTCGCCTCCTCAAAATTGGTCGGGCACTTGTTCCCCTTGGGAAGACGTTCGTGCCAGAATGACATGTTCTCGTCGAAGCATGCGTCGGTCATTTTGTGTTTTACCTTCATCTCCAGAGCCATGAGCATTACTTTCACGCGGGTATCCTCGGGCCTGCATCCTTCATACAATGGAGTAACCGCGTCTATCTCCAGTTGATCCATCTTAGCTTTCTCTCGTGCGGCAGCTCTTGCGTTATCCGTCTGCTTGAGAAGAAGCTCTTGAATATGAGGGTCCTGCACCCAGCCCATCGATGGTCCAGCGTCGTCTGCTCCGCCGGCATCATCATCTTCATGATCATGCCCGTCGTCTGCTCCGGCATCTTCCTCATCATCATGTCCTGCATCTTCTACATGATGACTGTGTACAGCATCACCGTCGTGATCATCTCCTGGGGATTCTTCGTCTTCTCGCCCACCCGAGCCGCGGTGGTTGTCTTGCTGCCCTTCCTCATTTCTTGCCCGGCCCCCATGGACGACTTCGTAGTCATCTTCATCACCTTGCCACCGATAGCCATCCATGAAACCACGCAAGAGCAGGTGGTCCCGCACTTACCCAGAATCCGGGTCCGCAATAAGGCTCTTCAGCTTGCATCTTCGACACGGACATCTTATCTCCGTCTCGTTCTTTTGAAGCATCTCGGCCTTCGCGGAGCTCAAAAACCTATTCACGATGCCTTCGGTCATCGTGCGGACCATGGTCGCCTGCGGGGTAGAGCAAAACGATATTTTAGAACCAAGAAAAAATTTGGCATGACTTTCCCTAAAAATAGGACCAAAAAGAATGCTTAATGCCAAAATTCTTGCCGAAACAGAAATGAATCAACATTCCGGAAAAATATTGGCAACTATCGCATTCCAAGTACCGGTACACCTCCAAACACAAACACATATGCAACACCACAAACATATGCAGCACCACGAACATACATAGATCTAGCTAGGCCATAAAAAGTGCATGTGCACATTGTTGTAGGGAGAACAACATAAATATAGCTTCCCCCCTTACTTACCTATCAAAACAAGGTAATTTAACCACTTAATTTGAATGAGTCTATGGTGGAAATGAGGTGACAAAGAGGAGGCACCCGAGACAAGGAGGAGGTGGAAAGAATGAAGTGGGGAGAAAGTGAGTGGGTAGGAGTGGCTGTCCAAAATATCTTGTTGGTGCCCACTTACTAATGGCGCACCACCTGAAAATGCGCCATTAGTAACCCAGGTTACTAATGGTGTACCAGCAGGTTGTGCGGCATTAGTAGTTTTGCAAAAAAACGTACTAATGGCGCACTGTTCCAGAGTGCACCATTACTAGTTTAAACTAGTAATGGCGCACTGTGGAACAGTGCGCCATTAGTAGTTTTGCAAAAAAAGAATAAAAAATATAATAAAAAAACAACAGTAGTGGCGCACTTTGTGACTCGTGCGCCATTACTAGTTACAACTAGTAATGGCGCACTTTGTTTGGATGCGCCATTAGTATGTTTGGAAAAGGAAAAAAATTGATACTAATGGCGCACCCTGAGCAAGGTGCGCCATTAGTGTATTCAACTCTAATGGCGTACCGGAAGGTGGTGCGCCATTAGTATATACTAATGGCGCACCGCTTGTCTGGTGCGCCATTAGTGACAATCCCATCTATAGCCCTTTTTCTAGTAGTGATTCCAACTATGCATGATATCAATAAGTCTCTCAAAGCCATGAGAATTTCCATTGATGAATGCAAAGAAAGAACCGCTAGAATGCGTGCTAAAAGAGAAGATTATATTAAATCGTGTTCTTCTAGTTATCATGAAAATAAAGATGAAGATGTGAAAGTTATTGATGTGTCTCCTATTAGATCCTTGTTTTTTGGTATTAATCTTGATGAGAATAGGATTGGAGATGATTCTGCTTTAAGGTGTCCCAATAATTCGGAGTTTTTAGATCTTGATGCTAAAATTGCTAAAAGTGGGAACGAAGAGATTAAAACTTTGCATAGAGATGAACCCACTACTTTGGATTTCAAGAGATTCAATTATGATAATTGCTCTTTGATTGATTGTATTTCCTTGTTGCAATCAGTGCTAAATTCCCCGCATGCTTATAGTCAAAATAAAGCTTTCGCTAAACATATAGTTGATGCTTTGATGCAATCTTATGAAGAAAAACTTGAGTTAGAAGTTTCTATACCTAGAAAGCTTTATGATGAGTGTGAACCTACTATAAAAATAAAAATAAAAGATCATAAATGCTATGCTTTGTGTGATTTGGGTGCAAGTGTCTCCATTGTCCCAAAAACATTGTGTGATTTGCTAGGGTTCCATGAGCTTGATGATTGTTCTTTAAATTTGCATCTTGCGGATTCCACTATTAAGAAACCTATGGGAAGAATTAATGATGTTCTTATTGTTGCCAATAGGAATTATGTGCCCATAGATTTCATTGTTCTTGATATAGACTGCAATCCTTCATGTCTTATTATTCTTGGTAGACCTTTCCTTAGAACGATTGGTGCAATTATTGATATGAAGGAAGGAAATATTAGTTTCCAATTTCCATTGAGGAAAGGTATGTAACACTTTCTTAGAAAGAAAATCAAATTACCATATGAATCTATCATGAGAGCCACTTATGGATTGCCTTCCAAGGATGGCAATACCTAGATCTATCTTGTATCGTGCCTAGCTAGGGGCGTAAAACGATAGCGCTTGTTGGGAGGCAACCCAATTTTATGTTTTATGTTTTTGTTGCTGTTAGGGAATAAATATTTCATCTAGACTCTGATTATATGTGGTTTCATGTTTTGTTTAGTGTTTGTGCCAAGTAGAACCTTTGAGAAGACTTGTGTGAAGTTTATATGATCTTGCTGTGAAAAACAGAATCGTTAGCGCTCGCTAAAGTAGTCGTAGGATTTTACTGGAGCGCGCTTTTTAGTTGATTCTTTTTGCAGATGACTGGTAGACAAATAGCGCAAATTTACCAATTTAGATTGAATTTTTTGGGCTTCCAGAAGTAGGCGAAACCTGCAGATTACTACAGACTGTTCTGTCTTTGACAGATTCTGTTTTTCGTGTGTTATTTGCTTATTCCGATGCATCTATGAGTGATATTGGAGGATATGAACCATAGAGAAGTTGGAGTACAGTAGGTTTAACACCAATACAAACAAAGAATGAATTCATTACTTTACCTTTGAGTAGTGGTTTGCTTTCTCATACTAACGAAGCTCACGAGCATTTTTGTCTAAGTTTTGTGTTGTGAAGTTTTCAAGTTTTGAGTATTGCTTTGATGGACTATGGAACAAGGAGTAGTAAAGGCCTAAGCTTGGGGATGCCCATGTAACCCCAAGTAAATTAAAGATAATCAAAAGCTTAAGCTTGGGTATGCCCCGGGAAGGCATCCCCTCTTTCGTCTTCATCCATCGGTAACTATACTTGGAGCTATATTTTTATTCGCAACATGTTATGTGTTTTGCTTGGAGCGTCTTGTATACTTTGAGTATTTGCTTGTTAGTTTGACACAATAATCCTTGATGGACACACCTACTTGATAAAGTTAAATATGGCCTAGAAATATTTAGAACACTCTATGTGCTTCACTTATATCTTTTGAGTTGAACAGTTTTTTCTCTAGTGCTTCACTTATATATTTTAGAGCATGGTGGTGGTAATATTCTATACAAATTGTTGAACTTTCATGCCTCACTTATATCTATTTGAGAGCCTATTAAAACAGCATGGTAAAATATTTAAGCTAAAGAAACTAGTCTTCACATGATAAACATCCAATGTCAATGTAGTAAAAAACTTCACACCAAGTGCATTGAATAGAATGAGATGTTGGATGCTTGATAATTGTTTTGAGACATGAGGATAGTGATATTAGAGTCATGCTAGTGGAGTGATTATGAAATTGAGGAATACTTGTGTTAAGGTTAGTGATTCCCGTATCATGCACGTATGGTGAACCGCTTTGTGAAGAAGTTAGAGCATGAGGTATTTGTAGAGTGCCAACCTTTGTGTGGAGGTCGGGGGCGCACGATGGTTAACTCCTACCAACCTCCCCCCTAGGAACATGCGTTGATTGCTTTGTTTTGATTACTCGTAGATTATTGCAATAAGTATATGAGATCTTATGACTAATGTTGAGTCCATGGATTATACACACTCTCACCCTTCCACCATTGCTAGCCTCTCTGGTACCGCGCAACTTTCGCCGGTGCCATAAACCTACCTATCATGGCATTTCCATAGCCATTCCGAGATATATTGCCATGCAACTTTCCATCGTTTCGTTTATATGACATGCATCATATTGTCATAGTGCCAAGCATGATCATGTAGTTGACATCGTAGTTGTGGCAAAGCCACCATGCATAATTTCTCATATATGTCACTCTTGATTCATTGCATATCTTGGTACACCACCGGAGGCATTCATGTAGAGTCATACTTGTTGTAGTATCGAGTTGTAACAAAAAGTGTGATGATCATCATTATTCGAGCATTGTCCCATGTAAGGAAATGCCAATAAAAAAAAGAGATGGCCCAAGAAAATAGAGAGGCGCTAATAAAAAAAGAGAGGAGAAAGCCCCTCTAAAAAAATGAGAGAAAAGAGAGAAGGGACAATTGCTACTATCTTTTTCCACACTTGTGCTTCAAAGTAGCACCTTGTTCTTCATTGTAGAGAGTCTCATGCTTAGTCACTTTCATATACTAGTGGGAACTTTCATTATAGAACTTGTCTTGTATATTCCAACAATGGGCTTCCTCAAATGCCCTAGGTCTTCGTGAGCAAGCAAGTTGGATGCACACCCAGTAGTTTCTTTTATTGAGCTTTCTTTTATATTTAGCTCTAGTGCATCCGTTGCATGGCAATCCCTACTCACCCACATTGATATCTATTGATGGGCATCTCCATAGCCCGTTGATACGCCTAGTCGATGTGAGACTATCTCCCTCCTTTTTGTCTTCTCCACAACCACCTCTATTCCATCCATAGTGCTATATCCATGGCTCACGCTCATGTATTGCGTGAAAGTTGAAAGGTTTGAAAAGATAGAGTATGAAAACAAATGCTTGGCTGAAATCGGGGTTGTGCATGATATGAATATTTTGTGTGATGAAGAGGGAGCATAGCCAGACTATACGATTTTTTAGGGATAACTTTCTTTAGCCATAGTATTTTGAGAAGACATGATTGCTTTGTTAGTATTGCCTGAAGTATTGTTATTTCTTATGTCAATATATACTTTTATCTTGAATCTTTCAGATATAAACATTCATGCCACAATTAAGAGAATTACATTGAAAAACTATATTGGTTAGCATTCCACATCAAAAATTCTTTCTTTATCATTTACCTACTCGAGGACGAGTAGGAATTAAGCTTGGGGATGCTTGATACGTTTCCAACGTATCTATATTTTTTTATTGTTCCATGCTATTATTTATGAAGTCTTGGATGTTTAATGGGCTTTATCATTCACTTTTACATCATTTTTGGGACTAACCTACTAACCCAATGGCCCAGTCCAGATTGTTGTTGTTTTCCTATTTCAGGATTTTGCAGAAAAGGAATATCAAACGGAGTCCAAACGGAATGAAACCTTTGCGAGAGATATTTTTGGAGAAAATCACGCCCAGGAAGCTTGAGAACCACGTCAGAGGATCAAGGAGCCGCCCTCGAGGGTGGGGGCGCCCCCCTTCCTAGGGCGCGCCCCCTGCCTCGAGGCCTCCTCGTGTGGCCCCTGGTGCCCTCCTTCTTCCTATATATGTCCGCGTACCCCAGAAACTCCATACACAGAGAGAAAACCCTAATTCCACCGCCGTAGTTTCTGTTCCCGTGGAGATCCCATCTTGGAGCTTGTTCCGGAGCTCCACCGGAGGGGGAACCATCACGAAGGCCTTCATCATCGTCATCATCGCCCTCACCATGATTTGTGAGTAGTTTACCATAGACCTTCGGGTCCATAGCTAGCATCTAGATGGCTTCTTCTCTCTCTCTGGATCTCAATACAAAGTTCTCCTCGTTCTTCAAGGAGATCTATTCGATGTAATCAATTTTTGCGGTGTGTTTGTCGAGATCCAATGAATTGTGAGTTTATGATCAAGGTTATCTATGAAAGATATTTGGTTCTTCTCTGAACTTTTTATGTGTGCTAATAATATCCTTGCAAGTCTCTTCGAATTATTGGTTTGGTTTGGCCTACTAGATCTATAGTTCTTGCAATGGGAGAAGTGCTTGACTTTGGGTTCAATCTTGCGATGTCCTTTCCCAGTGACAGTAGGGGCAGCAAGGCACGTATTTTATTGTTGCCATCGAGGATAAAAAGATGGGGTTTTCATCATATTGCTTGAGTTTATCCCTCTACATCATGTCATCTTTCTTAAGGCATTACTCTGTTCTTATGAACTCAATACACTAGATGCATGCTAGATAGCGGTCGATGTGTGGAGTAATAGTAGTAGATGCAGGTAGGAGTCGGTCTACTTGTCTCGGAAGTGATGCCTATATACAATGATCATGCCTAGATAGTCTCATAATTATTCGCTTTTCTATCAATTGCTCGACAGTAATTTGTTTACCCGTCGTAGAATATCGCTATCATGAGAGAAGCCACTAGACAAAACTATGGCCCCCGGGTCTATACTCAACATATCAATCTACATCTACTTTACTTTTGTTTGTTGTTTTATTAAACTAAAAATACCAAAAATATAAACTATCATCTCTATCAGATCTCACTCTCGTAAGTGACCGTAAAGGGATTGACAACGCCTTATCGCGTTGGCTACGAAGTTCTTATTTGTTTGTGCAGGTGCAAGGGACTGGCGCGTGGTCTCCTACTGGATTGATACCTTGGTTCACAAAAACTAAGGGAAATACTTACGCTACTGTGTTGCATCTACCTTTCCTCTTCGAGGGAATACAACGCAAGCTCAAGAGGTAGCAACTGGAAAGCCCATAGGAAAGGATTTCTCTAAATCTTTCTTTTCAAAAATATTATATACATCTCCTCTTTTCCGAGCTTTGTCAAATCCCCCCTTTTACCTTAAATAGCTAGACAATACCCTTTTCCATTTTGATCAGTTCGGAGTAAAGAGGATTTCACCATGCATTAGAAGTGTTGAAGCTACAACAGTGGATACTCCGAAGGTTTGAAGAGTTGACGACTTTGAAAGTATATTAACCTTTAGAAGACCAAATCCCTGTTATGTACTTACGTTAGATGCGATGATTGTGAGCTATCAATTGTTTGATTTTTTCAGACGGCCACAAAATAAAACCCGTCTTTTCCAAAACTATTGTTTGTATTAGTGTATCTCTCTCCATCTCCTGAATCTCATTACAAAACCCTTGGACCCAATAGAGGATGAATGAAGATAGACTTGTACTCTCTGGACCGATGACCCAGTCGGAGGTAGAGCTATGGATAAAAACATTAAGGATCAATTCAGGAAAAATTTGATTGCAAGGAAGTATGAGGTTCAATGCGCTCTTTAGTTCCTTACAAAAAGTGCTGCAACATGGTGGAAACTGCATCAAGCCATACAAGGATGTAATGAAGCAAAAAGTTGGGAGGAATTCAAGAAGACTCTGTTAAAACCCCCTCTCATCCGAAAGAGTGGCGACAACCCGAAGAAGGAACCTTGTGCCTGCAGGATTTGTGGAGAAATAGGACACACCCAGGAAGAGCACAAGGATAAATTCCCTCATTAGGAAGAAAGTCACCCAGCTAAAGAATGCCCAACTAGGCAGATTACTTGTTTCTTGTGTGAAGGGACTACCCACTACCCTGCTTAGTGTCACATTTACCCCATGGTGCAACGAACTATCCAGCAGAAGAAAGAAGCAATGAAAGAAGCCCTCGTGGAAATTTTAGAAAAAACTGTGATGAAGGAAGATGTGGAGGGCACACACAAAGAAGACCCAATTAAACTTTGCACCAAGTCATGCTAGTCATGTGGAGAAGAAGGACACATTTCCAAGCATTGTTCGAGGGAGTATCTAGTAGAATTTCCGACATTGGAATTTGAGTATGACCCACATGAAATAGAAGCCCTGATCAGAGCGAAGAAGTTGAGGAAGAGAAAGAGCATGTGTCCCCGGAACAACCCAATTTCTTTCAAAAAGGACATGAGTCACATCACATGTTACAGGTGCAAGGACTTAGGTCATTACGCTAGCAACTGCCTAACAAGGATGCCAAGAACCGAGGGAACCAAGAAAGTCACCATGAAGTCCTTAGATTTGTCTGATGTCATTTGTTTACGCTGCAAGGAAGTGAGGCATTTCGTCAAAGAAGGTTCAAACCCAAGGAAAGATTGAGCAGAGGAGTTGAGATCTTGATATTGGAATAAAGCATGTAAATAAATGTGGAATACACTATTTCACTAGGATGTTGAGTTGAGTTATGGAAAGAACATTGTAATAGCTCGTGAAGCAATAGAAGGTGATATATTTGGAACTCATATGAAATTGTTATGAGTTGTTGGATAAATGTTAGTGCCTCTCTTGCTATCTCACCCAGACTAAAACCTTGAACCCATGGACAAGCTTACCCGAAACCTTTCTCGGACAAACAACCACATTTCACCCAAGGAAATACATACATTATCCTGAGTACCCCTTCTACCTTATACCTACATAAGACAACCCTTTACAAGTCTTTTCTCAAGGGCCCGGAAACGATCATGACCCTGACTAGCGATCAGGATTACCCAAAGATCATGAAGGATATGATGAAGCATATTCACCTTGAAGGAGATGTAGTTTACAAGGGTTATCCCTTCATGGAGAATGGAGTTGAACTTTGGTACGTGGAGGTACACCTCCACCGTGTGAAAGGAGTTTGCCCAAAAACTATGGGTCAATACTTTTTCATCTCTCGAGTACCACGAACAATATTCTTCGACTCTGTTCGTGAAGAGGCTATGGAAGGCCATACGACAGATTGGAGAAATACTTGAAGGAAGACTTCGTCACACTCATGAATGCCTGAGTGGGGTGCATGCAGAGATGATGGAGATGAAGCACACAACCACTAGGATGAAGCAAAAGTTCGATGATTTCCAGAATCACATTGCAAAATTCCAGTGGGACTGAAGCATCCTCAGCTAGGACAAATGAAATAAAGATGGAAGGAATGCCTGACCATATTAAACTATGTGGATGGCAACATTTGTAGTGAAGTACCTTTGAAATTTGTAGTGTCGAGGAGTGGTTCAGGATGTAATAAGAGATTTGATATGAGGAGAATGTGAATTACAGATGAATTAGTGCATTTTCCGTTGGGGCGATACTTTTCTGTGTGAACACTCGACCAATGGAAAGGAAAATGTTTCTCCAAAGAGTGGAGTTTGCACAAAATAAGTTGGATTTTATTCTTGATATGATGCTCACCCCAAAAGTATGAAGGAAATAAGTACAAGTGGATTTAAATAGGATGTAATGCTAGAGTGTGGAGCAATAGTGATTCCCAGGATGAGTTAAGGATATACAAGTTCTGAAGTGGGCCCATAAGCCGAGGACCTAAGGAGGCTACGTAATCACAAGGGAACCACGAGACTTGTCAAAAGTAATATGTTTCTGCTGTAATAAAGTAGGGCACTATGCTAGAGATTGTCCAAGAAGAAGGAGAGTTGTGCTAAGTAGTTGAGTTGAAGCATGCAATGGAAATGCAGTAGATCGTAGTAAGTTGTGAATCAATACAGTTAGCATCAGGGAATTGATTTTTAGATTTTATGAGTTGTTACTATATAGGCAATGACTGAAACCATGATACATGGAATACGATTTTCAAGAGAACTAGTTTTTTCATTTTAAGGGTGGTAGAACCTATCACCGTTACCCGTATACAAGATCTAGTTTCGTCAGACTTTGGAATGGACCACCCAAGGATGAGTGTGAGTAATTTAATCTTAGTTTGTACCAACAGAAGGAAGGGATACAGTACAATTGGATGAATTTAAGAATGCTAAGGGATCTGGATCTTGGAAGAATGATCAGTTGCAACCCGATGATGAGACCAAGCGTTACCAGCGATGAGATGATCCATAACCCACAGGCCCCAGGACCTGACAAGAAGCAAGCACACTCTTGCTGAAGGAAAACCCCTGGAAGGAGCTACAATTTTTATCAGCAAACGTTTTCTAGGAGTTTACGCAAAACCCAAGGGTTGTGAAGAACGATAGATGTTTTGTTCAGCTTGCAGAATCAATGGATTGATCAGAACTTAGTTCTTTGACAAGAGAAATTATGCAATGCTTGTGAGGATGACTGTGTGTTAGAATGCGAGATTCACTAAACCATATACAAGGTAATGATTTGGGTGCGGAACGGATTGATCACCATACCGACTTACTCTCATTATTCGCCTCTGTTATACGGGATGGTAAATCTGAGTGACTTACCTATTGTAGAGAGACGACGATGAAAAAACCTTGTTTAAACCTTAAAATGCTATGACAGTTTTCCCCTGTACAAGGCAGTTGTTGCCAACCGTAGGTCATACAGTGAGAATGAAGCCCATACCCGTTTTCTGTTGGGACCCAATCAAATTGTGTTGATGACCACCAACAGATATCGATAGTTGTTTAGTATTGGCGCCAGACCTGTCAGCTAAGAAACCAGACTCGGAAGAACCTTACCAAGAAGAAAGGACACAAGAATTGAGGACAAAGATTTTGCCACTACCGGAAGAGCCCAGAGAAGGAATTACCCAGAGGATCTGAGAAGACCGAAACTGCCAAAGGATGGAGTACTTGAGCTCTTGATAGAACCGTAACCATGATTCTAAGTGTGGTAGCACACTAGACCACACCAATCAATGGATGTGTTAGGAGACCCCGAACTCCAACCTGTTTCTTGCTAACCTCTTCGAATCTCGAGGACGAGATTCATTTTAAGTGTGGTACGTTTGAAATATCCAAAAATTCTAAATTTTGGAATGTTAAAATAAATAGATAGTTTTGATTGCTTGTGTGATGTGCTGTGTGAAATTGAGTGAAATTTGAAACTTTTGAAAGTTAAATGAGAGGGAATGAAATGACTTTCCCAAACTTTCACTTTGCATAATGATCTCCATGAATTCAAATTCATTTCAACACAAAACCCTAGAGTGAAGATGATATGACTTCTTCCATTTAAAATAAATGAAAAGGGTTTTGAAAAGATTTGAATTCCAGTCTTGAAATATTTCAAATTCAGAAACTTTATGCAACCCAATGATTTTCATGAGAAAATATAAAATGACTTCTTACAATTATAAGAAATATGAGTTGGAGGTTCATTTGAAATATTCTGAAACTCATTTTCAAATATGAAGTATTTGGTTTTTATTCAAATTATTTTTCTCCAAAAATAAAATATATGGAAAATAGGGTAAAATGATTCCCTACCGTAGAAAATTGGAGAGAAATAAATTTGATATCATTTTTGCATTTTTTTTAAATGATATTTAGTAGATTTTATTGCAGCTGTAGCACTGTTTGATTTATTTAAATTTGTGTGGATTTTATTTGACTCTAGAAAAATGTTCTTCTTGTAGGAATTCTTTTTCTGAAAATTTTGTATATAATATGCCTATATTATATTACTATTTTTTTGTTTATTTTTATTATTTTTTTACTGTTTGTATTAAAAAAACTTCTGGACCGAACTGGGCCGCCCCAGCCCCAGCCAGGCCATGGCCCAGCCGGCCAACCGCCTCGTCCTCGTCCTCCCGACGGACTCTAGAGGAGTACGCCTCCCTCACGCCGGCCGCTGCCGTGGCCGCCCCTGCCGCCTCCTGCCCCCTCCTCCACGCCAACCACAACCCCCTCCCTCCATAAATGCCGCCGCCGCCCCGTTCCTCTCCTCGAGGGCCACCACCGCCACCGCGGTCGCTGCTCGATGCCAGTGCCGCGCCTCGCCCGCCTCCACTCTCGCTCGCAGCCGCGCCCTCGCCATGCCGCTCGCCCCACCGCCCAACGCCGCCGTCGCCCCGCTTGCCGGTGCCGCGCCTGAGTTCAACCCCCCGGCCGGATCCGCGCCGAACCGCCGAACCGGTAAAGAAAACTGCCCCGGTCAGGTTTAGTTTTTTGGTTTTCTTTGGGTTTTTAGGTCGGTTTTTCTTTTTAGTTAGGTTAATTAGAGGATATTCATTAGATTGGGTTTTGTAGCGAACGTTCGTTCGTTAGGTTTTTCATTTTATTTTAGTTTTCGGTCAGGGGCCTATCTGTGATTTTTTTTTTCTCTTTAGATTAGTCCCTGATCTTCAATCTATCACAACTTTTTGCTCGTTGGTCCAAATCCAACGAAACCAACGCCCACCTCTTCTTTATGATCCCCTCTATCTAGTAAAACAACTAAACATATTTTTGAACGTTTTAAAGTTTGAATTCAACTAGTTTTGTTTTAAACTTTTTTTGTCATAACTTGAGTTTTATAACTCCGATTTAGTTGATTCTTTTTGCAAATCGAAGCTCTTGACCTAAACTTTCTGATAATGCCAAATTCACATAATTTTGGTACTGTTAGAAATAGTTTTCTGTTGCAAGAGTTAGTCGCTTGTTTTCAAAGTTTTCTGAAGTGTTTTCTTCGTTCTTTCCGATCTTCTGAGTGATTGCTTATGTGTGGTTACTATTGATTGCTTACGATAGATTGATCAGAGTGTGACGAGTAGATCTATCAGGAGTTATGAGTGCGAAGAATCTACATCATCAGTACAAGGCAAGTTCATATTTTGATCATACTTTCCAATACCCAGTTTTTATTGCATTAGTTATATCCTCAAACCTTTGCATGAGTAGGGCTGGTTACATAATATGATGCTTTGTAGTTCATGAGGTAGGAATCCAATGACTTGAGATCAAACCCGGGAATATATGCTTTGTTATTTATTGCTTAGCCATGCTTGTAGACGTGGATTGGTATGAGAGTTTTCATGAAAGTTGTGAGTGTAATAACAACTAAGGGAAACTTAAGGTGGAAACTTTAATACACATCTGGGTGGATTGGTTGTGGCACCCTGGGGATGGACTAGTGGTTTGCCAAGGCACCCTGGGGATGGACCAGTGGTTTACCCGGACATCTGGGGATATACCAGTGTTGTCCAAGGAATGCCACCCAGGCTCAAAGGGATCATATGATATTTTCATGCCTAGAAACTTCCATGTGCAGCCACAATCCATTATGGTCTCTGGCATAGTTGAGTATGTTGTGTGACCTCTTTCAGTGGTAGACTAGCAGATGTAGCAGATGTAGGTGGTACGGTCTACCCAGGGTAAAGAGTTAATGCTTCTGAAAGGCTGTGTCTCGGTCATTCGTTTCTCAAACACCATGAAGTGTGAGAAATCAAACGGAGGAGATCGAGTCTTGTGGGGAAAAGTGCACAAACCTCTGCAGTGTGTACAAACTATTCATGAGTAGCCGTGTCCCCGGTTATGGACATCTTTGAGTACCTAGAAGTGGAGTATTTTATTGATCGCATCACTTGATCTAATAAAATTGTCGGTTTATTAATTTTGGTAACTTGGGGATTTGAGATGGGTGTACCATTCTCAATATTGCTTCATCAAAACTGAGTAGTAAATTAAATTTATTCCTTTATTGTAGGGAAAAAATTATTTATGCAAAAATAAACCTTACAGCCTCCACCAGCCAAATATGCATATAGAGATAGACATTGTGTTGGGGAACGTAGCAGAATTCAAAAAAATTCTATGCTTTCACCAAGATCCAACTAAGGAGACATCTAGCAACGAGCAAATAAGAGTGCATCTACATACCGTTATGGCGATTGCGAGCGGAAGCTTTCGAAGAATCGTGGATGAAGTAGTCGTACTCTTCGCGTTCTTCGTCACCGATGAACTAGCGCCGAACGGACAGTGCCTCCGCGTTCAACACACGTCCGGTACAGCAACGTTACCTCCTTCTTGATCCAGCAAGGGGGGAGGAGAGGTCGTCGGAGATCCAGCAGCACAACGGCGTGGTGGTGGATGCAGTGGAGATTCCTGCAGGGCTTCGCCGGGCGCCCTGCGTTAAGGAGACGGAGGTGTGACGGGAGGGGGGAGAGGCGCCAGGGCAAGGGTGCGGCTGCCCTCCCCCCCCCCCCACATATATATATAGGGGCCAGGGGGTGCGCCGGCCCTGCAGATGGCATCTGCAGGGTGGGGCGGCGGCCAGGGGGGAATCCTTGCCCCCCAAGGCAAGTGGCGCCCCCTCCCCCCTAGGGTTTCAACCCTAGGCGCATGGGGAGGAGGGCCCATGTGGTGCGCCAGCTCATTAGGGCTGGACACTTCCCCCTTGCGGCCTAGGGGCCCCACCGGGATGGGTGGCCCCACCCGGCGGACCCCCGGGGCCCCTCCGGTGGTCCCGGGACACTCCCGGTGACCCCCGGAGATCACCCGATGGCCGAAACTGGACTTCCTATATATCATTCTTTACCTCCGGACCATTCCGGAACTCCTCGTGACGTCCGGGATCTCATCTGGGACTCCGAACAACTTTCGGGTTTCCACATGCATGTATCTCTACGACCCTAGCGTTACCGAACCTTAAGTGTGTAGACCCTACGGGTTCGGGAGACACGTAGACATGACCGAGACCACTCTCCGGTCAATAACCAACAGCGGGATCTGGATACCCATGTTGGTTCCCACGTGTTCCTCGATGATCTTCATCGCATGAACCACCGTGTCAAGGATTCACTCAATCCCGTATGTTATTCCCTTTGTCCATCGGTACGGTACTTGCCCGAGATTCAATCGTCGGTATTCCCGATACCTTGTTCAATCTCGTCATGGCAAGTCTCTTTACTCGATCCGTAATCTATCATCCCGTGACTCACTACTTAGTCACATTGAGCTCATTATGATGATGTATTACCGAGTGGGCCTAGAGGTACCTCTCCGTCATACGGAGTGACAACATCCCAGTCTCGGTTCGTACCAACTCAACGGACACTTTCGGAGATACCCGATGTGTACCTTTATAGCCACCCAGTTACGTTGTGACGTTTGGCACACCCAAAGTATTCCTACGGCATCCGGGAGTTGTACAACCTCATGGTCTAAGGAATAAATACTTTACACCGAAAAGCTTATGCATTACGAACTATACGATCTCGTGCTATGCTCAGGATTGGGTCATGTCCATCACATCATTCTCCTAATGATGTGATCCCGTTATCACTGACATCTGATAACCCTCAACCGTAAGGGATCGAGATAGTCTTCGCGGGTAAGAATAACCCAATTTATTGATTCGACACACGGGGAGCCAAAGAGTATTTATAAGCTTTGACAGTTGAGTTGTCAATTCAACCGCACCTGAAATATACTTACTTGCAACAAAAGATACGTGGTAACAATGATATGATAGTGATGATAGTGATAGTAAAAGTAAACAGCAAAAGTAAATAGCAAAAGTAGCAACTAGTAACCAGCAGGATTTAAAACACTGTAGGCTAGGGAGATGGATGGTTGGGCGCTGCATGGATGAGATATATCATGATTCTAACTTGGGGCAAGGCACACGGAAAAGTAATGATCATCTAGGCAAATATCAAACATTAGGCATGTGTCCCGTAGGTAGTTGTATGTGCTTGCAATAAGAACTTGCACAACATCTTTTGTCCTACCATCTCGCTACGAACGGGGCCAAAAGGAACTTATGGAGATTAAGGTGCTCCTGTCAAAGAGCACCGGAACAAAGCAATGAACTCAATGGATACATGTAATCCTCAAACTACGGACCATCCCCTTTGGTGTCCCAAGCTGTCACTTTTGGGATCGCCGGTTCCGAACCGTAATAGGTGCAAACAACTCATAGATAGGATCAAGAACACAAATATATTCATGCAAACACATATGGTTCAGATCTGAAATCATGGCACTCGGGCCCTAAGTGACAAGCATTAAGAATAACAAGTTGAAGCAAAGATGATAAATACCATAGTAGATGATAGGCAACATGCCCCCAACGATCTGACAAACTATTACATGATCTAACTCATCCAATCCCTACCATCCCCTTCGCCTACAGCAGGGGATTACTCACACATGGAAGGAGAAGTCATGGAGGGAGGATGGAGTGGTGATGATGATGACGATGGTGACGATCTCCCCTCTTTGGAGGCCAATTCAGCCTCCAGATTAGCCCTCCCGAAGAAGAACTGAGGGTGACGGCGGCTCCGCGACGAAAACTGGGAAAAGAACTTCTAATCTGGGATTTCTCCATCACGAGCTAAAATACGGGTCAAAGTAGGGCACCAGGGGAGGTGGGGCCCACCCAGGCAGCCTCCCGGCGCGGCCAGGGGGTGGGCCGCGCCACCAGGGCGCCTGGAGCCCCCCTGGCCCCCCTCTGGCCCCTCTTCTGGCACCAGGTTCCTTCGGGTGCGTGGATTTTCTGTGATTTTTCGTGGAATTTTCTGAGATACCTAAAATTCCGTTTTCCTGCACACAATAAAACCATACAGGCAGCTCTGCTGAAAACAGCGTCAGTCCGGGTTAGTTTAGTTCAAATCATGCAAGAATGAGGTCAAAACAATATCAAAAGTGTTTGGAAAAGTAGATACGTTTGAGACGTATCAACTCCCCCAATCTTAGCATATTGCTTGTCCTCAAGCAATTCAGTTCAACGAACTGGACGCGACAAAGAAAACTTTGACAAACTCTTTTGCTTCATTAGATGTATATAAGCATGTACTACGAAAAGAGTCTAGCATGCTATGAGGACAATGCACGGAGCAATCCTTCTTTCAAGTGACCAATCACAAATACCTAAAAGTAAATAATATATTACTGAAAATCAAGACAAGATTACATTGTAGATAGCTTGAACATATTAGGGTGGTATCTCGCTTGCCTCCATGAGTGAAGCAAAACATAAATGCAGAAACTCCTCCAGAGTTTTAAAGGAGACTAGAACTAAGAATTTCATAATAAATAATATCACAAGCATGCAGAAGACAATGTAATACTTTGGGACAATGCACATTACATTCAGAATGACAATTATGCTCTCCAAGTTGGTGCTTTGAAGAAAGAAGGTGGAGACTCTCGAACCGTGGAATTTTATGGCGAGGTTGAAAACCCGTGGTCGGAAACAAAAACTAAACATGTACCAGAGCTCTTGGTTTTAAAAACAGAGGAAATAATGTTTTTGAGAGGTGCATATTTCGTCAACGAATGCTAGCAGATAACTCAATCACTTCTTGAGCTAGACAAGTTTCGAGGAACGGCTCCCGCATGAGGACGATCACATCCTCTTAATCTCCTTTGTTTATCACTGCCAAAGTTTTCTGATTTCTCATGAACAAAGCGTGAAGGAGGGTTTGTTTGTTGTATAATTTTTTAATGAGCCGGGCGCACCCAATGCCAGTTCCTTCTCGTGTTATGGGTTTGCACATTAGACATGCAATCCCGGGGTGAAACTTGTCCAACTTAAAAAGATCATGAATTAACTACTACTTCCTCATGAGCTAAAACAGAGGCACCAAAGGAGAAATGCTTTTGATTAATTTCGAGATGGTACACGAAAGTCTTCGTTAGGAATGGCAGGTAAATACCATGTATAGGAAGGTATGGTGGACTCATATGGCATAACTGGTTTTAAGGATTTTGGATGCACAAGCAGTCAGTCCGCTTAGTACAGGTGGAGGTTAGCAAAAGACTGGGAAGCGACCAACTAGAGAGCAATAACGGTCCTAATCATGCAGAGCGACAAAGCAACATTGAATCGGGCATGGAAGTGATATAACTATTCTAAAACTCAAAGATCGTCAAGGCAGAGCAGACTTTTTAATAAACATGTGTAAACATGTGCCAAGTCAATCCAAAAATTCTCCAAAGGGAAATACCACCTTAGTATACCGAACTATAAACAATGCAATGCATGCAAATCATTTCAATAACACATTATATACTCTAGCTATTCGAGACTAGCCACAAGGAAAGCATGAACCACTGGAAGAGCATTGTAAACATAGCACTATGTCGCTACAAGCTGGTCTCTAGATCATAAGTACAGGCATATGTACAAAAGTAGAAACAAGAAGAGTTCATACCGGTCTTCCTTGTTGCTTCCCTTCAGTCGATCTTCGTCAAAACTGCCTCGTCACTTGCACGATCGAACGTAGGAAATATAATTAAATGCCATCACGGACTCGAGCTGAACTCTGAAAACAAAGCAAACTAAAGAGAAAAAGGAAATCTTTTTGGATTATTTCAAAGGTTGAACGAAAGCAAAAGAAAAAGAAAATTTTTTTGTTGTTTTTGCAAAGAGAGAAATAAAGAAGAACGGGCAAAAACTTCGAAAAGATCAAAGCGAATAAAACGGATAATACAATGGAAAAGTGAGAGGGGCACGTACTCCCCCAAGCTTAGGCTTTTGGCCTAAGTTGGTAGCAGCTACTGCCCCCAGGAGCCTCCTGCTCCGGGGGTATGGTGGTGAGTCCAAGGGTCGTAGAAGGATGCTGGCGCGTACACCGAACTCCTCGGAGTCTCCCACGAGGAAGGGTCCGTACGCCAAGCAGAGGAAGACCCTTCACCAAACTCGGTGGCGGTTTCTTCCTGAAAAGGTGGTAACTCACCGTGCTCCTCCTCGTCGGGCACAACCCCCTCCATGGGGTTATGAAACTGATGCTGGGCCACGAACTCATCGAACTGGATAACATCAAAGGAACATCCGTTCCTGCGAGAAAAATCAAACAAAAGAGGTGCAGGTAGACGGATCTCGGGTTCCGCTTTAGTTCTGAAACGCAAGATATAAACAAGATTATCAAGCTCAGAAGTCATGGTAACAAACTTATGCCTTTTCATAGCAGCAAGATCAAAGCTTAAATAAGTAAAAGGATTATCATCAGGGTGTGGGGTGCCTCCAAGATGTTCTAAGATAAGTGTGGCATAAACGCCACCATATAAGTCTCCCTTGTTACCGTTCATAGGAAGGCGTCGAGCAATTAAGGCACCCAGATTATAATCAGACCTCCCTGAGAGGGCGGCTGCCAGGATAGCAATATCCGGCGCAGAAGTGTTGCTCATGTTATCACGAGCTAACACCCCTCTAGCAACATAATATGCAAAATACCTGAGGTGAGGGAATAAGATGCTGGAGATCTTTGCCCGATGAATATCCCTCGTACCCATGCTGCAGAGAGAGTTGAAGACGGTTTTCAGCTCGGAGGGCTGAGAGGTCGTCCTAGCCGTCCTCCCAACATTCGGCACACCTATTATTTCACAAAACTTTCCAAAGTCATGGTGATAAGATCATTGTAAATTTTAAACTCAATAGCACCTGAATCAGGATTATATCTAAAACTGTTAATGAAACTGGAGGTGAGTTTTTGATACTGAGTAACACGGCACGTGACGAGCCGTGTCAGACCTGCATTAGCACAAAGATTATAAAACTCATCCTTGATTCCCGCAGCTTCAAGGAATTCATCACATGGAAACGTCATAGCACGTGCTGGACTTGTGTCTTCCAACAACTCTAGGGGCACATGATCTTCATTATAGCTCACCCTAGCAGTCGAGGGTGAAGTTGCGGCTCTAGTGACTCGATCGGAGTGCGTGGGCCTCCTCTTCTCAAGCCACCCCTTTGCCCTTCCTAACAAACTCATTTCTGAAATTTTTGGCAAATTACAAAAACAAGGATTAAAACAAGGTGGGTTAAGGCAAACTACTCAACTCACTTGCCCAAGGCATAAACTTGCATCAAAACTTGGAAAATAACTTTCTACACATGCATGCAAGCTCATCTATACAGCACCAAGAACTACTAAATACTCACAAATGATGCCACCAATCAAAAATCTAATTGGAGGGGTGGAGGAGTCACATACCAGGGAGTATTTGTTCAAAATCTCAGCTCAAATGATAGGCCGTAGAGAGAGATCGAAGAATCGCCTCCAAGAGCAGCAAGAATGCAAGAACAAATGGAGAACTCGTGTTTTTGGAGAGAAAGAGAGAGGGAGGAAGAAGACTTACCTGGAGGGGGCCTTGTGGGCCCCAGGCGCCCTGTGGGCGCGACCAGGGGGCAGGCCGCGCCAGCTGGCCGCCTGGGCCACTGGTGGGTCCCCCTGGCTGGCCCCAGGCACCTCTGGGTCACTCCCGGCATGGAAATTTTTATTTTTATTTTTCTGGAATTTTTCTGAAAACTTCACTGTTGAAATTTTTTCGAAGTTCAAAAAGCTGCAAGACTTTCTGAAAACTTAAAGCAGTGATTAGTATTGTGAAGCTTCAAAACATAAACACTTGGTACAACAAAGAGAACAAAAACTAAAACAAATGAAAACATAACAAGCTCAACTTTTTATCTATATAAAACATGTTTACTAGTAAGGTTGACCAAGTCTTACCAACAAACAGGCATATATAGAGCAAAAAGTCTCACCTCTTACGAAGTAATCACTGAACCTTTACTTTGATGGACATTGTCCCCACCATGATAGTTTTGTATTTGTGATGCACATGTAGTGGACAGTCCCGTTCTCCAATCTTCACGGTCTCGATATTTTCTATAGAGTTGAGGCCATGTCTCCTGTCGGTCTTCTTTGGGAAATACACCGTGTGTTCTTTATCATTCACATTGAAGGTAACCTTCCCTTTATTGCAATCAATAATAGCACCTACGGTGTTAAGAAAAGGTCTACCAAGAATAATGGACATGCTCCCATCCTCGGGCATGTCAAGCACAACAAAATCAGTAAGAATCAAACAATTAGCAACTTCTACTGGAACATCCTCACAAATACCTATCGGAACGGCGGTTGACTTGTCAGCCATCTGAAGAGAGATATCTGTAGGAATTAGTTTCTCTAAACAAAGCCTCTTGTAAAGAGAGAGAGGCATAACACTCACTCCTGCTCCAAGATCACATAAAGCAGTTTTGACATAATTATTCTTTATGGAGCAAGGAATGGTGGGTATACCTGGATCACCAAGCTTCTCGGGAATCTTGCCACTAAAAGAGTAGTTAGCAAGCATAGTAGATATTGCTTCATTAGGAACTTTTCTTTTATTAGTGACTATATCTTTCATATATTTTGAATAAGGAGGTAACTTAATAGCATCAGTCAAAGGAATTTGAAGAAAAAGAGGTTTAATCCACTCACAAAACTTATTGTAATGCTCTTCTTCTTTAGATTTGAGAGACTTACCTAGAAAGGGCATGGGTTTCTGTACCCATGGTTCTCTTTCCTTCCCATGTCTTCTTGCGACGAAGTCTTCTCTAGTGTACCTCTTACGTTTGTCAGGTGCTTCTTCTTCTCGAACTTCAGGCGGATCATTCTTCTCATTATCCTTACCTTCAGGTTCAGCACCGTCTTCAGTCTCAGCATCGGAGATAGATACACTGTTGGGATCAACAGCTGGCTCTTCATCTGTAATAGGATCATTGGAATTGTCAGCCTCCTTATGTTTCTTCTTCTTCTTTGGAGAGCCAACAATTTCTTCTTCCTGCATTTGAGAATCTTGCTCGATTCTCCTCGGATGCCCCTCTGGATAGAGAGGATCTTGAGTGCTAGTTCCTCCTCGGGTCTTAATCCCGAAGGCCTGCAAATCATCTTCTTTGGCATTGTTAGCAAGCAAATCCTTTTGCACATTAGAAATTTGTTCAAGCTGAGTTTGAACCATATGAAAATGCTTCACAAGACATTGAACATCATTAACTGTTCTACCTAAAACATCAAGCAAACTTTTGATAGCCAGGGAATTATCATGCAATTGACTTTGTATCCTCTCATTAAAATGATTTTGTTTCGTAATAAAATTATCAAACTCATCTAAACATTGATCAGGAGGCTTACCATGAGGGATGTCACTTGCCTTGAAATCTAAAAGAGAGTGTACCTCTACCATAGGAGGGTGAGTGGTAGGCTCACACAGCTTCTCAATAGGGGGTAGATTCTTCACGTCTTCAGCTTTAATACCTTTCTCTTTAATAGACTTCTTTGCTTCTTGCATATCGTCGGGGCTTAGAACAAACATGCCCCTCTTCTTTGGTGGTGGAGGTGGTTCAGGGACGGACCAATCTTCATAGTTTTTGGCAATCCTGCCCATCAAATCCTCTGCATCGTCCGGTGTTCTTTTCCTGAAAACACAACCAGCACAACTGTCCAAATAGGCCCTGGATTCATCAGTTAGACCAGCATAAAATATATCGATTAATTCGTTCTTAGGGACTTCATGTCCTGGTCTAGCCCGACTCAGACCGCAGTACCTCCCCCAAGCTTTAGGGAGGTGCTCACCCTGCAACTGTCTGAAGTTATAAACTCTTTGTAAAGCAGCATGTTGCATGTGAGCAGGAAAGTACTTATCAACAAAAGAGTGAGCTAAGTCTTGAGGACTCTTAATGGAACCGCATGGGAGTGAATCATACCATGCTTTAGCACCTTCCTTCAAGGAGAAAGGAAGAAGCTTGGTCACATAAAAGTATTGTATCTTCTCATCCGTGGTAAACAAGCCACCCAACTCACCGAGTTTAGTCAGGTGTGCAATAGCATCATCATTTTCTCTGCCATAAAAGGGGTCAGCTTCAACCATAGGTATAAGTGAAAGATCAACAGAGAAATTATAATCAGGATCATCAATGCATATAGGAGATGTAGCAAATTCAGGATCAGGAACGGTTTTGTTCTTCAAAGAGTGTTTTTCAAACAGCTTCTTAATAACTTCAGGGTCAGAGCCGGCAAACTCTGTCAGTTCCCTGCATAAATCTTCATCAAGCATATAGTAATCATCATCAAGGAGTCTCTCCTTGAGTTTACTCAAATCAGGATAATCGTAAGTTTCACCAATAGGGTAGCGAGTAACAGGAATTTCAATTCCAGACTTTTTTGCAGCAGCAGCGATCTGTTTCTCAAGAGCATAACCAAGTGAACTAATATCATCAAGAGTAGTAGAAGCATCATCAAGAGTATCGGACATAGTAACAGATTCAATAGGAGCATCATGTGGTGGCGGTGAGGCAAACTTACTCATAACAGAGGGTGAATCAAGTGTAGCACTAGTGCTCAGAATAGTACCTCTTCTTGTAGTGGATAGTAAGATCGGAACCTTGGGGTCTCCTTTCTTACCCATAGCGGATGAAGTGCAGCAGGTAGGATACTTCAAGTAGACTTGTAAATATTGCTATGCTCCCCAGCAACGGCGCCAGAAAACTGTACTTAATAACCCTCAACCGTAAGGGATCGAGATAGTCTTCGCGGGTAAGAATAACCCAATTTATTGATTCGACACACGGGGAGCCAAAGAGTATTTATAAGCTTTGACAGTTGAGTTGTCAATTCAACCGCACCGGAAATATACTTACTTGCAACAAAAGATAAGTGGTAACAGTGATATGATAGTGATGATAGTGATAGTAAAAGTAAACAGCAAAAGTAAATAGCAAAAGTAGCAACTAGTAACCAGCAGGATTTAAAACACTGTAGGCTAGGGAGACGGATGGTTGGGCGCTGCATGGATGAGATATATCATGATTCTAACTTGGGGCAAGGCACACGGAAAAGTAATGATCATCTAGGCAAATATCAAACATTAGGCATGTATCCCGTAGGTAGTTGTACGTGCTTGCAATAAGAACTTGCACAACATCTTTTGTCCTACCATCCCGCTACGAACGGGGCCAAAAGGAACTTATGGAGATTAAGGTGCTCCTGTCAAAGAGCACCGGAACAAAGCAATGAACTCAATGGATACATGTAATCCTCAAACTACGGACCATCCCCTTTGGTGTCCCAATCTGTCACTTTTGGGATCGCCGGTTCCGAACCGTAATAGGTGCAAACAACTCATAGATAGGATCAAGAACACAAATATATTCATGCAAACACATATGGTTCAGATCTGAAATCATGGCACTCGGGCCCTAAGTGACAAGCATTAAGAATAACAAGTTGAAGCAAAGATGATAAACACCATAGTAGATGATAGGCAACATGCCCCCAACAATCTGACAAACTATTACATGATCTAACTCATCCAATCCCAACCATCCCCTTCGCCTACAGCAGGGGATTACTCACACATGGAAGGAGAAGTCATGGAGGGAGGATGGAGTGGTGATGATGATGATGATGATGGCGACGATCTCCCCTCTCCGGAGGCCAATTCAGCCTCCAGATTAGCCCTCCCGAAGAAGAACAGAGGGTGGTGGCGGCTCCGCGACGAAAACTGGGAAAAGAACTTCTGATCTGGGATTTCTCCGTCACGAGCTAAAATACGGGTCAAAGTAGGGCACCAGGGGAGGTGGGGCCCACCCAGGCGGCCTCCCGGTGCGGCCAGGGGGTGGGCCGCGCCACCAGGGCGCCTGGAGCCCCCCTGGCCCCCCTCTGGCCCCTCTTCTGGCACCAGGTTCCTTCGGGTGCGTGGATTTTCTGTGATTTTTCGTGGAATTTTCTGAGATACCTAAAAATCCGTTTTCCTGCACACAATAAAACCATACAGGCAGCTCTGCTGAAAACAGCGTTAGTCCGGGTTAGTTTAGTTCAAATCATGCAAGAATGAGGTCAAAACAATATCAAAAGTGTTTGGAAAAGTAGATACGTTTGAGACATATCAACATCCCATGTCCATGGCCAGGAAACCGTGACCATCTGTTGATCAACGAGCTGGTAACTAGAGGCCTACCAGGGACTCATTGTGGTCTATGTATTCACACATGTATCGTTGTTTCCGTACAATACAATTCAAGCATGAATAACAGACAATTATCATGAACAAGGAAATATAATAATAATGCTTTTATTATTGCCTCTAGGGCATATTTCCAACAGTCTCGCACTTGCACTAGAGTCAATAATCTAGTTACATTGTGATGAATCGAACACCCATAGAATTCTGGTGTTGATCATGTTTTGCCCGTGGAAGAGGTTTAGTCAACGGGTCTGCAACATTCAGATCCGTATGCACTTTACAAATATCTATATCTCCATCTTGAACATAATTCCGGATGGAGTTGAAACGGCACTTGATGTGCTTGGTCTTCTTGTGAAACCTGGGCTCCTTGGTAATAGCAATAGCACCAGTGTTGTCACAGAAGAGAGTCATCGGGCTTGACGCGCTTGGAATGACTCCTAGGTCGGTGATGAACTCCTTCACCCAGACTCCTTCATGCGCTGCTTCGGAAGCAGCTATGTACTCCGCTTCACATGTATATGCTGCCACGACGCTTTGCTTGCAACTGCACCAGCTGACTGCCCCTCCGTTCAAAATATACACGTATCCGGTTTGAGACTTAGAGTCATCCAGATCTGTGTCGAAGCTAGCATCGACGTAACCCTTTACGACGAGCTCTTCGTCACCTCCATAAACGAGAAACATATCCTTAGTCCTTTTCAGGTACTTCAGGATGTTCTTGACCGCTGTCCAGTGTTCCGTACCGGGATCACTTTGGTACCTCCCTACCAAACTTATGGCAAGGTTCACATCAGGTCTGGTACACAGCATGGCATACATGATAGAACCTATGGCCGAGGCATAGGGAATGGCACTCATCTTTTCTCTATCTTCTGCCGTGGTCGGCGACTGAGTCTTGCTCAATCTCATACCTTGCAAAACAGGCAAGAATCCCTTCTTTGACTGATCCATATTGAACTTTTTCAATATCTTGTCAAGGTATGTACTTTGTGAAAGACCAATGAGGCGTCTTAATCTATCTCTATAGATTTTGATGCCTAAGATGTAAGCAGCTTCTCCAAGGTCCTTCATTGAAAAACTCTTATTCAAGTAGGCCTTTATGCTTTCCAAGAATTCTATATCATTTCCCATCAACAATATGTCATCCACATATAATATGAGAAATGCTACAGAGCTCCCACTCACTTTCTTGTAGATACAGGCTTCTCCATAAGTCTGTATAAAGCCAAACGCTTTGATCACATCATTAAAGCGAATATTCCAACTCCGAGATGCTTGCACCAGCCCGTAAATCGAGCGCTGGAGCTTGCATACCTTGTTAGCGTTCTCTGGATCGACAAAAACCTTCCGGCTGCATCATATACAACTCTTCCTTGAGGAAGCCATTAAGGAATGCTGTTTTGACGTCCATTTGCCATATCTCATAATCATAGAATGCGGCAATAGCTAACATGATTCTGACTGACTTCAGCATCACTACGGGAGAGAAAGTCTCGTCGTAGTCAATCCCTTGAACTTGTCGATAACCCTTAGCGACAAGCCGAGCCTTATAGATGGTCACATTACCATCCGCGTCTGTCTTCTTCTTAAATATCCATTTGTTTTCTATGGCGTGCCTGTCGTCAGGCAAGTCCACCAAAGTCCATACTTTGTTTTCATACATGGATTCTATCTCGGATTTCATGGCTCCAAGCCATTTATTGGAATCCGGGCCCGCCATCGCTTCTTCATAGTTCGAAGGTTCACCGTTGTCCAACAACATGATTTCCAGGACAGGGTTGTCGTACCACTCTGGTGCGGAACGTGCCCTAGTGGACCTTCGAAGTTCAGTAGTAACTTGATCTGTTTCTTCATGATCATCATCATTAACTTCCTCCCTTGTCGGTGCAGGCGCCTCAGGAACAGTTTCCTGTGCTCCGCTACTTTCTGATCCAGGAGGGGTGACTGTCACCTCATCAAGTTCTACTTTCCTCCCACTCACTTCTTTCGAGAGAAACTCTTTCTCTAGAAAGCATCCATTCTTGGCAAAAAAGACTTTGCCTTTGGATCTGTGGTAGAAGGTGTACCCAATCGTTTCCTTTGGGTATCCTATGAAGATGCATTTATTCGATTTGGGTTCGAGCTTTTCAGGTTGAAGTTTCTCGACATAAGCATCGCAGCCCCAAACTTTTAGAAACGACAGCTTCGGTTTCTTGCCAAACCAAAGTTCATACGGAGTCGTCTCAACGGATTTCGACGGAGCCCTATTTAAAGTGAATGTGGCAGTCTCTAAAGCATAACCCCAAAAAGATAGCGGTAAATCGGTGAGGGACATCATAGACCGCACCATGTCCAACAGAGTACGATTTCGACGTTCGGACACACCGTTACATTGAGGTGTTCCGGGCGGTGTCAATTGTGAAACAATTCCACAGCTCCTAAGGTGTGTGCCAAATTCATGACTTAAATATTCACCCCCACGATCTGATCGTAAGAACTTTATTTTTCTGTCACGTTGATTCTCAACCTCATTCTGAAATTCCTTGAACTTTTCAAATGTCTCAGACTTGTGTTTCATCAAATAGATATACCCATATCTACTCAAGTCATCCGTGAGGGTGAGAACATAACGATAGCCTCCGCGAGCCTCAACACTCATTGGACCGCACACATCGGTATGTATGATTTCCAACAAGTTGGTTGCTCGCTCCATTGTTCCGGAGAACGGAGTCTTGGTCATCTTGCCCAAGAGGCATGGTTCACACATGTCAAATGATTCATAATCAAGAGAATCTAGAAGTCCATCTGAATGGAGCTTCTTCATACGTTTGACACCAATATGACCAAGGCGGCAATGCCACAAGTATGTGGGACTATCATTATCAACTTTACATCTTTTGGCATCTACACCATGAATATGTGTATCATCACGTTCGAGATTCATCAAAAATAAACCATTGACCAGCGGGGCATGACCATAAAACATATCTCTCAAATAAATAGAACAACCATTATTCTCCGATTTGAAAGAGTGGCCATCTCGCATAAGACGAGATCCAGATACAATGTTCATGCTCAAAGCTGGTACTAAATAACAATTATTAAGGTTTAAAACTAATCCCGAGGGTAGATGTAGAGGCAGCGTGCCGACGGCGATCACATCGACCTTGGAACCATTCCCGACGCGCATCGTCACCTCATCCTTCGCCAGTCTCCGTTTATTCCGCAGCTCCTGTTTTGAGTTACAAATGTGAGCAACTGCACCGGTATCAAATACCCAGGAGCTACTACGAGTGCTGGTAAGGTACACATCAATAACATGTATATCATATATACCTTTGACGTTGCCGGCCTTCTTGTCTGCTAAGTATTTGGGGCAGTTCCGCTTCCAGTGACCCGTTCCCTTGCAATAAAAGCACTTTGTCTCAGGCTTGGGTCCATACTTTGGCTTCTTCCCGGCAACAGGCTTGTCGGGCGCGGCAACTCCCTTGCCGTCCTTCTTGAAGTTCTTCTTACCCTTGCCTTTCTTGAACTTAGTGGTTTTATTGACCATCAACACTTGATGTTCTTTCTTGATGTCCACCTCCGCTGATTTCAGCATCGAATACACCTCGGGAATGGACTTCTCCATCCCCTGCATATTGAAGTTCAACACGAAGCTCTTGAAGCTTGGTGGGAGCGACTGGAGGATTCTGTCAACGACCGCTTCATCTGGGAGATTCATTCCCAGCTGAGACAAGCGGTTGTGCAATCTAGAAATCTTGAGGATGTGCTCACTGACAGAACTGTTTTCCTCCATCTTACAGCTGTAGAATGCGTCGGAGACATCATATCTCTCGACTCGGGCATGAGCTTGGAAAACCATTTTCAGCTCTTCGAACATCTCATATGCTCCGTGGTGCTCAAAACGTTTTTGGAGCCCCGACTCTAAGCTGTAAAGCATGCCGCACTGAACCAGGGAGTAATCATCACTACGCGACTGCCAGGCGTTCATAACGTCTTGGGTCGCCGGGAGAACGGGTGCATCACCTAGCGGTGCTTCAAGGACATTTGATCTCTTGGCAGCTATGAGGATAATCCTCAGGTTACGGACCCAATCCGTATAGTTGCTACCATCGTCTTTCAGCTTGGTTTTCTCTAGGAACGCGCTGAAATTGAGGGAAACTGGAGCGTGGGCCATTTGATCTACAAGAGATATTGTAAAGAATTTAGACTAAGTTCATGATAATTAATTTTATCTTAATCAAATTTTAATGAACTCCCACTCAAAATGACATCTCTCTAGTCATCTAAGTGATACACGATCCGAATCGACTAGCCCGTGTCCGATCATCACGTGAGACGGACTAGTCATCAACGGTGAACATCTTCATATTGATCGTATCTTCTATACGACTCGTGTTCGACCTTTCGGTCTTCCGTGTTCCGAGGCCATGTCTGTAGATGCTAGGCTCGTCAAGTGAACCCTAAGTGTATCGCGTGTGTAAATCTGGCTTACACCCGTTTTATGTGAACATTAGAACCTATCACACCCGATCATCACGTGGTGCTTCGGAACAATGAACTTTAGCAACGGTGCACAGTTAGGGGGAACACAATTCTTGAAATTTTTAGTGAGAGATCATCTTATTTACTACCGTCGTTCTAAGTAAACAAGATGCATAAACATGATAAACATCACATGCAATCAATTAAAGTGACATGATATGGCCAATATCATCTTGCTCCTTGGATCTCCATCTTCGGGGCACCATGATCATCTTGTCACCGGCTCGACACCATGATCTCTATCATCATGATCTTCATCATCGTGTCTTGAAGAAGTCGTCACGCCAACTATTACTTCTACTACTATAGCTAACGTTTAGCAATGAAGTAAAGTAATTACATGGCGTTATTCAGTGACACGCAGGTCATACAATAATTAAGACAACTCCTATGGCTCCTGCCGGTTGTCAAGTTCATCGACATGCAAGTCGTGATTCCCTATTACAAAAACATGATCAATATCATACATCACATATATCATTCATCACATCTTCGTTTTGGCCATACCACGTCACATAGCACATGCTGCAAAAACAAGTTAGACGTCCTCTAATTGTTGTTGCAAGTTTTTACGTGGCTTCTATAGGATTTCTAGCAAGAACGTTTCTTACCTACGCCAAAAACCACAACGTGATTTGTCAATTTCTATTTACCCTTCATAAGGACCCTTTTCATCGAATCCGATCCGACTAAAGTAGGAGAGACAGACACCCGCCAGCCACCTTATGCATCTAGTCCATGTCTGTCGGTGGAACCAGTCTCACGTAAGCGTACGTGTAAAGTCGGTCCGGGCCGCTTCATCCCACAATACCGCCGAATCAAGATTGACTAGTAACGGCAAGAAAGTTGAACAAACTCAAACGCCCACAACCGCTTTGTGTTCTACTCGTGCAAGATGCTACGCATTAAACCTAGCTCAGATGCCACTGTTGGGGAACGTAGCAGAATTCAAAAAAATTCTACGCTTTCACCAAGATCCAACTAAGGAGGCATCTAGCAACGAGCAAATAAGAGTGCATCTACATATCGTTATGGAGATTGCGAGCGGAAGCTTTCGAAGAATCATGGATGAAGTAGTCGTACTCTTCGCGTTCTTCGTCACCGATGAACTAGCGCCGAACGGACAGCGCCTCCGCGTTCAACACACGTCCGGTACAGCAACGTCACCTCCTTCTTGATCCAGCAAGGGGGGAGGAGAGGTCGTCGGAGATCTAGCAGCACAATGGCGCGGTGGTGGATGCAGTGGAGATTCCTGCAGGGCTTCGCCGGGCGCCCTGCGTTAAGGAGACGGAGGTGTGACGGGAGGGGGGAGAGGCGCCAGGGCAAGGGTGCGGCTGCCCTCTCCCCCCCCCCCACACACATATATATAGGGGCCAGGGGGGTGCGCCGGCCCTGCAGATGGCATCTGCAGGGTGGGGCGGCGGCCAGGGAGGGAATCCTTGCCCCCCAAGGCAAGTGGCGCCCCCTCCCCCCTAGGGTTTCAACCCTAGGCGCATGGGGAGGAGGGCCCATGTGGTGCGCCAGCCCATTAGGGCTGGACACTTCCCCCTTGCGGCCTAGGGGCCCCACCAGGATGGGTGGCCCCACCCGGTGGACCCCCAGGGCCCCTCCGGTGGTCCCGGGACACTCCCGGTGACCCCCGGAGATCACCCGATGGCCGAAACTGGACTTCCTATATATCATTCTTTACCTCCGGACCATTCCGGAACTCCTCGTGACGTCCGGGATCTCATCCGGGACTCCGAACAACTTTCGGGTTTCCACGTGCATGTATCTCTACGACCCTAGCGTTACCGAACCTTAAGTGTGTAGACCCTACGTGTTCGGGAGACATGTAGACATGACCGAGACCACTCTCCGATCAATAACCAACAGCGGGATCTGGATACCCATGTTGGTTCCCACGTGTTCCTCGATGATCTTCATCGCATGAACCACCGTGTCAAGGATTCACTCAATCCCGTATGTTATTCCCTTTGTCCATCGGTACGGTACTTGCCCGAGATTCGATCGTCGGTATTTCTGATACCTTGTTCAATCTCGTCATGGCAAGTCTCTTTACTCGATCCGTAATCTATCATCCCATGACTCACTACTTAGTCACATTGAGCTCATTATGATGATGTATTATCGAGTGGGCCCAGAGGTACCTCTCTGTCATACGGAGTGACAACATCCCAGTCTCGGTTCGTACCAACTCAACGGACACTTTCGGAGATACCCGATGCATACCTTTATAGCCACCCAGTTACGTTGTGACGTTTGGCACACCCAAAGTATTCCTACGGCATCCGGGAGTTGTACAACCTCATGGTCTAAGGAATAAATACTTGACACCGAAAAGCTTATGCATTACGAACTATACGATCTCGTGCTATGCTCAGGATTGGGTCTTGTCCATCACATCATTCTCCTAATGATGTGATCCCGTTATCACTGACATCCCATGTCCATGGCCAGGAAACCGTGACCATCTGTTGATCAACGAGCTAGTAACTAGAGGCCTACCAGGGACTCATTGTGGTCTATGTATTCACACATGTATCGCTGTTTCCGTACAATACAATTCAAGCATGAATAACAGACAATTATCATGAACAAGGAAATATAATAATAATGCTTTTATTATTGCCTCTAGGTCATATTTCCAACACATTGTTCATCATTATTCTATGGTGTGAATTTGCCAATACATTCAATGTACTGACCTACATGGTTGCAACATCCCATGTTGCAGGAATTATTCGACGAGTAAAGTGTTACGTTAGGGTTGTGTTGTCTACACTCAACTTTGCCGTTGGTGTTGATGGGAATCCACAACTTTGTTATTACTTCCGCTATATGGATTGAGGTAATAGTATTTACGTTACTTTATACATGTGATTTACCTCTGTTATAAATCCTTGAGTACTGTGTGTGTCAGCATACCGATCCAGGTATGACACTTATGCACAGAGGCTTGACCCATTCGGGTCGGGTTGCTACATGTCATCTTTGGCTGGACGAGGCGAGATCAACATGGGTCGGGTGTCCTTTCTTGAAGCCATTGTTGTGGAACAAGTCGACTTAGTCGATGATGTTTATTTCATATATTGTAATGGTTTCTTTGTATTTACTTATGCTATGTACTCTTCACTCGTCGATGACTTTGGCCTTCTTGCCTTCCATCAACTTCATAAATATGGTTATGTGCATCACAATAATGTAGAGGTTGGGGGTTTCAACCTCCTTTTTGGATACATACATACATTCAAAAAACCTAGTATCCTCATGTCCCACCCACATGAGGGTATCTTGGGGCCCACCAAGAACATATCCATGTGTCCTTTTGAACGGGAGCCTCTTCATCCTCCATACACATGTCATATTTTTCGTAATTTTTAGGGGAGGTTGTCGCCTCTAGAGAACCCTATTTTCTCTCCTACAAAGTTGATTCTGCCATCGCCAACCGGGGGAGTTTGGATCCTTTGTCGTTGCAAACACCAAGTCATAATTGGTAGCATCATCCTCTACACCATACCCATCTAAAGCACCATCCACAATCTCATGTCTATCAACACCCATGTGCAATTGATGTAGATTTGTTACCGTGATCACTTCCTTTTGTTAATTGTTATTTAGTAGTTGTGTTTGTTTGGTGAAAGATTTATACTTTCATATTGCAATCCATATTCATCTCCCACTGATCATGTTCACTATAATGACTTATGAGTAGTCCCATCACACTCTTCAGGACATGAACAAAGCCCATTGTTAAGAGTTATATGAATTTGCGATAAAGATTGATGATTGATTATATATTGTTGCATAAATCTCTAGTGGTGATGTGCAAGAATTGATGGTATGTCACTTCACCTTTATAGGTCCTAGATGAAAACCTTTTTTATATTAAGTCTAAAATAGGCATGTGTTACAGAATATCGTTTTGTGAGCTTATGTGTTATAGCATGAGGGTTGAATAGTGAATCAATCCAAATAATAAAGCTATTGTTAGACTTTGTCTTAGTCATTCTTAATTAGAGCATCTACAACCGGCCACCTCAAATCCCCCTCAACATGGTGGCCGGCCCGGTCAGTGACCGGCCAAAAGAAAAAGCGACCCAAACGAGTGCCTCAAACCGTCCTCAAATGCCCGGACTCACCGGCACCCCTCATATTCAGCCCAAATCTGGGGCGGATATGGTGCAGTCTGGGCATGGTCGGGTGCGTCGGCCACGTTGGAATTGACAGCCCACCCCAACAAAAAGTGAACCAAATCCCCCTCCGACCTACCCGTTTTCACTTGCTCCTCTCATCTCTTCTTCCTCCTCCGTGCCAAATGTCTGCTAGCTCCGCCACCACCCTTGCACTGGAATGAACCTTGCCCTATATGTGTTTGACACATTGTCCGATCAGGTTTTAGTCGTCGGACGAGCACTAGTGGTCTGGCGGAGATTTATGAAATGAAGCAAAAAAGAGCCAGGCAACCATCAATGGTCCCTTTGTGAGGGATGTGGACTATTAATGCTTTTGGACAACATAGCTATTTAAGCTGATCACCTCGCTCCTCGTGCGACAAGTGGGACTAAACCCCCAACCCCGCCGGGCCAACAGGAAGGTCATCTACAATGGGAGTCGTAAGTACGAACAACCCCGTCGGGCCAACATGGATTGTCAGTTGGGGTCATCTACACTGGAAATGACATCCAAATCCAAAATGATTGATGTACATGTGTTTGCATGTATTTGGTGTTTTCAAAATAAGGTTTGGGCTTGCAAATGGCAAAATTTGAGGTCCACCCGGTCACTGTTCGTGGACGCGTCCGCGGGCATTTGAGGGACCAAATTAGCTATGTCTACATGTAGATGCTCTTAATATTTGCATATGCTTGCTAAGGGTATAATCATAAGTATATGTGATTCAATGGTATTGCAGACAAATAATCTTAGGATTTATCCACATCCCAACAATCAAGCAATGATAAACAATGCAAATGACTATGAGCTTAACAAGTAGACGATATTTATGTTGTTCTCGAGAACTATTTAGTCCATATAAGAAACAAAACAGTTTGTCCTTAGCATAATGAAGGATTGGTTTACTTGTTACACTATTTCATTTTCATTGTTTTTTCAATACTTGTCACCTTTAAATCAAGCCACATACACAACCACCACTCTATTCAACTTTTGCAGTGATTCCTAGCTAATTTACATCCACCAATTCATTTTGCTCCTTGTTCGGTTTGACACTCTACTTATCGAAAATATTTATAGGTAATCCCCTACGGTAGTGGGTTACCAACCCTACATGCCTTACGGTCATGGCATCATCCATTGCCCCGCTACACATTCTACTATCACTTGTGGTTACTGTCGATCACCGGATATGTTTCTACATGTCGCCACCTACAGAGCTCAACCGCTAGCTCATTTCTCATCCTTGGTGTTGACCCTCCTATTGGCTCAACTCGCCCTTCTTAAGTGTTCACCTCCGACGACTATCAAGCGGAAATCCAGAGATTAGTAAGTTGACTATGGGTTGGTAATACAGCAATCCACCATGAATCGATAAATTTTTCATCATTCTCATTTTTTTTTAAATGTACGATTGTTATACTAATTGTTCCTTGTATGTTATGACTAACAAATTAGTTTTGGACTGACTATATTGTTCCTATATTTTGTTTTGCTTTTAAGGTGGACCCATTGAATTTTGAAATCCACGCTTAGGCAGAAATCAACTCTCTAGACAGTTGGGTAGCAAGCTTTGCTTGTTTATATATTCAATTATTGTTATTCTCTTTCTACATCTTTGCAACAACATGTGACTCCCGGGAAGCTTCCACAAGGCTCTAGAGATCTACTATCACTTTAAGGGTACGCGTGTGGTGTTGGTGTTCTGAATAATATGAGATATGCTTCTTTCCTTTTGCAAAAAAATATATGAGATATGCTTGTATTAGTGGGCATTTAGCCATTTCTAGTGCTCCGTAGGCTTCGGTTTGGTTTTGTTGCTTAGTCTGAAGCTATAATGAGGATGTTTCTATCCCCCAACCTAGTTTTTTTTTACCCTTAATATATGTCAATATGTTGTGTGACTTATTGCTTCATTGGAATACTTCTTCTATAAATGGAAATATAAATATGCAAGCTTTGAGTACTCGTGATTTTGTATTTATTTATTAGAATAACCTGAGGATGAACTCTTTTTTTCTAAAAAAGAGAGAGGAGAACAGTACTACCTCCACCATACACTACTAGGAAAAGGCATGCTAGTGGCGCACCACTTTTGCCTACTAATGGCGCACTAGTGGTGCGCCACTAGCACCACGCCATTAGAATTAAATACTAATGGCGCACCCCTGGTGCGCCATTAGTATCTGGTGTTCTAATGGCGCACCAGGCAGTGCGCCATTAGTATAGCCCACAGTGCGCCATTAGTATGCCTCCCAGGGGGCCATATGTACCCATGTGCTTTGTCATACTAATGACGCACTGGTGGGTGATGCGCCATTAGTTTCATTTGAACAGTGCGCCGTTAGTGTCTTGAGTGGTGCGCCACTAGTATGAATATTAGGGATTTTTTTTCTTTTCTGATATTTTCACAGGATACAAAATATATTATTGGACAGAATTTAGACAACACCACACAGCAACACCAGATTCATCGAATACAATAGAAGGTTAGTCTCCCAATACAATTCATATTAGTCTCCGAATACAATTCATCATATTAGTCTCCGAATTCAAAAGACCGAAGAAAGATAGAACATTATACTACAAGTCTCGAGACCGCGAGTAGCGAGTTTGTCTTCACACTAAAAGTCGATATCGATCATCTAAACTACCATCACATAGAAGAGAGCTGCGGTCATCACGATGAGCATCATCGCGATGAAACTCGTCTTCATCCGGTTCCTCCAACGCTCCCTCCTCTCTCCCGCTAGATAGCGCGCGTATCTAGATTCCGCCTCCGCCCTAGTGGTGTACCCTTTGTAACTGTTACCGCTGAAACGGTGAACCTGTCTCCAACACTCCTCCCGGTCGTCGTAGACTCCGGGAACCTTACCCTTGTACACGACATACGACGGCATCGCTATGCACTAGCCAAACGAAATGTTAGTACCAATTCACAGACAATACATAAGTAATATATAAGTATGCAACAAAAGGATCAGAAGAGAAAAGCAAGACATTAATAGCATCGATTACATCTAAGTTGAACGACTGTCCAAACCAAATAGACATACAAGTTCATTAAAGTTTAATTACAACATGAGCCAATCGATGATTCAGAACTAGACATAGCATCACTACTTTCGACTCGACTCAAGGGACCGGAGCGTGGATGAAGCCGTCGTCTATCGTGGGAGCCATGAAATCGCGGGCGTTGTCAGCCTGCATTTGTAGCATTGTGTCTATGTCACTGTTGGACGGTTGATTTCTGAGGTTGAACTGCCCCGAGGTACGAAGGACATCTTGATGGATGATTTCCGCAAACTCCGACTGGATGCGAAAGAATTCTTGTCTGATGTCCGCGTCCTGGATTGCCGACAAGCTCGCGGCCCAATCTTTCAGTTTATCTGGTAGCAGAAGGTGATGATGGTCCCGTACGATCGCCCGCATGTGATGGATGGCGTAGTAGGCACCCTTCTGACCGCCAGGCGGCTGCTTGACGCAGCAGAACGTCGTATAGTGGGCGAATATGTGCTTGCTGTACTTACGAACTGGCCTGGTGAAGGTGCCTCCAGATTTGGCGTAGCCGGGGAGAACATCATCAAGAACTTTCTTGACATTTGTGTAGTCTACCTTCGACTGACGGTCCGAGTCGAAATACGTCGCCATGGAATATTTCAGGCTTAGGAGGATGAGTGTGCAATGTGTGTCACTGCACAAAACACGAAATGTTAAAAAAACGATCGAAATCTAAGAAATCATATGTTACAGGGCGGTTGAGGGGACGACTTACTCGGGAAAGTAAGGCACGGGGAAGTTATCCTTATCTCGGTTTGCCAGAATGACGCCTTCGAGGTAAGAACTCGCGACTTGCCGGTCCCTAGCGCTGCCCAAGATCTTGGCACGCATGTAGAAGGGGTCGACTATCATGATGTCCGGGGTCTTGTCTCTAATGATCCGCATCTCCATACTCAGTAAAAATAGCCGAACGAAGGTGTAGTGCAGCGGATGAAGGTTAAACATAGCGAGGATGTCATCAAACCGCAGGACGATCGTACCCCCGATGGACTTATTCACAAAGACCTTGCCCTCTGGCACCTTGACCACGAAAACTGGGTATGCCACATCCTTCTCTTTGAGACGCTGCTTCTCCAAAGAAAGAACATTGTCATGCAGACTCCGCATAGCACCGGTTGCAGCATTGAGCATATTAGTCGGTAGCATTGGCCTACCCGCCACATGCACCCTCCTCATTATATCCTTAGGTGAAGGTGGCCCATCCTGAGCATGGATCGTACTCGGTGCCGGCTGGCTCGCACCCTTGTTACTCTTTCTTTTTCGTCCCTTCTTCTTCTCCTGTAATGGGACCGAGTTCTGCTCACAGACCGCCTTCTTGAGTGTGATGGGGCTGATAATATTTCGCACCTCGGCTATCTGAGGCTCGGTGAAGTCGGCAGCTGGAGGCGTCTCCTGAGAACTGAACGCCAGACGATGCCTGTTGCAATTTGGTTTCTCCGCGATACCAGCTAGATCGCGATCGTCTTTTGTAGGGTTGGGTTCTTGAGAAGGAGGCCCCATTAATTCGCCATCGTACCCATGATCGGCAACGTACTTATTGACATTGGCAAATGTACCGTCATCATTGTCGTCGTCGTCGTCGTCCAGATCCTGTGCCATATGCATGTTCGGATTCTGTGCCATAGGGATGTCCGGCAGCGTTGCGGCGGTCTTGCCATGGTTTGGCGCCGGCAAGAGTGGCGGTGTTGTCTTTGTGGTGGTGTCCCCCGCTCCCAAATGAATCTGGCTCTTCGGCCAAAGCAGGGGCCAGCTTAGGCAAGCGCTGAGGGTCATCACATAATCTTCGTCGGCCCCGGCGGGTCGAATCGGAGGTAACAACTCGTCGCAGCCTGGCAGCACCCGAACCAGTTGAACCCTATACACGGTAGGTAGCATCGGATTACCGTGGAACATGGGGTTGCTCGGTTGAACGATTCTGCCCTTGGCGACATCGACCAACTCGTCATTCACGAAGTGCAGGAGAGTGCACGGAACGTCGGCGGCGCCCTGCGAAAACTTGTAGGGCGTCAGGGATGCCTAGTGAAAGGCAAGAAGATGAAGTTCTCGGCCGAGAGGCTTAATTAGTTACCATGATGATGGCGTCGAGCTCGGCTAATGTCGAGGCACCGCCAACGGCGGGCGTGCAATTGACGGAGGGGCCGCTTGCTGCAGAGGTGCCGGACGGCGTACACCCGGGTGCATTAAGCTCCCATGCTCGTGCCGGCGTCGGAGACACCAATGCCGCCTCCGCCGGAGACACCAATGGCCCCACCTGCGCGTTCTGCGAGTTGCTGGCCGTGAAGCTGGGAAACGGGGGCGGCCCCTGTTGGCCGCCTGCAATCCACGTCGTCAGCCCCTGAATCAAGGTAGGCATAATGCCGGTGAGCGTCGATCCCAGTTGTTGTTGCACTTGCTCTTGGACAATCTCCGGAATCCGCGCCACTTGTGCCTTGAGTTCTTGAACCTCGCGCGCCTGGCTTTCCGAGCTGGTCTTTTTCTCCTTTCGCCCACCAGCGTTATAGTATGACGACCATTTTGTGGACAAGCCTTTGCCGGCCACACGACCAGCGGACGACGGCTTATTGAGCTTATCCTTATTTTCATTACATTCAACGCCTTATTTAGAGTGGTGTACCAAGGGGTGTTTTGAGTCGACCCGCGGTACTGCTTTCAGTCGCTTGCGGAAGGAATGTGAACCATTTAGAAATTTCGCTTCATGAATTAGAATGCAACCATATGGAGCTAATTATGCGGGGGTGTATTCCTTACCAGAACAACCTCAAGGGCCCTGGTCTTCGGATCCGTGGTGATCTCCTTTGTTATCGGGTCCTCCTTGTACCAGGCCCTGACAAAGTTCCTGGTCTGCTTGTCACCGTATTTATCAAAGAGGGGCGGTAGGCTTTGCTCGGCACGCTCCGTGTCCTCCTTGTCCCATATAGGCTCCGCCACTCTGTAACCGCTGGGACCGAGTTTGTGTTCCCCTAAGTTCAACTGCCGCATTTCTTTCCCCCACTAACTTGATTCGGAGGTTGCGGTGCTCTCGCACTTGATCTTGAACTCCTTGTAGTCATCTTTGGTGATCGAAGGATTTTTCTCCTTGATCTTCTCATAACAAAAACCTTTGTCAATCATTCTCTTCACCGAGCTTCTCCAAGTAGACAGGGCCGTGCTCATCCTCGTGAGGGCGGCATTGTTCACTTTATTCCCTGTGAGGCTTGTGTTTTCAAATTCAGCGGGGAACTTGTATTGTTCGTGCAGCTTCGTGAAGAGGAGGTTGCACAAATTCCCTCGATCCTTATGCCTTAGGTTCTCGGTGTTGATCGAGACGGTGCTCCGGAGAATGCACCCGAGCTGAACCGAGTACCTCTTGACTATTTGTTTGGGCCCCGTTGGATTCCCGTCGGAGTCCACTTCAGTAAATTCCTCCTTGACGATGCGGAGCACGGTCGGGCGCCGGTCCTTCCGTTGCCTCTTCGGTTGGCTGCCATCTGTGCGTGCGCCGCCATCATCAGTGGTGGCATCCTCGGCGGCACCATCAGTGGTGTCATCCCTGACGGCACCATCAGTGGGGTCATCCTCGGCGGCACCATCAGTGGTGTCAGGATCGGTGTCTTTCACGATGTCCTCATAGAAGTGAGGTTGTTCCTCCATCTCCTGGGATAGCTCCCAGAATGCCTTGCCGCCCGAACCGCCGGCCTCATCATTGTGGGTCATGTTTCTCTCTAAATAGGAAAAAAGTTTGGTCAAAAAGTTGGTTTTTGTCAAGGAACAAGATCATGGTCTCATCATTTAGGGTTTGTCGACACCAAGGCATCCTAAAAGCTAAGCTTTTATCATTTAGGGTTTTTTTACGCCGAGGCACCCTAAAAGCCTAAGCTTTCATCATTTCGGTTTTTATCGACACCGAGGCACCCTAAAAGCCAAGGTCTTATAATTTATGGTTTGTCGACACCGAGGCATCCTAAAAGCTAAGATGGGAAGGAGAATTCTAAGTTGGGCTTAATCACTTGGCTCTATTGCCGCCTATGGTTTAATGCAGCAAGAATAAAGGGGCAGTTGATCCTACTTATTTAAGTACTAAGATACCCCGGCCCATGCATTAGTCACAAGTACCCCATATGTCCTATTTTTAGCAAAGTCATGCTAAAATTCAAGGAAAATTTTAGCATGACCTTTGCTGAAAATAGGACATATGGAGTACCGGAATTTGCCGGAACGGAAGTTAATCGACATTCCAACAAACTCAAGGGCCTCTCGGGGTACCTGCAAAATCATCACGACAGGATGGTCGGAGACAAAACCCAGCAAAAATCTGGATGGAGTGCATCGGGCTTTCAACTCCACTTTAGACTATTCAAATTCCAGTTTGCATAGGCTTGAGCATATAATTTCAAATAGTTGTGTATAGCTTGCAAAAGCATATATTATCTGGTACTGAAGCTTCATAAAGAAACATATAGAGCATTACTATGAAACATACTGGGTTTCAAATAGCATTAATTACTAAGAAGGAGTATTATACAAGTATAAAACAGAGCTATGCCAAACGTAATCAAACGACGGCTTCTAGTACTCTTAAATGATCTACAGTTTGCTCCTCATCATACACTCGCTTCTTAAAATGCAGTACACAACTTTCAGAAATCAACAGATATTATTTGCTTTCGCAGTTCCATCATGAAACAATCCGATATCATTGGACAGAAAATCATTAAGACAAAGGAGATGCAGTGTGCATTTAAGTAAAGAAAATGCATGTCGAAGGAGCATAAGGTGAACGCACGGTGAGGTTCTCAACAATGAGGATGTAGTACAGTACAAATCTTCAGGAGACAACTAGGATATAAGTGGCAAAAAATCTTTTAGATGCAAGTACAACTGTACAAGTGTGAAACTTATACAGAGTTGCTCCAGCCTTGCCATCTTAGCAAGTACTGTATATGGTTGTGCTTTCACCTCCTCCAGTGCAAAAAAACATTTCTGAGTTATACATTTGTGATAGAAGAAATGCACTGTGAGCAAATCTGCAATAAATAAATGCATAGAGAGCTAAATATCCTTTTCAGGTGATACACTCTTTCAGACAGTTGCACAAGACTGCTAAAAAAATCCTTTTTCTTGCAAAACTAGGGGCGCAAATGCGGTCACGACTGTACACTTAAATGCATAGCTAGCAAGCTTCTATAAATGCCAAGACCAGAGCGAATATGTGAGTTCACCCACAAAGTTTGACCTCACATTTTCAAGAAACAAGCACAAGGTCCCTTTGTACATCCAGTCAGGGTCTAATGATGTTCTTCTGAAACCCAAAAGAAAAGAAATTGTGTTATTAATGAGATGATCTGTCCATGTTTGCAACCTATCCAATTATAGTTTACATGGTCAAACAATAGCTGATGCAAGCTCAATGGGAAGACCATGGAATTTCCTGCACCACTGATGTTAACATTTAAGTGCAATCTCATATGTATAAGGTTAAAAGATAGGTTCGTTTCAAAAACAAACATCTAAGCTTACATACCGAAACCAGAACAAGGGTTTTGTTCTGTTCATACACATATGTAATCCAACTAAAATAGTACCAGCAGTCAGCACATTCAAACAAGAAAACCCAGCAGTCACACCTAAAAGAAAAGGTAAATGTCTATTCTGTATGTGTCATAAATCAAACTAAGCTCCTATATCCAACTAAGTTTATTCTACTCTGGTAGACCTTGTGAACAAAGGGATGCCTGCACCTCTAAACAAGTAACTGAGTTCATTCCTTTCATTATTTCCCATTTGTTCTCCCAACATGCATCCCAGTAGCACCTCCACAAGATGCATCCCAATATGTTGTTGCAGATAGATGCTTTGTCTTTGGTTTAACTACATAAATAATTGAGATACAGTTTATGGGTTTGGTTTGATGCTTAGTTTCCAGGATGTATCAATATCCAGCTTAAGAAAATGCTCTAGTATGTAGTATGTGCTAGCTGCAAGTTGACAAGAAGTAAATTCATCTAGAGGAAGCAGTGACAACACAAACCCTAAACAAACAAACAAAACCAGGCATGAAACTAGATTCAGATGGCAATAGCCATTAGCAGCAAGCAAATCAACGAAATTAGAATGGGAGATGGAGGGGAAAGAAAGGGGGATGGAGGAGTACAGGCTTGGGGTATTACGTCGGCGACAAGGACGAGGACGAAGAAGATCGCCGCCGACGACGAGGTAGGGCTTGGGGGGAGGCCTCTTCCTCCTTCCTTGATGGGGCGGCGGCCTCTTCCTCCTTCCTTGCCGAGTGATGGTCTTGTCGGAGGCGGCAGAGGGCTCCGGTGGCGGCGCTCGGTGGGG
>LR738711.1:850347616-850371295 GCA_902687465.1 Secale cereale | reverse complement strand
CGGCACTCGAGGGGGAGGAAGGGGAGGATGAGGAGAGGAAGGCGGCGGGGGCGCATGGGCGGCTGCAGCGCAGTGGGTCGGGGCAGGGGCGGCGGCGGCGCGGTGGAGGGAGGGACGAGGGAGGGAGCGGCGCGATGAAGGGAGAGGGACGAAGCAGTGTCTGGCGAGAGAGGGGGACGAGAGGGAGGGACGAAGTGTATATGGATAGGGAAAGAATACTAATGGCGCACCCCCTGGCGGTGCGCCATTAGAATGTTTTTTTATAGCAATGGCGCACCAGGGGCACCGTGCGCCATAAGTATTCTTTTTTTTTAGATAGCAATGGCGCACCAACCAGCGGTGCACCATAAGTAATCAATTTTTATTATTATTTTTTGTTGCATCTAATAGTTTTTTAGAAAATGAATATGAATATGAAACAGTAATAAATTTTTATAAAAACAATAATAATTTTTAAAAATATATCATCAGATTTTTTATTTGAAAATATTTATGAATATAAAAATATATCATCAAATTTGTTATTTGAAAATACCATCAAATTTGTTATTTGAAAATATAATCAAATTTGTTATTTGAAAATATAATCAAATTTATTTATTTTTTGTATTTTTAGTTGCATTCATTTGTGACGGTGGAGCGGGGGAGGGTGCGGGGGTCGTCGGCGGTGGTGGAGCGGGGGAGGGTGTGGGGGGTGCTCGGCGGCGAGGGGGATCTGGCAAGGAGGATCTGGCGAGGGGGGATAGCGATCGAGATGGAGGGGGATTGAGATCGAGTGTCCTCATGAATTTTAAATGTTTTTTCATCAATTCAAAAAGTGCCCATGAAATTTAAAAATATTCATGATAGTTCAAAAAGTGCCCATGAAATACAATCGAGAAATGAAGACTACAATTTAAATACAATCGATCTTAGCTAGCTAGCTATCTGTTCACAATCTTCTTGCCCTTCTTTTTCGCAAATGGAGTTCTTCTGTGGAACGGACGTCCTTTAGGTAGGGTGGTCCTGCTTCTTCTTGTGGTGTATGTTGCTACTTCATCGTCGTCATCATGTTCCATCTTCGGGTCGCCGTACTTGTCGATGTCTTGCTCATTGGCGACTCCATCCATTCCGATGATCTTCCTTTTGCCTCACCTCACGACAACACGACTTGCTTTGACGGGTCGGTAATGAAGAAGCATTGGTCCACTTGGGAAGCCAGTACCCATGGCTCATTTTTCGCGGTGACGTGTGCGCCCGCGGTCTTGGATTTGGCTTCGGGTATAACCATGGTGGTGAAATACCGGTCTTCTTTTAGGACGCTCTTGGCCCATCTGACACGGAACATCGGGACCTTCTCTCCAGCGTAGCTCAGCTCCCAGATCTCTTCGATCCTTTCGTAGTATCTGTCCTTGTCGTTACCTGTGTAGGATTCCATCGTTACCCCGGAGTTCTGATAACCATCGCTCTTCATGTCCTTGTCCTCGGTGTAGAACGTGTACCCGTTGATATCGTACGCCTCATACATCATCAGGTTGTGCTCGGCGCCCTGTGACAAGGCGAATAAGAGATTTTCTTCCGCGGAAGAATCCTCATGTAAAGGGTACGACAGAAGATACTCCTTGAACCAACGCGTGAAACATGAGTTGTGCTATTTGATTATATCTCCGCCCATCCTCTGTTGGCCTCGGTCATTGTACGTCTTCTCAATAAAGGTTTTGTGCTCTACTACCCAAGGATCGACCACGTCTAGCGCGACTAGGTTTGCTCTTTCAAAGTCGGTGTGTCGACCCTCGAAGTCGACATGCATTTCGCGGCGACCCTCGCGGTGACCCCATCCAGCGAGCCTGCCGAGGTGCCTGTTGACGGGCAGACCAACGGGGTTCTTGATGCCTAGATAATTCGTGCAGTAGGATATGCACTCTTCGGTCAGAAAGCCCCTGGCTATGCTTCCCTCTGGGCGTGACATGTTGCGAACGTATCCTTTGATGACACCATTCATCCTTTCGAATGGCATCATGCTGTGCAGGAACATCGGCCCGATTTGGATGATATCCTCCACGATATGGACCAGCAGATGCACCATAACGTCGAAGAATGCGGGCGGGAACTACATCTCAAGCTCGCATAGTATCACCATGATCTCTTCCTGTAGCCTTCTGAGTTGCCTCACGCCAACCGACTTCCGAGAGATGATGTCGAAAAAGTTGCATAGGCCAAATAGCGTTTCACGGACGTGCGCGTCCATGATCCCACGGATTGCAACTTGAAGTATCTGCGTGATCAGCACGTGACAGTCGTGAGACTTCATCCCACTGAACTTCTCCTTCGCTGGGTCTAGGTATCTGCTTATCTTCCCCGTGTAACCGTAAGGAAGTTTTACTCCTACGAGGCAGGTGAAAAACTGCTCGATCTCCTCCTGACTTAGAGTGAAGCACGCGGGAGGGTAGTCATTCCCGGTCTTCTTGGCCTTTTTGCCTTTGCGACGACTTTCCGTGTCCTGCTTCGCCTCATCATCATCATCATCATCATCATCATGAGCGTGAAGCTCCTGCCTGATGCCCATTGATTTCAAGTCTGCCCTTGCTTTCGGCCCATCTTTGGTCCTCTCTGGCATGTTGAGCAGGGTACTAAGCAGACTCTCGCACACGTTCTTCATGATATGCATGACATCAAGGCTGTGAGGCACACGGTGGATCTTCCAGTACGGCAAGTCCTAGAAAACAGACCTCGTTTTCCATACCTTCAGCAGCGGCTCTGGCGCCTTTCGCTTCTTTCCCGGCTCTGGCGCCTGTTGCCTCTTTCCCGATAGAGGGCAATCTTTCCATTTTTTTCAACAGCTCGTCTATTTCCTCGCCGCTCCTTGTACGCAGGCGTCTTCAGGGTTTGGTTTCACCATCGAACATATCCTTGCGTTTCCTCCACGGGTCATCTCCGCGAAGCCACCTTCGATGTCCCATGAACACGGTTTTCGAAGACCCGGGATCTCTATCTAGCTGGCGATACGTTGTGTCATCCATGCACCTGACACATCCAGAAAATCCGTGGACCACCTGCCCCACGACATATCCGTAACCGAGATAGTCGTGCACCGTCGTGAGCAGTGCGACTCTCATAGGGAAATATTCTTTCTTTGCGGCGTCCCACGTATTGGCTGGCGTTTTCCACAGCGTGTCTACCTCCTCTTTCAGCAGCCCCAGATACAGATTGATGTGGTTCCCTGGTTGTTTCGGCCCTTCAATTAGCATACTCATGTGAATGTACTTCCTCTTCATGCACAACCAGGGGGGAAGGTTGTACATCCACACAAACACAGGCCAGGTGCTATGTGTGCTTCTCTGGCTGCCAAACGGATTGACTCCATCGGTGCTCGCGCCCAGCACGATGTTCCTTGGATCGTTCACAAATTCTAGGTCTTCGAAGTTCAACGCTTGCCACTGGCTCGCATCCTTAGGGTGAGTCAGCATCTTATCTTTTTTATTTATCTCCGGATCATTTCCGTCATCTTCTCGCTTCTTCTCCTCCCTATCCGCGTGCCAACGCAGGAGCTTTGCTACCTTAGGGTCCGCGAAATACCGTTGCAGACGAGGAGTGATCGGAAAGTACCACACCACTTTTCGAGGAGATTTCTTCCGCTTCTTGTATCGAGTGACGCCGCACACCGGACATATGGTAGACTCCACGTGCTCGTCCCGATAAATGATGCAATTGTTCATGCACACATGGTATTTCACGTGCGGTAAATCCAGAGGACACACGATTTTCTTCGCCTCCTCGAAACTGGTCGGACACTTGTTCCCCTTGGGAAGACGTTCGTGCCAGAATGGCATGTTCTCGTCGAAGCATGCGTCGGTCATTTTGTGTTTTACCTTCATCTCCAGAGCCACGAGCGTTACTTTCAGGCGGGTATCCTCGGGCCTGCATCCTTCATACAATGGAGTAACCGCGTCTATCTCCAGTTGATACAGCTTGGCTTTCTCTCGGGCGGCAGCTCTTGCGTTATCCGTCTGCTTGAGAAGCAGCTCTTGAATATGAGGGTCCTGCACCCATTCTCCATCGTCGTCTGCTCCGGCATCTTTATATAGATCATGATCATGCCCTTCGTCTTGATGTTCCTCATCATCATGTCCGGCATCTTCTACATGATTATTGTGTACAGCATCACCGTAGTGATCATGTCCTGGAGATTCTTCGTCTTCTCGCCCGCCCTCGCCGCGGTGGTTGTCTTGCTGCCCTTCCTCATTTCTTGCCCGGCCATGGACGACTTCATAGTCATCTTCATCACCTTGCCACCGATAGCCATCCATGAAACCACGCAAGAGCAGGTGGTCCCGCACCTGCCCGGAATCCGGGTCCGCAATAAGGCTCTTCAGCTTGCATCTTCGACACGGATATCTTATCTCCGTCTCGTTCCTTTGAAGCATCTCGGCCTTCGCGGAGCTCAAAAACCTATTAACGATGCCTTCGGTCATCGTGCGGACCATGGTCGCATGCGGGGTAGAGAAAAACGATATTTTAGAACCAAGAAAAAATTTGGCATGACTTTCCCTAAAAATAGGACCAAAAATAATGCATAGTGCCAAAATTCTCGCCGAAACGGAAATGAATCGACATTTCGGCAAAATATTGGCAACTATCGCATTTCAAATACCGGTACCTGCAAACGCAAACATATATGCAACACCACAAAGATATGCAACACCACAAACATACATAGATCTAGCTAGGCCATAAAAAGTGCATGTGCACGGTTGTTGGAGCTCGAGGGAGAAAAAATGATCTACAACATAAAGATAGCTTTCCCCCCTTACTTACCTATCAAAAAAAGGTAATTTAACCACTTAATTTTGATGAATCTATGGTGCAAATGAGGTGAGGAGGAGGAGGCAGCCGACACAAGCTTGAAGGAGGAGGTGGAGAGAATGAAGTGGGGAAGGTGAGTGTGTAGATGTGGATGTCCAAAATATCTAGTGAAGGAAATATGCCCTAGAGGCAATAATAAAGATGTTATTTGTATTTCCTTATATCATGATAAATGTCTTTATTCATGCTAGAATTGTATTAACCGGAAACTTAGTACATGTGTGGATACATAGACAAAACAGTATGTCCCTAGTATGCCTCTACTAGACTAGCTCATTGATCAAAGATGGTTATGGTTCCTAGCCATAGACATGAGTTGTCATTTCATCAACGAGATCACATCATTAGGAGAATGATGTGATGGACAAGACCCATCCGTTAGCATAGCACTATGATCGTTTAGTTTTACTGCTATTGCTTTCTTCATGACTTATACATGTTCCTATGACTATGAGATTATGCAACTCCCGAATACCGTAGGAACACCTTGTGTGCTATCAAACGTCACAACGTAACTGGGTGATCATAAAGATGCTCTGCAGGTGTCTCCGAAAGTATTCGTGGTGTTGGCATAGATCAAGATTAGGATTTGTCACAACGAGTGTCGGAGAGGTATCTCTGGGCCCTCTCGGTAACACACATCACAATAAGCCTTGCAAGCAAAAGACTAATGAGTTAGTCACGAGATGATGTGTTACGGAACGAGTAAAGAGACTTGCCGGTAACGAGATTGAACTAGGTATGGAGATACCGACGATCGAATCTCGGGCAAGTAACATACCGATGACAAAAGGAACAATGTATGTTGTTATGCGGTTTTGACCGATAAAAGATCTTCGTAGAATATGTAGGAGCCAATATGAACATCCAGGTTCCGCTATTGGTTATTGACCGGAGATGAGTCTCGGTCATGTCTACATAGTTCTCGAACCCGTAGGGTCCGCACGCTTAACGTTTGATGACGATCGGTATTATGAGTTTATGAGTTTTGATGTACCGAAGGTAGTTCGGAGTCCTGGATGAGATCACGGACATGACGAGGAGTCTCGGAATGTCCGAGACATAAAGATTGATATATTGGACGACTATATTCGGACACCGGAAGTGTTCCGGAAAAGTTTCGGATTTAACTGGATTGCCGGAGGGGGTTACCGGAACCCCCTACGAGTGGGGATGGTCCATAGTGGGCCTTGAGGAAAGGAGAGAGGCAGCCCATAGAGGCTGGCCGGCGCCCCACCTAGGGATCCTAGTTGGACTAGGATTGGGGGGCGCCACCTCTCCCTCTTTTCCTTTCCCTCTCTTCCTTCTTGGTGGACTCCTACTAGGAATAGGATTGCAACCTATTCCTAGTAGGATTGCCCTAGCCGCACCATAGGAGGCCGGCCGGCCCTCCCCTCTTGCTCCTTTATATACGGGGGCAGGGGGCACCCAAAGACACACAAGTTGAATTGTTCCAGCCGTGTGCGGTGCCCCCTCCACAGAAACACACCTCGGTCATACCGTTGCAGTGCTTAAGCGAAGCCCTGCGCCGGTAAATACATCATATCCGTCACCACGCCGTCGTGCTGACGAAACTCTCCCGTGAAGCTCAACTGGATCAAGAGCTCATGGGACGTCATCAAGCTGAACGTGTGCTGAACGCGGAGGTGTCGTACGTTCGGTGCTTGATCGGTTGAATCGCGAAGAAGTTCGACTACATCAACCGCGTCACTTGACGCTTCCGCTTCCGGTCTACGAGGGTACGTAGACACACTCTTCCCTCTCGTTGTTATGCATCTGGTAGATAGATCTTGCGTGATCGTAGGAAAATTTTAAAATACTACGTTCCCCAACAGTGGCATCATGAGCCAGGTCTATGCGTAGATGATATGAACGAGTAGAACACAATGAGTTGTGGGCGATACTAGTCATACTGCTTACCAGCATGTCATACTTTGCTTCGGCGGTATTGTGAGATGAAGCGGCCCGGACCGACATTACGCGTACGCTTACGCGAGACTGGTTTCACCGTTACGAGCACTCGTTGCTTAAAGGTGACTGGCGGGTGTCTGTCTCTCTCACTTTACCTGAATCAAGTGTGGCTATGCCCGGTCCTTGTGAAGGTTAAAACAGCACATACTTGACGAAACATCGTTGTGGTTTTGTATGCGTAGGTAAGAACGGTTCTTGCTAAGCCCGTAGCAGCCACGTAAAACATGCAACAACAAAGTAGAGGACGTCTAACTTGTTTTTGCAGGGCATGTTGTGATGTGATATGGTCAAGACATGATGAGTTATACGGTTTTGTATGAGATGATCATGTTTTGTAAAGTTATCGGCAACTGGCCAGAGCCATATGGTTGTCGCTTTATTGTATGAAATGCAATTGCCATGTAATTGCTTTACTTTATCACTAAGCGGTAGCGATAGTCGTAGAAGCAATAGTTGGCGAGACGACAACGATGCTACGATGGAGATCAAGGTGTCGCGTCGGTGACGAAGGTGATCATGACGGTGCTTTGGAGATGGAGATCAAAAGCACAAGATGATGATGGCCATATCATGTCACATATTTTGATTGCATGTGATGTTTATCTTAATATGCTTCTTATTCTGCTTAGAACGACGGTAGCATTATAAGATGATCCCTTACTAAATTTCAAGGTATAAGTGTTCTCCCTGAGTATGCACCGTTGCGAAAGTTCGTCGTGCCGAGACACCACGTGATGATCGGGTGTGATAAGCTCTACGTTCAAATACAACGGGTGTAAGCCAGTTTTGCACACGCAGAATACTCGGGTTAAACTTGACGAGCCTAGCATATGCAGATATGGCCTCGGAACACTGGAGACCGAAAGGTCGAGTGTGAATCATATAGTAGATATGATCAACATAAGATGTTCACCATTGAAACTACTCCATCTCACGTGATGATCGGACATGGTTTAGTTGATTTGGATCACGTGATCATTTAGATGACCGGAGGGATGTCTATCTAAGTGGGAGTTCTTAAGTAATATGATTAATTGAACTTTAATTTATCATGAACTTAGTCCTGGTAGTATTAGCATATCTATGTTGTAGATCAATAGCTCGCGATGTTGCTCCACGTTTATTTTTATATGTTCCTAGAGAAAACCAAGTTGAAAGATGTTAGTAGCAATGATGCGGAATTGTTCCGTGATCTGAGGATTATCCTCATTGCTGCACAGAAGAATTATGTCCTTGATGCACCGCTAGGTGACAGACCTATTGCAGGAGCAGATGTAGACGTTATGAACGTTTTGACAAAAGCTCGATATGATGACTACTTGATAGTTTAGTGCACCATACTTTACGGCTTATAACCGGGACTTCAAAAACGTTTTGAAACGCCACGGAGCATATAAGATGTTCCAAGAGTTGAAATTAGTATTTCATACTCATGCCCGTGTCGAGAGGTATAAGACCTCTGACAGTACTTTGCCTACAAGATGGAGGAGAATAGCTCAACCAGTGAGCATGTGCTCAGATTGTCTGGGTACTACAATTACTTGAATCAAGTGGGAGTTAAATCTTCCAGATAAGATAGTAATTGACAAAGTTCTCTAGTCACTATCACCAAGTTAGTAGAACTTCGTGATGAACTATAATATGTAAGGGATGACGAAGGTAATTCCCGAGCTCTTCGTGATGCTGAAATCGGCGAAGGTAGAAATCAAGAAAGAGCATCAAGTGTTGATGGTTAATAAGACCACTTGTTTCAAGTAAAGGGCAAAGGGATAGAAGGGGAACTTCAAGAAGAATGACAAGCAAGTTGTCACTCCCATGAAGAAACCCAAAGCTAAACTCAAGCCTGAAACTAAGTGCTTCTACTGCAAAGGAAATGGTCACTGGAAGTGGAACTGCCCTAGATATTTGGCGGATAAGAAGGATGGCAAAGTGAACAAAGGTATATTTGATATACAGATTACTGATGTGTATTTTACTAGTGTTCATAGCAACCCCTCGGTATTTGATACTGGTTCAGGTGCTAAAGAGTAGTAACTCGAAATGGGAGTTGCATAATAAACAGAAACTAGTTAAAGGATGAAGTGACGATGTGTATTGGAAGTAGTTCCAAGATTGATATGATCATCATCGCACACTCCCTATACTTTCGGGATTAGTGTTGAACCTAAATAAGTGTTATTTGGTGTTTGTGTTGAGCATGAATATGATTTGATCATGTTTATTGCAATACGGTTATTCATGTAAATTAGAGAATAATTGTTGTTCTGTTTACATGAATAAAACCTTCTATGGTCATACACCCAATGAAAACGGTTTGTTGGATCTCGATCGTGTGATACACATATTCATAATATTGAAGCAAAAAGATGCAAGGTTAATAATGATAGTGCAACTTATTTGTGGCACTGCCATTTAGGTCATATTGGTGTAAAGCGCATGAAGAAACTCCATAGTGATGGACTTTTGGAATCACTTGATTATGAATCACTTGGTGCTTACGAACCATGCCTCATGGGCAAGATGACTAAAACTCCGTTCTCCGGAACAATGGAGCGAGCAACAGATTTGTTGGAGATCATACATACAGATGTATGTGGACCAATGAGTGTTGAAGCTCGCGGCGGGTATCGTTATTTTCTGACCTTCACTGATGATTTGAGCAGATATGGGTATATCTACTTAATGAAGCACAAGTCTGAAACATTTGAAAAGTTCAAAGAATTTCAGAGTGAAGTGGAGAATCATCGTAACAAGAAAATAAGAGTTTCTACGATATGATCGTAGAGGTAAAATATTTGAGTTAGCGAGTTTGGCCTTCAGTAAAAACAATGTGAAATAGTTTCACTACTCACGCCACCTGGAACACCACAGTGTAATGGTGTGTCCGAACGTCATAACCGTACTTTATTAGATATGGTGCGATCGATGATGTCTCTTACCGATCTACCACTATCGCTTTTGGGGTTATGCATTAGAGACAGCTACATTCACGTTAAATAGGGCACCATCTAAATCCATGGAGATGACACCGTATGAACTGTGGTTTGACGAGAAACCTAAGCTGTCATTTCTTTAAGTTTGGGACTGCGATGCTTATGTGAAAAAGTTTCAACATGAGAAGCTCGAACCCAAATCGGAGAAGAAAATCTTCATAGGATACCCAAAAGAACTAGTTGGGTACACCTTCTATCACAGATCCAAAGGCAAGGTCTTTGTTGCTAAGAGTGGATCCTTTCTAGAGAAGGAGTTTCTCTCGAAAGAAGTGAGTAGGAGGAAAGTAGAACTTGATGAGGTAATTGTACCTTCTCCTGAATTGGAAAGTAGTACATCACAGAAAATTGTTCCAGTGATTCCTACACCAATCAGTGAGGAAGCTAATGATGATGATCATGAAACTTCGGATCAAGTTTCTGCTGAACATCGTAGATCAACCAGAGTACGTTCCGCACCAGAGTGGTACGGCAACCCAGTTCTGGAAGTCATGTTACTAGACCATGATGAACCTACGAGCTATGAGGAAGCGATGATGAGCCCAGATTCCGCAAAATGGCTTGAGGCCATGAAATCTGAGATGGGATCCATGTATGAGAACAAAGTGTGGACTTTGGTTGACTTGCCCGATGATCGGCAAGCAATCGAAAATAAATGGATCTTCAAGAGGAAGACCGACGCAGACGGTAATGTTACTGTTTACAAAGCTCGACTTGTTGCGAAAGGGTTTCAACAAGTTCAAGGAGTTGACTACGATGAGACTTTCTCACCCGTAGCGATGCTTAAGTCTGTCTGGATCATGTTAGCAATTGCCGCATTTTATGAAATCTGGCAAATGGATAACAAAACTGCATTCTTTAATGGATTTATTAAAGAAGACTTGTATATGATGCAACCAGAAGGTTTTGTCAATCTTAAAGGTGCTAACAAAATGTGCAAGCTCCAGCGATCCATCTATGGACTAGTGCAAGCATCTCAGAGTTGGAATATACGCTTTGATAAGTTGATCAAAGCATATAGATTTATACAGACTTGCGGTGAAGCCTGTATTTACAAGAAGTGAGTGGGAGCACTACAACCTTTCTGATAAGTATATGTGAATGACATATTGTCGATCGGAAATGCTGTAGAATTTTCTGGAAAGCATAAAGGAGTGTTTTAAAGGAGTTTTTCAAAGAAAGACCTTGGTGAAGCTGCTTACATATTGGGCATCAAGATCTATAGAGATTGATCAAGACGCTTGATAAGACTTTCGATGAGTACATACCTTGACAAGATTTTGAAGTAGTTCAAAATGGATCAGTCAAAGAAGGAGTTCTTGCCTGACTTGTAAGGTGTGAAGTTGAGTAAGACTCAAAGCCAGACCACGGCAGAAAAATATAGAGAGAATGAAAGTCATTCCCTATGCCTCAGCCATAGGTTCTATAAAGTATGCCATGCTATGTACCAAACATGTTGTGTACCTTGCCATGAGTTTGTCAAGGGGGCACAATAGTGATCCAGGAGTAGATCATTGTACAGCGGTCAAAATTATCCTTAGTAATAGGATGACTAAGGAAATGTTTCTCGATTATGGAGGTAATAAAGAGTTCGTCGTAAAGGGTTACGCCGATGCAAGCTTTGACACTAAATCCAGATGACTCTAAGTATCAATCTGGATGCGTATTGAAAGTGGGAGCAATTAGCTAAAGTAGCTCTATGCAAAGCATTGTAGACATAGAAATTTGCGAAATACATAAGGATCTGAATGTGACAGGCCCGTTGACTAAACTTCTCTCACAAGCAAAACATGATCACACCTTATTACTCTTGGGTATTAATCACATAGCAATGTGAACTAGATTATTGACTCTAGTAAACCCTTTGGGTGTTGGTCACATGGCGATGTGAACTATGGGTGTTTTTCACATGACGATGTGAATTATCGGTATTAAATCACATGACGATGTGAGCTAGATTATTGACTCTAGTGCAAGTGGGAGACTGAAGGAAATATGCCCTAGAGGCAATAATAAAGATGTTATTTGTATTTCCTTATATCATGATAAATGTCTTTATTCATAGAATTGTATTAACTGGAAACTTAGTACATGTGTGGATACATAGACAAAACAGTATGTCCCTAGTATGCCTCTACTAGACTAGCTCATTGATCAAAGATGGTTATGGTTCCTAGCCATAGACATGAGTTGTCATTTCATCAACGGGATCACATCATTAGGAGAATGATGTGATGGACAAGACCCATCCGTTAGCATAGCACTATGATCGTTTAGTTTTACTGCTATTGCTTTCTTCATGACTTATACATGTTCCTATGACTATGAGATTATGCAACTCCCGAATACCGTAGGAACACCTTGTGTGCTATCAAACGTCACAACGTAACTGGGTGATCATAAAGATGCTCTGCAGGTGTCTCCAAAAGTATTCGTGGTGTTGGCATAGATCAAGATTAGGATTTGTCACTCCGAGTGTCGGAGAGGTATCTCTGGGCCCTCTCGGTAACACACATCACAATAAGCTTTGCAAGCAAAAGACTAATGAGTTAGTCACGAGATGATGTGTTACGGAACGAGTAAAGAGACTTGCCGGCAACGAGATTGAACTAGGTATGGAGATACCGACGATCGAATCTCGGGCAAGTAACATACCGATGACAAAAGGAACAATGTATGTTGTTATGCGGTTTTGACCGATAAAAGATCTTCGTAGAATATGTAGGAGCCAATATGAACATCCAGGTTCCGCTATTGGTTATTGACCGGAGATGAGTCTCGGTCATGTCTACATAGTTCTCGAACCCGTAGGGTCCGCACGCTTAACGTTTGATGACGATCGGTATTATGAGTTTATAAGTTTTGATGTACCGAAGGTAGTTCGGAGTCCCGGATGAGATCACGGACATGACGAGGAGTCTCGGAATGTCCGAGACATAAAGATTGATATATTGGACGACTATATTCGGACACCGGAAGTGTTCCGGAAAAGTTTCGGATTTAACTGGATTGCCGGAGGGGGTTACCGGAACCCCCTACGAGTGGGGATGGTCCATAGTGGGCCTTGAGGAAAGGAGAGAGGCAGCCCATAAAGGCTGGCCGGCGCCCCACCTAGGGATCCTAGTTGGACTAGGATTGGGGGGGCGCCACCTCTCCCTCTTTTCCTTTCCCTCTCTTCCTTCTTGGTGGACTTCTACTAGGAATAGGATTGCAATCCTATTCCTAGTAGGATTGCCTTAGCCGCACCATAGGAGGCCGGCCGGCCCTCCCCTCTTGCTCCTTTATATACGGGGGCAGGGGGCACCCAAAGACACACAAGTTGAATTGTTCCAGCCGTGTGCGATGCCTCCCTCCACAGAAACACACCTCGGTCATACCGTTGCAGTGCTTAAGCGAAGCCCTGCGCCAGTAAATACATCATATCCGTCACCACGCCGTCGTGCTGACGAAACTCTCCCGTGAAGCTCAACTGGATCAAGAGCTCGTGGGACATCATCAAACTGAACGTGTGTTGAACGCGGAGGTGTCGTACGTTCGGTGCTTGATCGGTTGAATCGCGAAGAAGTTTGACTACATCAACCGCGTCACTTGACGCTTCCGCTTCCGGTCTACGAGGGTACGTAGACACACTCTTCCCTCTCGTTGCTATGCATCTGGTAGATAGATCTTGCGTGATCGTAGAAAAAATTTAAAATACTACGTTCCCCAACATCTAGCTGGTCCCAGTTTACTAATGGCGCACCACTCGCTAATGCGCCATTAGTAACCAGTGTTACTAATGGCGCATTAGTGAGTGGTGCGCCATTAGTAGTTTTGCAAATATATAGTACTGGCGCACTGAGTTGGTGGTGCGCCATTACTAATTAAACTAGTAATGGCGCACTGTGCCACGGTGCGCCATTAGTATGTCTGAAAAAATTAAAAAAAAACTTGTTACTAATGGCGCACCAACGCATGGTGCGCTATTAGTATATAGTAATGACGCACCACATGTCTGGTGCGCCATTAGTGGCCTTATCATCTGTAGCCCTTTTCCTAGTAGTGATAACAGGTCACTAAATATTCCAGTTCTTTGTAAGAAATAGTATATGTTACTGCCTCCGTTCAAAATAAATGTCGTGGTTTTAGTTTAAATTTGAACTAAAACCAGGACACTTACAATGGGAAGGAAGGAGTATAACATATGTTTCCATATGCATGAAGTGGTTGGTCCCAAGAAGCAAGGACTAGGTCTAAGAACATATCCAGTCAACTTTGAAGGTCATATCTAACTCGGACGATCTTTCTTGAAATAACAAGCACTTGACAGTCTTTATCAAATACAGCAGTAGTATATGAAAAGCAAGCAATTGACAGTTTCTACTCTAAACCAGCGTCGCAGAAAGAAAAAAAGGGGGCATCAAGTCACCCAGACTGAAACAGTGCTAACCATTAAACCTGTGAGTGAGTGATGTGATGAATACCAACCGTGTTTCTTATATCCTTTGCTCTTGGTTTGTGATTTGACACACTCTATGAGAGTAACGAAAATTTGGGTGACTGCAGCGAGTATCGACGATGCTGACCTCCCTCGTGGAACGTGTCAATCAGCAGCAGTAGTGTTGTGGCGCATTTGAGCTCTAATAACCTTTTCCGAACTGACCGAGACGTCGAAATTTGTGAATCGGTCCATAGACGTGCCCTCCAAGAGCCGAATCTCTTGTCTGTTTCTTAGCTTGACTTGCTCTATGCTCTGCAGTGCACGTTTGGTTTTCTTTCTCCAAATAGTGGCAGGACGAGGAGATCTAAATACGGGGAGAAAACATTGCGTCTTTTAGGGTCAGACATCATCTTGATCTTTACAGTGCAAGCAAGATATACTCCTGTATTTATTTATTTATTTATTTTGCGGATGAAGATATACTCGTATATACTAGCAAGAAAAGTTGAAGAAAGAAAAAGAGCGGAGCTACTATGTCTATTTTTCCTTTTATAAACAAATATAAAAACGTTTAGATTATTACTCCCTCTGCAAAGAAATATAAGAGCGTTTAAATCAAACGATTTTATATTTCTTTACGGACGAAGTACTCCCTCCGTTGTATAATGTAAAAAAAAAGTTCTTACGTTATAAAACCGATGGAGTACTATATCCTGTCATGAATCAGCCACTGGCGACTGGGGAGTGAGATGGACTAGCTAGAGATCCTGGAACACTTGGAAGGATAATGCGAAGACTCCTTGGTTCGAACGAATTAACTGAGACGAACGCTATGCCGGCTGCATCTGTCATGCATGCGATGTTTTCTTCTCTTCGTACGAGTTAGGTCAAACATTTTGTAGGCTTTCGTATGTTCTTTCAACATACATTTCCCATATAGTACAGATAACGTTGTCACATCAGAAGTAACATCTTTGTCCAATGTCCAGTATACTTGTGGTTATCTTATTTACTATGGCACAATCAAGCTTAAGTAATACTATGCCATGCCTTCCGTAAAAAAATAAAGAGTACTACGTCATCCCAGGTTGTACAAAAAGTTAGAGTTTGGACGGTTCTGCTTAGAAGTTACTCCTAGATGTTGACTAACGTGCACTAATTAACGAGTTGGCGACAAAAATGCAAGCACTAAAATAACACCGACGATACCGGTGCCGTAAGCTCCAAGGTGCCTCGATTCGCGGTCGGTTTCATCCAGCTGCCACGTCCTGAGCTCCATCGTTTCTACTGCCTTTCCAAGACGCGTCATCGGTGGGTCATCGAGCAACTAGCACACCGCTACGACGTGCACAGTGGAACAGCAGGGTTCAGGACCAAACCTCGCGCGCGCGTTCCGACTTCTGAAACAGGCTGGACTTGCTCGCAACAACGAAAGCTGCACTTCTCTTTCCGTGTGGCTAGTGCAGTCTTCGATAAGTCAAGCACGAGGCTCCGACCAAACCAGCCATACCAGATTGATAGACAAAATCCGGCCACTCGAACGCAGTAGAGCATCTACACCCGAGGTCTCAAACCCGTCTCATACATATGGATGGACCGCTCCATCACTGTCCGGTCATGATTTTTCGATTCTGACGGACATCTCAAATCAGTGGCGGAGCTAGAAAAATAGAATGAGGAGGGCCGAGTATTGTTACACCTTGTTAGAATGGGCCAAACCATCAAAAACACCCATTTTAGCAAAAACGAAAAATAACAGCTACTATTCATATATTAGGCCTAAATCACAGATGTTAGGGGGGCAGGGCCCTGGCTGGCACCCCCTGTCTCGGCCACTTCTTCAAACGACCGTACTGACCGGCACCCCTCATATTCAGCTCAAATATGAGATGGATATGGGGGTGTCCTGGCACGCCTGTCACGTTGGACCCGGCCCATGCTGACCCACCCGACCTCACATATTCGTCCTCATCCGCTCGCCAGAGCAAAACCTAGCCACTTCACTCCACTCCCCTCTGCCACCCGACCTCACCTCCGACCTTCTCCGGCATGGCAGCCCGCGGATCTGACTCCGACCAGTCCGGATATGTCGAATGGGGTGTCAACCCATGCTGGTTGGAGGAGGCAATGGCAGTCCGCATTGCATTCCACCGCTCCCGGGAGGACAGCGCCCGGCCGACGGACGAATCTGTCTGCTGCGACTCCAGCGTCGGCTGACCGGGTGCTCGGGTCCTCCGGTGCTGGATCCTCGCGGTCACGGCAGCCGGAATCTCTCTCCTTCCTCATCACCGGTCGAGCAGAGTATGAGTCCCACTGGGACCGGGCGGCCGCCGTGGGAAGGAGAGGATAAGGGCCGCCGGGGCCCGTATCGCGGCGGTAATGGCGGTGGCGGAGGCGGCTGATGTGGCGGCATGGACGGCCGCAAAAGAGAAAGACATCCGCGCCCGCATTGTGAAGAAACGACAGCGGAGGAACACGCGTGCCCTCGCCCGAGAGCAAAATCGGGCGGTCCGTGCCATGGTCGGACTGCCACTGAAGGAGGAGAAGGCGGACAGTGATGACGAGGACAGCTCCGGCGACGAGCAGATCGGGCTCGATCTGTATTGCGTCTTCGACCGGTACTTCCGCGAGAAGGACGGCAAAGGCGCCGGGGCAAGGGCAGCTGCGGATGAACTCCAACAGAGCCAAACATGCCAAATTTCGGTAGTCCGATGACATGTTTAGTAGTGATGGAGTAGTCGGACGATGTGTGTGCATCGACGTAGTTGCATGAGTTTGTATGGATTTCAGATATAATAGTAGATGTGTTCGGATGTGGAGAAGGGTACCCGGTCTGTGCCCGCGGACGGGCCGAGACGGGTATACGTGTGTTTGAGGGGGCGGATTTGCCAACTCCGATTGTAGATGCTCTTAGGGCATCTCCAAGGCGGACCATCAAACCTCTACTATATGTCTGAACCACAGTGTTCAGATCACATTTGTCATTCAATGAAGACATGTATATGTCCGCTTAGCAGTACACACATACTAATTCCGGTATCAAGAGACAAAATGTGGGGTGTTTTGCCGGAGTTCGCACATATACTTGCCCAATCAGATGCATGATCCTTCTCTTCTCTCTTCTCCCATCCGCACATGCATGATGCCCCTCTTCTCTCTCCTCCCAACCGGACATTAAACCACAAATATCCCACCACATGCATGGTCCCCACCTACTTTTTCTCCTTTCAACTGGATACTTTGTAATTAGCATTGGATAGCTCTCTCTCGTATCATGACTGCGGACCATGTCCGGACATAAAAATGGACATATACCGAAGGAATTTACAGGTCGGCGTTGGAAATGCCCTTAGACCTCAAATTTTTGCTTCCACAATCAGATACCTTAATTACGGAACATCAAATCGATACAATTGCATGCAACGTTAACCTATTCTAAGCGCAGCTCATCCGGCTTCGTCCTATCCGTGTCCGTCGGCCGGTTGTGCACCTCAACGTGTTGCTCCGGTAACCCGCGAGCTAGAGTAGGACATGAGCCACGAGCCAGCTCGAGGGACTCAAGGCGCCCCGTCTCCCATGCCCTACTCTTTCTCGTTGGAGCCCGTCACATGCACATCGCCGGTCAACGTGAGATCGCTGATGGATCTGTCATGGGAGAAGCCGACGACATCCACCACGACGCGGTTGCCCCGCCTGGGGTTGACGTGCACCATACACGGTGCGGAAAAGTGTGACTCCGCCCCATCAACACTCGTCGTAAGGGCTGCCGCGGCTTCCCGAACCCGCTGCCTCACCCGGTGGGCAGGCCGCGCCATATTTGCGCCAGCCGACCCCCATGCGTTCACCTTTGCGTCCGTGCGTTAACTTAGCGGTTGCACCTCCGCCACAGTGTTTGGACGCCAGACGGAGCGCGCCGCCTCCGACAAGGCAGCGGCGACTTGCCTCGCACCGGATCCAAGCCCCACTTCGGCGGACGCGGTGGAATACTGCTGGAGTGAGTCCGACGGCTCTCGGGCGCTCTCTTGTTGGGCATGGCGGAGTGCCATGCAGACGACCATCTCCTCCTCGGGCCCGACTGAGATGAGGTCCTAGTTCACATATCAAGAGGTGAAGAATTCGGATCCGCTCCCGCCATGATGAAGAAGGCCGAAGATCGTTGAACAGGTGCTTTGGTGCTGGAGTGGAGTGGCTAGTGTTTTGATGCGCGAAAAGAATGGAGACAAATATATGTGAGTAATGAATAAGAGCATGTGCCAAGGCGTCATGCATCGTCATGCAAACTTTGCATCTTCCAAGTTCTTGTATGTGATGGTATCTCAAGGTACACTCAACCGGAATGATACCTTTTAACACATGCAAATAATAATAAAACGGATTCAGTTTCCATAACGCGTTTAGCATATATTTTTCATCATTGGAGGAACCGGTACTTGCCCCTTCTCCGAGAGAGAGCTGAATGCCCTTTTTTGTTCATTAGATAACGGCGCACCGATTTGATTGTGTATACGCCGGATTTTCCATGTGCCCCAGCCATGAAATCATCACTAGTCACCACCTCCCTGACGCAATGGTATATTCAAAATGGCTTCCGCGTCAGGAGGAACAAAAAGATCTCACACTAACTCCGTCCTCCACGTCCAGTTGTCAGTTCACTACCAACTCAATTGTCGTATTTTTTGATTTAACCATAGTGGTCGTGGATATCGTTGCCGGAACCCAACGATTTGTCCATATAGATATGGTGGATGCTGTACCAACCCGTTTAATGAGGCCGGTATCAAGTGCCTCTTGACCCGCCACTATAGCCCTCCAGGTAGCAGATGCAGTCTTCGGGAAAGTGGCCAAGTAGAACTTTGTGTCCAGAAAATAACTCCCTTTCAAAACTCGCACACAGCGAATTAGGATTAGTCACGAGGCGCCAGCCATGCTTTCCCAGAAGTGCCAGGTTAAACAATTGCATGTCGCGGAAACCCAATTCACCTTTGCATTTTGATGTACTAGCAAGTTTCTACCATAAAATCCAGTGCGACAACCCTCTATCAATGGAGCTACTCCACCAATATTTTGCCATGCCTGAAATCAGATTCTTGCAAACTTCTTTGGTCAAGAGGACACATGACATGCAGAATGTGGGGATCGCTTGGATCACAGATTTCAAAAGTGTTTCTCCGGCAGCACAAGCAAGTAAACGCTCTGACCAACCTTGCATTTTTGCGCGCGTGCTCTCACCAATGTGAAGAAAGGTGCCACTAGTAATCCTGCCTATAGCCGTAGTAATATTGCGCGCGTCCTCAACCTGTACACCGAGTTTATATATCGAGCTTTTGTTACGGTTTATGCAAACTCTATGCGGGTGTATATTCTGACTTCACGTATAGTCCGCTGAAAGTTACTTTTCTACCATGACCGTGATATGCCGTCTATGCCACATACGCATCCACTGTCCATTGTTTTTTTTTTTTTTTGAACGGGTCTACTGTCCATTGTTGCATTGAGAGTCATGCCACGTTTTCTAGTTTCTCGGCCAAGTCTCAAGTTTGCCCTGTTTCAAATCAAAGTACTAAAGTGTCCTTGGGTTTCTTTTTCTTGTGGTAAAGTGTATTATAATATTTCATTGTGCACCAACAAGTAAAAGTACACTCGTTTTAGACTGAATTTGATGGTACACGACGAATGCCTTTCCGTCGAAATGAAGTTGATTAGCTTTAAGATACTAGGAAAACAAGGATTTTTTATCATCATCATTAAGGGCCAAAGCTGGTCTCACATCAGTATAGCCAGAAAATGGTACTTTGAAGTGGTCCTAGCTACCTAGCTACAACGAGTGGACGCATCGCGACCTGTCTCACTACCGTAACAGCGTGGTCACGTCAATGTCGAAGTCGAGGGCTTTGCGTTGCGCCCATGGTCATGGAGCATAATCATCACCCGTATCCCAAATCCCATCACCCCGTGTCGACTCCCTCCGCGTCCGTCACGTACGAGCTCCGCCGGGCAGCCCGCCAGCGGGACCCGGTCACGTGCCCGACCGGGTCCTGTCCCTTGGCCCCATGGCAGCGCCAGCAGGCTCCAGCTCGCCTCGACGGCGACGTCGCTCGCTCGCTCCGGTCCAGCGCACGATGGAGTCATGCACCACGACGACGACGAGCCGCTCGATGAAGGAGACCGCCCGCGTCTCCGCGTGTCTAACTAAGCGCTCCCAGGTGCAGCCGATGGGGACGCGTCGCTGTCAGTCCGGCACCGCACGCGGGAGTCGCCGCGCGCGAGCCGGGGCAACGCAGGAGGTACGGGCCGGCACGCCGGGGGAAGGGCGACGGGGCCATGGATTGGAGGTTAAGGTTTCCTAAGGTTAACGTACCGGCGCGGCTGCAGCGAACAGTTCGAGGCGCGGCATTCTCCAGCTGCATGCATATGCCGATCTGACACAGTTTGTACGTTCGCGGGAGCTTGACCGCGCTGCGTGGATGCGTGCAGGAGCAGGAGCAGGAGCAGACCGAGTGAGTGTCCTGGACACGGTCGCTACGCGGGCAACAGTTCCCGGTTACCCTGCCCGGGACGACCGTGCGAGAAAACTTCGTTGCCGGAGAATTTGCCACGCAGGAAACCACGTCTCGTTTGTCCGGAAAAAAAGTAATCTAAGGCAATAGTGCAGATTCACTGTTTCTGCGTGAAGCAAACTCGATATTTGTTCTGGGCGGAGGTCCGTGTCAGTCTTGCTGTCTTTGGAATTCACTGCGTCAGGTCAGTGGCGAGCAACTGTCCAATTCCGTGCGTCAAGCTCTTGACTCAGAAAGAGACCGGAGAGAGACGCTGGATCTGAGTTTGTTTTCTTCTGGCAACTGAGGATTATTCCGAGCTGATTGTTCCTCAAAGATGCTGGCTGCCACTGGCAGGCACAATCAACCAGAATGAGAGCACAGCAGCTACAAACTTCCTGGCCTGCAGCCCTCAATTCTGTTTTACACGACGGAGCAAGAACCTGTCAAAGGGAGGTCACTGCTATCCACGGACGATACGGCCGATCGGGTCGCGCTCAATGCGGCACGCCGGACTCGCCGCGTCGCTGGCTCGGCCTCAGCGCCAGGAGCGGGTTCGCGCAGGAGGCGACGGCACGTCAGGTAGAGTATAGGGTGGTGGTGGATCCATCGGTGTGGGGGGCACCACAATCTACACTGTGGTAGTACAGCGCCGGCCGTGTAGGGCACCGCAACGCGCCTGACGAGAGCTACGGACGGACCCGAAGCAAGTCACCGGGATCGCTTCAAAGACGTACGGGTCCCGCGACTGCGAGAACAGATGAAAAAAGACGCGGGGAATCTTGAATCCTGTGTGTCATGGACACGGTCGCCACGCGGGCAACATCGCCTAGTTTTTCTTAGCGAAAAAACCTCATACTATTATCATCATGTCATGGCAGTACAAATAACACAAAAATCATGAAAAATAATACTCATGCACGTAAACCACCCGACTGCATGTGGTAGACAGTAGGGAACTAAGATCCACAGGACCAGCGCAGCAGAACAGCGTCTGTCGCCGACGAAGAGAAATATTGATCGAAACGATCCGACCTATAGACACATGAACGAACACGAACAAATATTGAATTCAATCGGATCTACCGAAGACCGGCACCGACCTAATCCCACGAGAGCCATCGGAGACACACTTCTATGCGCCCTTCAACGACACTAGACACAACACTTGAACGTGGACCAAGCGAGGAGAACTTTATTCCATCTTCACGGAGCCGCATCCCGCCTCGTCTTCATGAGCAGGACATAAACCATAAACAAACTCATAAAACACCCAAAAAAGGAAAAACCCTCCCACTAGCAAGGGTTGGGTCCACACCGCCTCTATAGCCCTAGGGCCATTGGAGACGAGATGGACCAACGGTGGCGCCGGCGGGAGGTAGAGGAGCTCTAAGTTCTTTCTTGGGGAGGAGGCGGCATCTCTAGATGCGTATTTCCATGACGGCTCCTAGTTACCAGGGTAACTGGGTCACCAAATTTGTCCTAAATTTCTGTATCCGACTATTGAACACGGAAGATCCTATTTGGCGTGTAGGTTGCCAAATCGACTAGTTAGCGACTGAGCGCGTATCCATTAGCTCTTTCCGATTTTGGAAAGGTTCTAGAACCTTTCTAAACTGGTTTTCCTTTTTGTGTTTTTTCTTTTCATTTTTGCATTTTCTTATTTATTTTTCAAGTTCATTTTTCATTATTTTATTTTAAGTCCTATTTTGAATATTTTGAATATTTTTGGAATCATGAACATTTTTTACAAATTTATGATTTTATTTTTAATAATTAACATTATTTTGAAATCCGCAAATATATCTTAATTCGTAAAGTTTTTTTGGAATCTGGATATTTTTCAAAATCATGTTTTTTTCTAAAAAGTAGCTGTTTTATCTGAAATAGTGAAAAAAAAATGGTAATCTGTGAACATTTAAACTGTGAAGTTTGTTTTGAAATTCGCAAACATTTTTTTGTTGACAGGATATTTATTAATCGATCAAGTTTTTTCTAATTCACAGACAGTCTTTCTGAATTTGTTTGAAGATTTTTTTAATTCCTGAACATGGTTTGAATTTTCAAACATTTATTCAATTTCATGAACATTTTTTGAAATCATGATTTTTTTTATTTCTCGTACATTTTTTAAAAAATCTTTGATATTTTTGGAATCTTTGATTTTTTAAATTCCTGGACATTGCTTGGATGTTCAAATATTTATTCAATCTCACGAACATTTTTTAAATCTTGATATTTTTTGCCAACATTTTTTTCTTTCAAAATCATTGATATTTTTGGAATATACAAACATTTTTGAAATCACAAATAATTTAATATGTGAACATTTTATGTTTTCTTGACATTTTATTTCAAATTTCGGAACTTTTTTTAAGTCCCGAATTATTTAGAATAATAAATACATAAAATAAAAATATATAGCAGCCGCACATGGGCCGGTCCAGAAGGGCACACAGCACACTAGGGGGAGCGTGCGGCATTTGGGCCTGCCCTACCCGAGATGACGCCATTCATGTCCGTTTCGCCGGCCCGGCAAAGCGTAACAATGTGCCGGGTACTTCCCAAAACAAAAACAAAAGCACAAGCACTGTGCTCGGGGGTGAGGCTTCTTGTTTTCGAGTAATGTCATACGGGAAATACTGCCGCAGAAGAATTTGGGAGAGGCTAGGCGACAGTCGACTGAAATTATAGAAAGGGTCAGTCAATTCTCTTTCTCCTGTCTCAACCGTTAGATCAAGATCCAACCAACGTTGTTCGTCTTCAACCTCCCGTCCCTTCTTCCTCCTGTATCACCCGCCGGTCCAGCCCAGCCCTAACCGCCGGCCCCCGCCTCCCGCGGCCGGCGGCGCTCCCGCGACCGCCTCGCCGCCCCGCCCTCCCCAAAACCACCCCCATCGCCGATCTTCCGCCGCCCCAG
>LR738711.1:850326400-850347571 GCA_902687465.1 Secale cereale | reverse complement strand
ACACCGAGCTTTTTCTCCGGCCACCGCCCCACCGCCGCCCCCATCACCGCCGGCTACCACCACCCCACCCCTGAACCCTAAGATAGATAGTGGGGTGGTGACGGCGAGCCCATTCCTTCTCTCCGGCGAGGTCATTCCTTCTCCTTCCATGGTTCGAAAATCGACTGACCCAAACTCGAAAGTCAGTCGACTGAAATCTAGCTAAAATGGAAGAATTTGCCACCCACCAAGTCACGCCTCACCTCTGTTCACTAATATAGAGTAGGACGTTTACGTTTTAAAACGTCCTATATGTTGATGAACAGAGGAGTATCTATCTACTCCCTCCGTTCCAAAATAGATGACCCAACTTTGTACTAACTTTAGTACACAAACAAGTCACGAAGAGTACAACCATGATGGGACCGAGCACAACCCATTCACTGTTTCAGACGTTCAGTACAAGTAGCTCTGCTGAGGTCCGTGCCAGTTTGTTTGAAGATTTCACCGCGTCAGTGGCAAGTGGAAACTCGAGAGAGACCTTGGATCTGCGCTTTCAGTTTCTGGCAACCGCAGATCATCCCGATCGAGCCGATGGTTCCTCCGAGACGCTGCCTGCAGTTTCTCGACGGAGATGCGGCTGCAATTGGCACACAGGATCTCTACGGGTGTGTTTGGTAGCATGTATGGACCTAACCTAGTGGTTCTCCTCTCATACATGTTGAGTGTAGACATGTTGAGTCCATGCAGTTGATGTTGTTTGACAGCGATGTATGCGCTCAGACATGCTGAGCTGAAACTTTGTTTGGCAGCCTGCACGTGTTTATACATGCTGAACTATTTCAATTTTTGAATATATTTTTTGAGTGATGAACAAAATTGAAAAAATATGAACACAAAATTAAGCATATTTTGAAAATTTAAATAAAATTTGAAATTCTATTTTTTTAAAAGAAAAATCTGAGTTTTTAAATTTGAACATATTTTAAATTTTGAACTTTTTTAAAAATGTAAACAAAATTTTAATATTGTGAATATTTCATAAAAAATTAGAAAACAATTGAAATCCTGTTTTTTTATAAAAAAAACTAAACAATCTTTAGTTTCATAAAAAATTAGAAAACAATTTCGAAATTCTGTTGTTTTAATTTACACATTTTTGAAATTCTAAATTTTTTAAAATAATTAAACAAAATTTGAAATTCTGCATTTTTTCGAAATTTTTAAAAAATGAATACTTTTTTGAAAATTTGAACATTTTTTGAAATTATGAACATTTTTTGAAAATATAAACTTATCTGGACGTGGGGACAAGAGCCATGGTGAGCATAGCTGCCTCCATGCACCCTGTATGGGGTGCATGAGGTGAGCATGGCTGAGAGCCCTTTTATGCATCAGATGAGCATAGCCCACATGAGCCCATGCACCCTACCAAACAAGCAAAAGTGGGTCGGATCGAGAACTTTTGACCTCATGCACCCTCCATGCACTCTACCAAACACACACTACTTCTCCACGCCCTGCCCCTGCACCGACACACGATGGCTCCAGCCAGAACCCAAACACAACAGCTAACACAAGCGCCTGCCTCAGCCAACACAACAGTTACTGTTGTATCCAGCTCCAGCCCTCAATTCTGTTTTTGAGCGACGGGGTCAGAAAGCTGCCATCCAGTGATGATACAGTCACGGTAAAATTTAGTGGACTCCTTGCACCTCCTGGCATCAGTAGACGGACATATCCTTGGGAAAAAGCTTCGCTAGCATCCACGTAGCATGGGCACAGGGACTCCACAACTGAATAAGAGCTTCACAAGTGCAACACGGTCAGACAGACAAAGTGAGATTTTAGTGGATCAGGCTTGTATTCACAACGAAATCCATTCCGCTGCTAAAAGTGCCAGCAGCATTGTACCAAAGCTACACCACCTTTCCTCTTTTTAACTGTCGACGAAGTGCTGGTAATGGGATTAGGATGTTGAATATGGAATAAGTATGAACCTTTATGACCGGCCCAACAGAGAATATGCAGACAAAGCATCCATGAAAGGGAACAGAGATTTGCCCGCTGCTCAGTTGCTCTATTGGTTAAGCTGGGGAGAGGCAGCTTATTTTTTAAGCCGTCCAAAAGAACTGGCCCTGGACCATATATTCTACTCCCTCCGTTCGGAATTACTTGTCGCAGAAATGAATGTATCTAGATATATTTTAGTTTTAGATACATCCATTTTCGAGACAAGTAATTCCGGACGGAGGGAGTAGATATGGAATAGACAGACAACTCCTGTATGGTAGTGCCAAGAAGATCCTCGACACATCATTGCCAGTTTTCTATCATCAAGACAAGATTTCAGATATACCAATCTCTAGTTCATAAAGCTGGGAAAGGCAACAAGTGTTCCTTACTAATAAAAACAAGTGGGTGGTCATGGAGCTCCATTAAGCTATATTTTCTGTTTGCTTGACTATTTCGACAGCTAAGCCATCGATTTCTTTTGGAAATCCAGAATCACAGCTCCATAGACCTGACGATCTGGCATACATAAAAGATAGTGTTCGACTATACTCTGAACAATATCTAAACCTGGGTTTGACTAAAATTAGTCGACTGCCTGATTGTGCGTCTCTGACATAGTCTAGTATCTTAGTACTCTAAATTAACGGTTAAACGAAAAACTTCCTAAAATAATTTTAATATCCAGGTAACCATCACAATGAAAATTCGAGGACACACCTTCAGCTAAGCAGCACGCAGAGCTTTTTAACTCGGAGCCTGAATACTGAACAGCACCATCAATTGCAGTAAAATTTATAACACCTGAACAATATTGCACCCATGATCCATTTCCATGTCATATGCGCAACCTCAAATACAATAAACGATGGATAGTTTACAGAATCACATCGACAAAAAGAACTGCAAAACTATCGTCTTCACCAAACAAAGCTGCAGTAGCTAACAAGCTCAAGTAAAGAATCGAACTCCATAAGTGCAGTGCAAAGTAATCTACACCGCAATATCTCAAATATGCCCAAGTTTACATCGTTCGACGTTAAAACTACATACTTACGGAATGTAACAATAGTAAGGATCCATAAATCATATCTCTTGGAGTAAATTAACACAGAGACATTCATACGAACACAATTATCTTAATCGATACCAAATAGTTCAATGTCTCCTGACAGCTCAAACAGAGAGTTCATAAATAAGAGAAATGGTGAGTGATACAACACACATTTTTACAGGTGAAGCTAAAATTAACACCTGATCACGCGTAATGTACAAAATAATCAAACACACAAACTCAATCACTGGGGTCGAAGGCAGCTGCCAGATGCAAACGCAATGGATCAATCGAGCAGGCCGGTCTTCCGCCACACGGCATTGCGTACCTGGCGGAGGTCCCTCCCCTTGAGGGTGCGTCCAGCGCCCTCCAGCACCGAGAAGGTCGTCATGGGCGACTCCCGCGCCCGCGAGCGCGCCACCATCTCGTGCGGCGGCAGCATCTCCTCCTCGTCGTCCTCCTCATCCGGCTCACTCGCGAACGCCTCGAACGGCGGTCGCCGCATCCGCGCCACCGGCACATTCACCGGCGCGGACTGTGGCATGTGCATCGCCGGCGTCGGCGCCGGGCGCGGGATGGCGGGGATCATGCGCGGAAGGGCCGTCGCCGGAGACGCGGGGGACGTCGAGGCGGACGAAGAGGGCGGGGGCGGCGAGAGAGGCCCCAGGCGCTCGGGGAGGGCCTCGAGGATGCCCCCCGGCGGGCGGCGGAAGCGGGGGCTAGGGTTTGCGGCGCGGACGGAGGAGATGAGCAAGGGCCGGCGCGGCGGCGGCGGCTGCGGCCGCTCGGGAGACCCGACCCCCGAGCCGAAGAGGTCGTCCTCGTCGAGCTCGAAGGCCGCCGAGGCGGGCTGGTCGCCGGCGGCCGCGCGGGGCAGGAATGCGCCGAGGAAGCGCTCGGAGCTGGGCGAGCTCTTGTGGCGCGCGCGATCCATGGCGGGGCTCGGCTCTGCGGGCGGGCGGGCGGGCGGTGTAACGGGTGGCGCGGGATTCGCGGTTGACGGCGGACGTCACCGGTGGGGAGGCGGCGATCCGGCAGCGCAGCGAGGGAGGGATGCGTGCCGGCGCGGGCTTCGGTGGGTCCGCGGGTTTGTTGGACTCTTTTTTTTGCGGGCAAATTAGAGAGCTTTTATTCAGATAAGAGCATTCCCTGGACAATCAGCCAGAAGGCTGGTCACAAGGAAGCTAGGGGTCTCGGCAAGCCACGTTTCGGTCACATTCAAGGTGCATGCAAATTTTGCACAAAGATGCGCCGGCACATTAGCTGCTCTGTTTACATGTTCAATATCAAAGGAAGAGAAACAACTACTAAGCTCTCCTATTTCTAACAAGATCGGAGCCACAATAGACCTTGAATTGTGGCGAGTTCTCCAGAGCGTCACCAGCTCCAAACAGTCTACCTCTATTATCACATGCAGGAAGCCTCGAAGTGTGGCAAAACGAACTCCTTCCCGCAATGAAAAGGCCTCAATGATCAGGGGATCAGACACCCCTAAATATGGTTTACTCCATGCTCCCAGATACGCATCAGATGAACGAGCGACTCCACCCGCACCTCCCCGTCCTTCTGCCAAATTCAGCGCTCCATCCGTGGTGATTTTAACAACACCCGCCTCAGGTGGTCGCCATCCAAAGCCTGGAAGGACTAAAGACTCCTTCCTAGGAAGCTGTAATAGAGCTATCGCTTCTTTTGTTGCTCGAATGGTTGCGACTGGATCCCGTCCTGTCTCCCCATGTTTGATCCGATTTCTGGAATGCCATATAGACCACATAACAGTTGTGATCTTTGCCCGGTCATCCGCCGTAAAAATTGGGCTACATATAATATCACGTGCCCATGAATCCTGAGAGAGGGTTGGTAGTCGAAGATTGAACCATGCACATGCCTCCTCCCAGAATGGACGGGCGTGAGGGCAGGAGATGAGAGCATGATGCATATCTTCCTCACCCGACCCACACACTTTGCAGCTACTATTTTCTGCAACATGGCGATACTTGAGCGTGCTTTCATCAGGCAAAATCCCCCTAAGCACTCTCCACCAGAACACTCTCACTTTTGGAATCACATTTAGTTTCCAAAGGGCTTTCCACATCTGCTTATCAGTCTCTGAGGTCTCGGTAGCCGTCCCTTCTTCTAGAGCGAAACGCTCTTTCTGAGTCACTAGAGCACGGTACGCCGTCTTTACAGTGTAGTTACCCGATCTATCAAAGGCCCACGCATGGAAATCATGGCCCCCTCCTTGCCGAATAGGTATGTTCAGAATTGCAGCAGCATCAGAGGCAGCAAAAGTATCCTGAATCAATTCATGTCGCCACGTCCAGTTAACTGGATCTATCAAATCAGACACCTTTTCTACAACTGTGCCTGAAGGTCTGGAGATAGGAGTCATAGTGATGGTGCCAGGTATCCACTTATCAGACCACACGGATATGGTAGAGCCATCTCCTACTCGTGAAATCAGGCCAACTTTGAGAGCATCTCTTCCCGCAATAATGGCCCTCCAAGTCGCCGAAGCCGTCTTTGGTGCCGTTGCTTGCATGAAGTCACTATCTGGGAAATATCTCCCCTTGAGAACTCTTGCACACAGGGAGTTGGGGTTTGTTAAAAACCGCCATCCATGTTTTCCCAACATTGCAAGGTTGAACTGCTGCAAATCTCTAAAACCCATACCCCCATTACATTTGGGTGTAGCTAATTCTTTCCAAGAAACCCAGTGCATCGCTCTTTTGTCAAGAGAACTGCTCCAAAAGTATTTCGCCATGGGAGAAGTTAAACTCTTGCGAACTTTCTTGTTTAACAGAAACGTACTCATTGGGTACGTAGGAATAGCCTGTACGACTGATTTCAGAAGTGTCTCACGTCCAGCACAGGCTAAGAGCTTCTCCGACCACCCTTGTATTTTACCACGAGCTCTTTCTCCCAAATGATCAAAGGTGCCGCTGGTAATGCGACCCACCGCTGTGGGCAAACCCAAATACTTCTCACTGAAAGCCTCCACTTGAATATTCAATGAAGCCATCATAGCAATCTTCACAGAGTCTGGTGTGTTAGTAGAAAAGAAAATGGAACTTTTGTCACGATTAACACGCTGACCTGAAGCATCCCCGTATATCCTCAGTATCTCATTCAATCTGAGAGCACTTTCATCCCTTGCATTGATAAAAATCAGACTATCATCTGCAAACAACAGGTGAGTAACCCAAGGGGAACGATAGCTAACACGTAATCCTCGGTCAACAGTACCTCCATTGTAGCTCTTGAGCAATGAGGAAAAACCTTCCCCGCACAGCAGGAATAGATAAGGCGAAACAGGATCGCCTTGTCGGAGCCCTTTAGTAGGAGTGAAGAACGGCAGAAGTTCACCATTAACTCGGACAGAGAAGCGTACAGAGGTCACACACTTCATAATTAACCTGATAAAAACCATGCTGAACCCAAGTTTGGTTAGTATAGCTTCCAAGTAATGCCACTCGACACGATCGTAGGCCTTCATCATATCTAGCTTGACCGCGCAAGAGTAATTCTTTCCCTTTTTCCTCCTTTTCATAGTGTGGACACTTTCATATGCCACTAGCACATTATCAGTGATTAATCGACCCGGAACAAAAGCACTCTGTTCTTCGCTAATCACTTCATCCATAATACCTCTTAATCTGTTTGTAATTGCTTTGGATGCAATTTTATAGAGAACTGGACATAAGGCAATAGGACGGTATTGAGATATGAACTGAGGATGTTTTACCTTTGGAATAAGTGTAATCGTTGTGTCGTTCAGACCACAAGGTAACACCCCGCCATTTAGAAACTCCAATACAGCCTTGGTAACATCGTCACCTAGGAGACTCCAGTGCCGTTGATAAAAACCTGCTGTATATCCATCCACACCAGGGGCCTTTGACGGGGCCATCTGGAAGAGAGCACACTTTACTTCCTCAGCAGTAAACGGTTTAGTGAGCTCCACATTCATCTCTTGCGAGATCTTGGCAGGAACATGAGCTAGTAGCTCGACAGCATCACTAAAACCCTGCGACTGGTACAGATTCATGTAGAAAGACTGTACTTCGTCCTTGTCCTCCTTTTCATCAGCACATCGAGACCCATCAGCCCTTTGAAGGCCTTGAATTTTGTTCAATCGTTTGCGTTGTCTCGCTTGTGCCTGAAAATAGGCAGTATTACGGTCACCATCACGAAGCCACGGAACACGTGAGCGTTGTCGGTACCAGATCTCTTCCTGGTGCAAAGCCTCTTTTAACTTTTTGACAGTAGCTAGCTCCTCTTGTGATGGACCCCGACCAATTGCTACAGAGCGGATACAGTCAAGCTTCTTCTGAAGCTGCCTCACCCTCCTCGTCAAGCATCCAAACTCCCTAGAACTCCACGGTTCCAATATAGCCTGGAGTTGTCCCAATGCCGCCGCAACCCCTTGCATGCCCGGCCTGCATTGTAAACCCCGCCAAGTATCAGCAACTAGGCGATCGTAATCTGTATGTGTCTGCCACACATTTTCATATCTAAACTGCTTTTTAGCTCGTGGCCTCTCTGCGAATGTTTCTTTTATTTCCACCACAACAAAACAATGATCGGACTCCACCGATGAGAGATGTCTCACCCTTATATGTTGAAAACGTTGCCGGAATTCCTCATTAGCAAATGCCCGATCCAATCTTGCTTTCACATTATTCACTCCATATTGCCGATTGTCCCATGTATAGGCCATACCCGACCATCCCAAATCCTGGAAGGATACCTCATCTACAACTTCCCTGAAGGCTTGCATCTGACGCTCAGGACGAGTAGATCTACTAAAATGCTCAGTGGAAAACAAGGTCTCGTTAAAATCTCCTACACACATCCATGCAGAATGTGGTAGAGAATATAGGGTACGCAAGCACCGCCAACTGTTGTGTCTATCTGTAGCACGCGGTGCGCCGTAAAAACCAGTGAACCTCCATGCCGGAGAGTTCTGAATTTTATTAGTAACCAAAACATCAATATGACAAGTACTGAAGTTTTTTAACTCGACAGAGACATCATTAGACCAAAAGAGACCAATGCCGCCACTAAGGCCAACACTGTCTATAGCAAAACAGCCACCAAAACCTAGTACACTCTGTAAAGCCTCTACTCTTCTTGCTTTAATTTTTGTTTCCATAACGAAGAGTAGAACGGGTCCTTCAAGCCTCACAATACTGCGAAGCTCACGAACTGCCTCGGGGTTCCCAAGCCCCCGGCAGTTCCAACTTATACAGCTCATTGGGACGGGCAGGACCGCAACGCGGTCTCTGCCGAATTCTCTGGCGTAGGCTTCTTTTTCTTTGGATCCCGAGCAAAATCCTCTTCCTCCACAATGTTCTGTGTAGATACATCGGCACTAGCCACCTTGGAGGTCCCAGCCATATCCCCTCCCCCTCCATCAGTAAGTAGCAGCGTGGTTTTTGCAACAGGTCTGTACACCTGGTTTGGAGCCTCTTTACGCTTCTGCTGCTGCTTATTTTTGACGGGGGAGTTCACTTCCTCTCCTGTATCTTTAGCACTGCTAGAGTTTCTGGTCTTGTTACTTGCCGTATGTTCCCTGGAGGAGTTTTCTGAAGAAGCCGGCTTCCTGAAATCATCCGGCGCACGTAGCTTTGGCCCAAACGGCAAGTCACCCTTGTCATCCCGGGACCCTGGCGTTGGACAGTATAGGTCTGAGTGACCCAACTTACCACAGGAGAAGCAAAAGTAAGGAACTTGTTCATACTGAATATCATACATATCAACTTTCTTCCTCCTGGCAGAGTCAATTAAAATCCATCTCCTAAGGGGCTTATCCACTTCAATGGAAATCCTTGCACGCAGAAAACCCCCATTATGATCAAAAGAAACAGACTGGGCATCCTTGTCCATCTGTTTAGCAATTGGTTTCCACCATGATTCATCTCTCAAGTTGTATGGAAGGTCAACAACCCTCGCCCAAATCTGCAGGCGATCAAATTTTAGCTCATCTGGCCGCATACAGTCATCAAATTCCGCAAGCACCACAGCGTTCTTGCTGATGTGCCATGGCGATCCTCCCCAGACACGATCTCTATCTCGCTGATTCTCAAATTCAGCCACAAACTTGTTGAAACCAACCGATCTGAACTTCAGTCCCCTTGGGTTCCCCCACGCCGGCCGGAGTGCATTGGTGATAGTATGAATATGGAAGTGATTTCTATGGAGAACTTTACCAGCCAACAGCCACCTCGCCGGACCTCCATCAGTGCGATCATCGATCACCAGAGGGGTCGCCTCCTCTTCAGATATATCTAGTTTGCCCAGAGCTTCCTCAAGTTTCCTCCTGGCCTCCCGACCCATCTGACCATCCTCTCCCGTCCCGCCCCCCGCTGAGGCGTTCGGCGCAGCCATCTTCGCCCTCGAGCAGGCAAGGAACCGATCAGCCCCGGCGACAGATCACCGGGCGGAGAATCTAATTCCACCGTCAAAACCCTAGTCGCCCTCGGCGCCGCCAGAGCGTGTTAGGGTTAGGGTTTTGGGGAAAAAAGTAAAGACCCGACCCCCGAGCCGAAGAGGTCGTCCTCGTCGAGCTCGAAGGCCGCCGAGGCGGGCTGGTCGCCGGCGGCCGCGCGGGGCAGGAATGCGCCGAGGAAGCGCTCGGAGCTGGGCGAGCTCTTGTGGCGCGCGCGATCCATGGCGGGGCTCGGCTCTGCGGGCGGGCGGGCGGGCGGTGTAACGGGTGGCGCGGGATTCGCGGTTGACGGCGGACGTCACCGGTGGGGAGGCGGCGATCCGGCAGCGCAGCGAGGGAGGGATGCGTGCCGGCGCGGGCTTCGGTGGGTCCGCGGGTTTGTTGGACTCTGCTGCCCTTTCGGGAAGAACGGAGCCACCAAGGTTATGCTGCTGGGGTTTTCAGATCCGTACAGTACTTAGCATGACCGTAGTGTTTTTTTTTTTACAGAATAGCATGACCGTAGTGTTAATATTGGACTCCTTACTAAAAAAATGTAAGTGAAGTAGTGATCTAGACGTTCTTATAAGTATTTCTTTACAGAGGAAATAGCTCCTTTGATTCAAAAGAAATTCATAGAATTTTTGAAGGGTTAGGCCCCGTTTGAAACAAAGAAATTTATAGAGATTTTTGTCTCAAATATGCATAGCATGCGTATCTTTTATAAAAAGAAAAGGGTAAGTAGAAATCCTTCACCGATGGTACATTACATATTACATGTTGCACCCTCAATTTATCCACTCCACACACTAAATACATCAGGGACTACTCACGACTATTTTACCTACTCAACTTTCCTAAAAAAAAGGTCTATATTGCCGCGCATTGAGAAACAATAAGACTCAGCTAGCTAAGAGCCCTCACAGCGATTTGGAACTCTCAGCCGTTGGATCATCCGAATCAACGTGCAGGATTACTTGGTCGTCTAAGTTCGTCCCGCATGTCTCGACGGCCGCTACTCCTCACATTTAGCTACAGATTTCGCCCATAATCGGGCCGTGACGTAGAGTAGGCCCAGATTCAGTCCAACAACGTGAAAAGCCAGGCTAGGTCGGGCACATCCAGCCTGTCCCTAAGCAGGCCATGTCGTGAGGTTTTTATGGCGGCGATGTTTTCCCTAATATCCCCCCGAGCTACTCTATTTCGTCCACGTTGCGCCGCCGCCGTCCTCCGTCACGGGCAGACACCTTCTGCAGTAGGTCTGCTTCGGCGTCGGCACCCTGCACTCATTCTCCGCAGATTCCCACGGTGGATCCGTTCCTCGGTTTTTTTAATAATGTCTCATGCAACGTTCTTCCATGGCAATTGCGGCTGCGGCACGCGGCGTCGGCATCCATCGCTGGTCTCTTCCTCCCGTGTCGATCGGCCGCAGGGGGCCTTGGTGGCGTCTTCTTTGTTTATTCCCTCCATTATGGTGTAACAGGTGCGCCCCTTCGGTTTCCTTTCCTTCCGGGTGGTCGTGTTTCATGCCGGTTCGCCTCCTTCTCCCAGGTTCCTCATATATGTTGTGAATCTTCGTTTCTCCCTCTTGTATGGCCTTCGATTTCGCCCATTTGACCGCCATGCTCTTTTGCTTCAAGCAGCATCCACGCCATCCAGCACGTGCCCGCTCCAACAACCTCGACATCAGCCGCGGCGACGCGTTGACGCCCCCTCGTTGCAGCCTGCGGTGAGGTTTGTGAAATCATGTTCGCTTGGTTTTGGCGAATCGTTTTTGCACACATATTGACTAACTCCCGATGTTCATCTCGCATAGGTACTTATGACAGATTTTTTACAGCATTTCTCCTTTTATTTAAGAAGTGAAATCATCATCCAGGAAACTAGAATTGGCATTCTATCCAACATCAAAGATGAGGTAAATCCTACAAGTTCAATTCCTCATCAACCAATCCTGCAATAAATTGTGCATGGCAAAATTTTCCAAGAGAATTCTAGCACATGTTGGCAAATGAATATTTGTCAGGCAATATTCAAGGCTTTGTATCTAGGAGGAAGCTCTTCCATTAGGTAGTGATTACCATATGATAATCATAATGCAAGGCTTCAGCTTCACTTGACCCAAGTAATATTTGCTCAATTCAACTTCAGAGTGAGAAGCATCCTAACTGCTGCTTACAAGTCATAGCGAGTAAGAACCTATTTGTTTTTTTGCAGGTGCAACATTATGCTTTTGGCTATCTGGTGCGAACCTGATTTCAATTCACTATGTTTATTCTTTCTCAGCAATAATGGAATTGACATCTTTCAAGTGACATTTCAGAGTGTGTGCAATTTTACCCCTATAATTAGGTTTCCATTCAAATTTTCCTATTTATTCTACATATGGCTACTTTCTTTAATGGTTGGTGCGTGTTATTCATATGGTTAAGAGTTGTGTAAAATGGCTGAGTCCTTTACTATTAGTTCTCATTAAAATATTTAGTGATGTTAATATTCCGAACTGGCTAATTGTTTGATTGTTCCTTTTGCATATGTGGTAACACATCGAAGTAAAGTCCCAATCATTAGTCTTCAGAAACACAAGGGATTTGTTCTTATCAGAACAACAGACTGCCATCATGGTAAACTGTTCCAGATTCAAAATAAATGTTTTGGTCATCATTTAAATCCATGTGGCACTTAATTAAAGTTCTGGGTCGCAAAAGCTAATAATATTTTCTTCGGATATAGAGGAGACCAGGAACGACCTGAAACAAAACTATGGAAATGGTTGCAGAGACGTATAGGTCGATAACATGTTAATCTTCTGTTTACAGTTTTGGTTGCCTGGTTTGGCTACTGGTGTGCCTAATTCTGACAACCTTTTTTATGTCACAAGCTATGTGCACAATTTCATGTTATTAGACCTCTTCCATCTCTATACCTTATTGCAGTTATTATTTTATACATGGCCAATTTGATTAAATGCTTCTGTCATAAAATATCACTGATATTGGGCATGCCATTTGTACTTGTGCTCTTTGTGCTGGTAGAATATAATTGAGTGCTTTTTTTCCGCAAGTGGTAATTGAGTGCCTTTAATCTGTAGGTTTGGCAAGACACCAAATAGAGAGCAGAAACTGAGTGGTGCAAAATTGACGTTCAACATCAAGACTCAAGAGTACAAGATTTATGGGTATAAGTAGAACGGTAAAAGTTTCAACCTTTGTATGGCTGTGTGCATATCTACTTCTGTGGTTCAAACGAAATTGTGCTAGGGATTCAGGATAAACTCAAGAAAGTTGCAGAGCATAAAGGGGAGAGCTATAATCAGAAGTTGTTGCAACTCAAGAAGACAAAGCAATGGCACATTGAGGTTTACTAGAATTTGAATGCTCAGTCATCTATGATTGCTGTGCCGTGAGATGGTGCCAAGAAAAGGTAGAAAACACATTTAAATGATTCTTGTGATGGTGGAAAATTATGAAAAATAATTATGGGATCTCATAAATCCATTTTACGTAATTCATAAGATTCTAAATGAAATCAAGCAGGAAAGTTCTGTGTGAAATGCATGAGGAGTTCATGCAAAATCTCAACCAACTTGTTTAAGAAAAGGATAGCTGCATTGTGAAAAGGAAAGAAAGCAAAATGTAGCCATCAATGCTACTTTGATATCAAATGTAATACAAAAATCATCTTGTGTTCAAATTTTCTGTTTATGTTTGCATCTTCGTTTCTCACCAATGTGACATAAAAACCATCTATGTCAGTGGATCAGATATATATAACTTGAAAGGTTCCAAGTTTATGTAATTATTTTTTAGTTCAAATTTATCAAATATTTGTATCACTTCTTCCTTAAGATGGACGGGCGCCGCAACGCGCGCCTTGATGGTCTAGTGAGACCTACGGTACGCCAAGCTCGTCCCTCTTGCTCCACTCGGATCATTCGTTGCATCCGATTCATGATTTTGACTGGATCAATGATTTTTTTAAGGAGCTTTCTCATTCAATTAAGGTGTTCAATAGTGGGTTTGATTCATGATTTTGACTGTGTCAACGATTTTCTCAAATTAATTGGCAGTAACCAGCCTGAAAAACACATAAGTACCGCACATTCTCCTGGCGGATACCCTGGCGGCTCTCGTCTAGGGTTTTAGATACCTCCGGTGGCGACACCGTGAGGCGGATCGGGACTCTACTATCAATCCTAATCCTTCCCGGCGTAGGTCTCGGGTTGTTATAGGGGATAGGCTCTCTATCCACCCGGCCTTGGATCCTGCCTTGGTTGCTAGGGTTTTGGCGGCGGACGAAGGACGAAGATCGCTAGGGTTTACCCATGGCGGCAAGCGGATTGCAATCATCGGCGGGGAGTGCGGCCCCGGGGGGGAAGCCGATCGGGGTCGAGGAGATGATCGGTAGGCTCAACCTGCAGGACCGTGAAGAGGACGACCTGGACTTCGATCAGGAGTTCGCAGAAGAGATCGAGGAAGCGGAGTTCATGGCGCTGGCTACGGTGCACACCAACAAGCCCTATAGCAGGAGCTCTTTCTACGAGACGATGCGACTTGCATGGAGCTTGGCACATGGAGTTAACTTCAAACCCCTGGGTGAGAATCTGTTCTCGTTAACAGTAAATTGCATGGGAGATTGGAAGAGGGTCACAGAAGAGGGCCCCTGACTGTTCCGTGATCATGGAGTGCTCATTGAGAAATATGATGGATATACTAGGTATGATGAAGTGGTGCTGGATAAGCTTGCTGTATGGATACAGATTGTCGATCTCCCCCCACTGTTCAGGAAGGAAACGGTCGTGAGGGCGTTGGCAAAGAAGGTTGGGATCGTGGAGAAAGTAATGCTAAACCCTAGATGGGGAGACGGAAGAATCGTGAGGGTTGGAGTCAAGCTAGACATACATGAGCCCTTGATGCGATATGTTTCAATTACAAAAGATAAGAAGAAGGTCTACTATTCGGTCTTGTATGAAAAGATGCCTGTATTCTGCTATGTATGTGGCCTCATGGGCCATACCCACTTAGAACATGGTAATGGAAAACATGATCCGAGGACCATGGAATGGGGCGAGTTCATACTCGCATCCCGCCCAGGAGAAAAGAGGCAAACAGGCAAGGGACCCCAGGACTGGAGGAAGGACAGAGTTCACACAGGTGATCGGGGAAGACCCAATGGTTCGGATGACGATGATCTGAAGGATACAGGCACGAGCCCCATCAAACCTATCCGGGGGGTGGCTGAGGACAGAACATCTGGTAGGAAAAGGCTGGTTTTCGACAACAAAAGTGCAGACCCGGCTACAATGGATGGAGCTCCAATAACTGAACCCCTGGGCGATATGTCAACTGCGATGGTACTCCACTCCAGGAGGGACCTATCCACGGAGAGAGTAGATGAGGATGATGGGGAAACTTCCTCGCATGATTCGAAAAGGTCGAAGAAGGAGAACTTGGCTGTGATGGATGCCAGCCACAACTTATCGACGAGCTCCGAGAAGGGGCTCGACCGATCGCAATGAAACTCCTAGCATGGAACTGCCGCGGGATGCGCAAACCCGCGGCAGTTCGTGCGCTCTTGGGGATCCAAGAGCGATTAAAACCAGATGTGTTGTTCCTGTCTGAAACACACCTGGATAAAGCTAAGGCAGGAAAACTGAAACGGAGATTAGGCTTTGATGAAATGGAAGTTTCTGAAAGTGATGGAAGAAGTGGCGGACTGATCATGTTTTGGAATGCAAACCTCGGGGTCTCTTCACGAGAAACTCGAGCGAACTTCATAGATATTCGAATCAAGGAGACTACTCCCGAGGGATGGAGGTTCACGGGATTTTACGGCAAACCGAGCAGCGACCGAAAACACTTGTCTTGGGAGTACTTGAGAGAGCTCCAGACTATGGTTGCCTTACCGTGGCTAATAGCAGGGGACTTCAATGAAATACTGCACGCGCATGAAAAGGAGGGGGGGGGGGCGGTACGGCCCCAACGTTGTATGCAGGGGTTTAGTGCGGCGTTGAGCGACTGTGGGATGGATGACTTGGGCTTCTCGGGGGATATCTTCACTTGGAGAAGGGGACACATACGAGAACGACTGGACAGAGCAGCTTCCAATGGCTCGTGGGCAGATCTCTTTCCTGCTTATGGGGTGTCAAACGAGCCGTTTAACAAATCGGACCACCGCCCAATCTTGATTGACACGGATTTCCAGCATGGCCTGCAACCAAGGGGTCCGACAGGGCCAAGGAAGTTCGAAGCTAGATGGTTGGCTGAGGAGGATATTGAGGTAATTGTCCAAGCAGCATGGGACCGAGCCAAGGCTAGTGGAGTGATGCCAATCTCGCAGGCTACTGGTGATATACATGCCGCGCTGCATACATGGGATAAAGAAACTCTCAAAGGACCCAGAACAAGGCTAAGGAAGTTACAAAAGGAACTGAATGAGGTCCTTTCGGGCCCTCTGACGGACGAAGCAATCACTAGACAGCATGAACTACATATCCAGATTGAAAATTTACTTGAACAAGAGGAGGTTTACTGGATGCAGAGAGGGCGGGCTGACTGGCTGTGCCGTGGCGATCAAAACACGGACTTTTTCCATAGAGCAGCGACGGGAAGACGCAAGATTTTTTTTATAAAAAAGCTAAAGGAAGAGTCAGGGGATTGGATAGAGGAGGAGGACCAGCTAAAGGATCATGTGGCGAGCTACTTTGAGGGACTCTTCTCCTCGGAAGTACAAGACCCGGACCAAGCGGTGTTGGACAAGGTAAAAGCTAGAGTTTCCCCAGAGATGAATGTTGAACTGATGAAACCTTACACTAGGGAGGAAGTGAAAAGAAGCATGTACAATATAGGGGACCTGAAGGCACCGGGACCGGATGGTCTTCACGCAGTTTTCTATAAGAGATTCTGGCATATCATTGGAGAGGACCTAATTGATGAAGTTCTGTTGGCAGTAAACAACAGGAAGATTCCGGATGGTTGGAACAACACCACAATTGTCCTTATACCAAAGGTGGAAAACCCGGAAGTTATCACACAATTTCGGCCTATTAGCTTATGTAACGTGGTATACAAGGTGATCTCAAAACTGTTAACCAATAGGCTGAAATATCTGCTACCAGAGATTATCTCGCTAAATCAAAGCGCTTTTGTCCCTGGGCGATTGATCACTGACAATTTCCTGGTGGCTTTTGAGTCTTACCATGCTATCAAGCGGAAGAAGACCGGGAAGTTTGGGTTATGTGCGGTGAAACTAGACATGCATAAGGCCTATGACAGGGTGGAGTGGGTGTTCCTTGAAAGGATCATGCTCAAGATGGGCTTTGCTGCGGAATGGGTTGCACTCATCATGGAATGTGTCAGATCTGTTAAGTACCAAGTCCGTTTCAATAATTCTCTAACCCAGTTTTTTACTCCATCCAGAGGGCTTCGACAAGGCGATCCGCTGTCTCCCTACTTATTCCTGCTTTGTGCGGAGGGACTCTCAAGTCTGCTCAATCACGAGGAGGAGGCCGGAAACTTGCTGGGGGTTCGCGTCTGTAAGGACGCCCCCGCAGTATCACATCTCCTATTTGCGGATGATTCGCTCATTCTGATGCGTGCAGATGCAACTAATGCCATGAGTCTTCGCCGAGCCCTCGATGACTACTGTGCTGCCTCGGGCCAACTGGTGAGCGAGGCAAAATCAAGCATCTTTTTCAGCCCTTGCACCACGACAGAGGTTCGAGTAGAAGTATGCTCAATCCTAAATATAATGGCCGAGGCGATCTCTGACAAATACCTGGGTCTGCCACCAATTGTTGGTCTAGACCGAACAGACTGTTTTCAGCATATTGTGGACCGTATACTGGCTAAGCTGAGAGGCTGGAAGGAGAGGATGCTTTCGTTTGGAGGGAAGGAAGTATTGCTGAAAGCTGTGATCCAAGCTATCCCATCTTACGCAATGCTTGTGTTTAAACTTCCAAAACAAATTTGCAATGCCATTACTACTGCCATGTCCCAGTTCTGGTGGGGAGATGAAGATACGAAGAAACACATGCACTGGTTTGCATGGTGGAAGATGTGCGTACCCAAGAGCATGGGGGGCATGGGTTTTAGAGATGTACACTCTTTTAATCTGGCCCTCCTTGCCAAACAATGCTGGAGACTGCTTGCCGAGCCTGAGTCCCTTTGTGCAAGAGTTTTGAGAGCAAGATATTTTCCAGATGGTGACCTATTAAACTGCACCCTCAAGAAAGGGAGTTCCTTCACCTGGCAGAGCCTCTGGAGTGGGATTCAGACTTTCAAGAAGGGCCACATTTGGAGAGTTGGAGATGGTACTCAAATCAATATATGGGACGATCCTTGGGTTCCTAGTAGCCCAAGCAGGAAGGTGATGACCCGCAGAGGTAACATTGTGCTCACACGAGTTTCTGAACTTATTGATATGGAGAACAGATGCTGGGATGAAGATCTCATACGACAGGTGCTCTGGCCTATTGATGCAAATATGATCTTGAATATTCCCCTAGCAACAGGCATGATGGAGGATTTTGTTTCATGGCATTATAATAAAACGGGCATATTCTCGGTTAGGACTGCTTATCACATGGAGTGGGATCACCAACACGGACGAAAGTTGAGACAAACAAACACCATATTGTCTTCAAGTACTAGTCCAGTTTGGCGCACCCTATGGAAGCTTAAACTACCGGGAAAGATTAAAGTGCATCTTTGGAGAGCTTTGTACGGCGCAATCCCTTGCAGGGGGGTACTCGCCAACCGGCATATGATAACATCCTCGGACTGCCCGATATGTGCTACGGACTGTGAGAGCATCCGTCACTCCTTTTTCAGATGTAATAGAGTCCAAGAGATTTGGGCAAAACTAGGGCTACTCCATACCATAAACGAGTTGTCGGAGAATGAGTTGGAGGGTTCCTCGACCCTTGGCGACTTGCTGTTAATGCCAAAGGTAATGGCGCCGTCGCTTCCTGACATTCCCATGAAGGAGCGCTGTTGCTGTCTGGTATATCTGGTGGGAGCGGCGGAGATTCACACATGGTGAGACTATCCAAGAGCCAGCAAGATCGGCCCAAGCCATTGTTACCTTGACCAAAAATTTCTTGAGGGCTAGGAAGAGTGGTGGCGGCAGGATACGAAGGCATGGCTGGACTAGACCAAAGGAGGGTTTTGTTTGTCTTAATGTTGACGCCTCTTTTGATGTTGACAGCGGCACAGGAGGAACGGGTGCCATCATACGAGACTCTACGGGGTCCTTCATCGCGGCATCTACAAGCAATATCCCCTTTGCCCAAGATGCATCAACGGCTGAGGCGCGAGGACTTAAGGACGGTTTGATCCTGGCTAACTACATCGGGTGCAACAAAGTGAAGATCAGAGCGGATTGCATGGAGGTCATCCAGATAATGCAAGATGGTGGCAACTCTTTAGGACCTGCTGCAGCCATTTACGAAGAGTGTACCTTTTTATGTCGTAATCTTACTTCTGTTAGCTTCTGTCATTGCCCTCGGGAAGCCAATATGGCGGCTGATTTGTTGGCTACAAAGTCGGAGCCCTCGCAAACTATTGTATGGCAGAACGAGGCCCCGGACTTTTTACTCGATGTAATCACAAACGATGTAGCCCTGTTTCCACATGAAATATAAACCGCCATGATGGCATTTCCCTCAAAAAAAAAGTACCGCACATTCTCTTGCACCTAAAAGAGAAGCACCACGTGCCACTGTAACATCAATATAATACTTTTTTTTTGCGGTGACATCAATATAATACATGTGGTTACTCACACAAGAAACTTTTCCTAACATAACTATGAGTTGATTAGAAGATAACGCAAAATTACACAGCCAAGAAAACACATCAAAACATCACATTATCGAACAAAAGAAAACACACATCATCTTCCGTACACGCCAAACCAAATAACAAAAAAAAAGTGAAATCCCAACAAATTCGACTATAAGATACTCCAAAACAAATGTGGTCGGCAATTTCAAATTCTCAGGGAATTTTCCTATTGATTACAAAGAACCTTTTTCTAATAACAAAATATCGTATTCACATAAAAAGAAACAATTGCATAGGCTCCTGGAAGATAGTAAAGTAGTTACCACCAACTTTCAATGAGATGGTGTCTACAAGAACAACTCACATGAGAAAGAACATCGTTGTAGCAATGAGTCATCATTGCCACCACAAGGACTCCACCAAGTAGATTCTTCTTCAATTTCTTGAAACTACTTCAACCCTCCGACCCGTTCGGGCAATGAATACACCTTGGTCGTGACATCAAGGTCCTAGGTCAGAGAGCTTCTCAGCGACGAAGGAAATCATCGCATGCCGCCGCTGAGAAAGAAAAACAGTCTCTTTTGTGCAAAGAAACCAAAACCTCGCACAGTTAAACCAAAGGATCAACCAGCAAAGACCCACCTCCACTCACTCCCCGCCGATGGCAAACAACACACCATCAAAACATAAACGAAGTCAGGAGTACCTATTTAGTGAAGAGATTGCCGCCACATCTCAACACACGTCGAAACAGGAACGAAGTCGGAACTATTAGAAGCACAATTAAACACCTTTTTTGAGATAAAGACATTTTTTTTCTTGGAGACCCAAAGAATATTTCTTGGAGACCCAAAGAATATTGATTCCATACATATTGATTATTAGGAAAAAGTAAGTTGGGCCGGTCTTAATCGCGAGTTGTGTCAGGCCGATTAGCCGCGGAGCTGGGCTAAAACGGATTTACTTAGGGCCCAGATCCACTGACGTCCAAGCAGTAATCTCGTAACATTATTTGTATTCCAGACACTTTGATTCTTGAATAAAATCCCTAGTTACCCTGAAAAAAAAGAAAGTAATCTCGTAACTAACAAAAAGCGCTCACGAGAGAAATTAAGAAAAAGAGAATCCTCTTCGTTTTCTTCCCAAGTCGCCCTCTCTCCTCGTTCCCGTAGCTTCGCCGTGCCGCAACGAGGAGACGAGGCCTCGCAGGGGAAGCTCGCCACCATGATCTCCGCGGTAAATTCCGACGCCCTGCCCCCTCCGCCGCCCCGCTGCCGCCCACCTGCGCGCTCGGCCGGTAATTTTTTTGCACTGAATCTATCTATCCATGCGCTCTCTCGCAGGAGAGGAGCCAGTCGCAGAGCCCGCGGTCGGCCGGGGCGGCGGCCGGGGCGCCGTTCCTGTCGATCTGCGTCACGGATCCCGTCAAGATGGGCACCGGCGTCCAGTCCTACATCTCCTACCGCGTCATCACCAAGGTCATCTCACTCGTTCTCTGTTCCAAGTCCCCGACCCGTCGGTTACTTCGATTTGGTCCAGATTCAGTAGTTGTTGGTGTGGTGCTGTTCGAATTGATGATTTTCTTATGTCCACCGGGTGATGCCAATTCCTAGAGCAATTTTCGCCCGCTATTAGGTGTCAGTCAGGCTGGAACAGCGGAGCTCAATTTATGGACTCTGGCTTCTTAATTTAGATCCGACACTGGAAATTAGTAACGGCCCAGTAATTAATGAACTCAGTGGTGTGCACACTCTTGTGGCCTTTGAGTAGGATTCGGAAAGCTCATGAAAGATTTTCTCTAATTGGTAGAGCTAGGTACGACGAAAGAAAACTGCAGGACATTGAATAGCTATTGAGCATCAGGACAATGCGAAGACGGTTTCCTTAGATCGCACAAAATAGGCTGTGTTTAA
>LR738711.1:850192832-850324474 GCA_902687465.1 Secale cereale | reverse complement strand
CCCCCCTCTCCTTTCTCAATATTGAATCTGCAGTTACTGGTTAATAGATGGTAATCGTTTCTGTAGGATGTACAGTCAAAAGTCAGTGATGTTGTTCTGGGAAAAGAAAAGCCAGTGGAAGAGTCTACTCCTGAATATGAGAAGCTTAAACATTACATATTTGAGCTAGAAAATCATCTAGCAGAGGCCCAGAAACAAGCATTTCGCCTTGTAAAAAGGCACAGAGGTAGATATCTTGATCCTAAAAAAACTTTCTTGAGTTCAGTCCCATGTAAAATAGCAGTAAAATGTTATGGTTGTAAAAAATTTGGTCTTCCAAAAAGATAGAAATAGATGACCTGGTACATGGCATCATAATGAGCACCAGGCTGCAGTTTGGAGGCCATTAACAATATCCCAACTTGCTCTTGGTTATGATTGTTTAACTGGATTGCAAGACCAATTACACCATTCTGATTTTCTTTCATTAGAACTTGGGCAATCTTTGGCGGACTTTGGGAAAGCGATTAAGCTTTTAGGCGCCTGCGAAGGGGATTCATTGGAGAAGGTGTTTTCTGAAGTTGGTTCAAAGTCAGAAATGTTGTCAATAAAGCTGCAAAGAGAGGTAATCAATAACCTGTTAGGATAGTACCACTTCATTGTAAATACCATATGACCATTCATTTAGTAGTTAGTACTTCTATTACCTAATGCTGTTGATATGCTGTTACTACAGGCAGACAACCTTCTCTTTAATTTTGAAGAACCTTTGAAAGATTATGTGCGTGCTGTGCAGTCAATAAAGGTGAGTTGCTTTCTCTTCCATCTATTAACTGCAAATAGAGAATTTATGCTTGTAGTAAGTTAAGGTCATGACTAATTTTCTCATGGTCATGGCAGGCCACTATGCTTGATCGAGCCAATGCTTTTAGGCAGCACTTTGACTTGGACCAGGAGAGGAAGTATAAAGAGCTTAACCTGTATGTATCACATATTGCAAGTTCCATATTTCGTGCTCAGTGACATGGTGTAATAATTTAGGGAAAATATCCTAAGGGAGTTCTTTCACCTTTCAGGATATAATAACCAATCAAAACTGGGCCTACCAATTTAAAAATTCCACAGTTAAATAATAAAATATCTAATCTCTAAGCACAACACAGGGTGTAAGGTCCTTGTAGTGTCGATCCTATTCCTGCTGCAGTGAAAAAATGAAGTTCATGAACCCTGAGAAGTTTATTCTGTACTATTACCTGGAAAATTTCTCATTCTATTCTTACTGCAGTGAAAAAATGAAGTTGATGAACCCCGACAAGTTTTCCGAGTCGGAAACTGAATTCAGTGAGGTAAGTATTAATTTTAGGGAACTATGTCGAGCGAGCAGAAATTGTGAATGAACAATTTGTTTGACTGGTGTTTTGTTGTGAAAAAATGCAGTTGAAAGCGGCCAGTGAAGAGGCTACGAAGAGGTACGAGCACATAGTTAGTGTAATGAACGACGAGCTTGCACGATTCCAGGAGCAGAAAACAGCTGATATTGGACTTGCGTTCCATGAGTTTGCCAAAGGGCAAGCAAAGTTAGCTAAAGATATTGCTGATGCGTGGCGCAGCGTCCTCCCAAAGCTAGAGGCGTGTTCCACTTCATAATCGAAGCTGTGTTTGCCCCCCGTGTTTGATATAGTGGTTGGCCCTTTGAGTTTTAGGCTGTTTTTTTCCAGCCCAATTTGACAGTGGTTCATATGTATACTTAAAAGTGATGATTGACAATGCTCCAGTTGTTTTATATTGACTTCTTTTCTTACAGTGTGAGCGTGTACTCTGTAACTCAAATTTTCGACCAATTAGTCTAACTATTGAAGTTCTTGGGGAAGTATGAATAAAGAGAGAAAAGTAGTGGACAGTGGAGAACTTGTATCTTTATTTTGGAAGAGAACATAAGAGGAGAACTTGAAAATAGGGTTTACAAATTACAAGTCGTGTCAACAGGAGAATGGCAATCCTGCTGCATCATGTTCCTTCTTTACTGTCAAACTTGCACAATTTAGCAGACTTGTCGAATTTGCAGAATCTGAAACAGGCTTGTCAAACTTGCGCAATCTGAATGGACTTCTGGAGCGCCATGAGGAGGCTCCTCATGATCCTGGGCTCCCCAGGCGGCTCCATGTCCTTCATAGCACCGTTCCTGATTGCTCGGAACACAAACCCGGAGCCGTCTGTCGCCGGAGACACCAGGCAGTCGATGTAGGCCAGCAGCGAGGTCGCGCCGTCGTCGATCCCGATGAACCCTAGCCTGATCCCGCCCTCCACCTTGTCCACCTGTTTGCACATGGAAAGTTGTAGTATATCAGGCTGAAGAAATCTGAAGTATCAATTGAAACCATATCGTCAGTTCTCGGGCTGCCTTACCTTGATAGGCACTGGCAGTGGCAACATGGCGCCTTGGCAGAGACTGTTCCCCCACTGCCAAACAAACAGGTTCAACACAAACATCAGTTCCACTTGGGTGTATTGAATTCTAAGCTGAGAGATAGAGAGAAGACCAGACATCATACCCCAATACGGCTCGGAGAATATGCTTAGTACTGTACTGACCTGAAAGAGCAACCCCTCGAACCGAGCGACGTCGATGTTGGCGGGCAGCTTCACGGTGCCGAGGCTGACCCCGTCATTGTCGGCCGGCACAATGCCGCCCTTCCCCGGCACGGCGCGCGGCGGCTTGACGGACACCCTTGCCCTGAAACTGGGGAGCTTCTCGGCCTTGTTGAAGCACCTGGAGCTGTAAGCAGAGAGGCCATGGCTGCTGGAAGTGTGCTTGGGGAGCGTCCCTGAGGAGCAGGAGGAAGTGATCCTGTGGACCAACAACTGCCTTGCGATCGCAGCTGCCATGCTCTTTTCTGTCTGAGGAGGAAGGCAGGATGGAGATTCAGACTTGAGAGAGCACAATACGAGGGCCGGTGAATGAGTGCTCCCGATTAACCTGCGGGGATGAGAAATGAATGGACCAGCTGGTACCGCCCAGACAAATTTTTGGTTGGTCGGGGCCTCTTCTTGTCTCATGGCTAGTGTAGCTGATATGAAGCCTCAGGCCAACTCCAACGCATGACCTTAAATTAAATCGTCCGCTCAGGTCCGTTTGTCTCAAACACAAATCACGGCCTCACGCGCAGGAGCAAACGGATAAATTTTTGTTTTCGGTTCGTTTTCGATCCATCCCCGGCCCAAGTTTGGGTCGTGTTTGCGGTCAAACGTACGCGCGCGGACAGTTGCGATGCGTGCCCTTGTCGGCCCCTGACCCGCCCGTCGGTGACACACCCATCCTTTTTCTATTCCTCCCCCCCCCCCAAAAAAAAACTCTGGCCGCACACCCCGCCCCTCTCCCTTCTCATCCCTAGCCGCCTCCATCGTCGCCGCCACGCCCGTCGTCCACTTTGCTTTGCCCGTCGGTGGAACAACCCCTTTTCTTCCTCCCTCATCGTCGCCCCGCCCTCCGCCCGCGGTCGTCCACCTTGCTACCTACCAACGGGCTCGACGTGCCCTTTCCGGCAGGGTCGCCACCACAACTGCAAGGTGTTCGACGCTTTACTCGTAAGGTACCATGGATAGGGGAGGTGGGTACTTCTTTCACAACTTCATCGGATTATTCATCCTTGGACGATGAGGACATAGTGGTGGCAGCATTGGCCGTCCATGACCACATCAATAGGATGCTGCTTCGGTTTAGGAGATCAATCCCCGGCCATGCTCCGGCCTTGAACCACAATAGAGACATAAGTTTGCCCAAATGCAGGAGAATGTTAGGAAAGATGTGGAGCGTGCATTTGGTGTGCTTCAATCTTGATGGAGTATTGTTCGTAACCCTGCATTGACATGAAATACTCAGAAGTTTTGGGAGGTGACGACTGCTTATGTGATCATGAACAACATGATCGTTAAGGATGAGCGTGATGGCAGCATCTACGACCAATGGTTTGATTTTCAGGGTGAGAATGTTGAGCCTGAGTACCCACCTCCTGCAAGCTTTGAACAAATTGTCCAATTTCATCGTAAGATGCGTGATCGCAACACTCATACGCAGTTACAAGATGACTTGGTTGAGCACATGTGTGATCACATTGGCAATCGGTAGATCTATCGGTTTAATCTCTTTTCGTGTGCACAAACTTTGAGTGCTTTTGTAAAACTATTTTTTTTAAATTTTAATTAGATTGTAATAAAAGACGTTTTTGAACATGATGTTATGTTTGATTTAAACTATGCTTGATTTTATTGTACTTGGTCTCCGGTGGACAAGATGCGGCCGAAGATGTGGCCGCGCGTTGCGCGCCCGGCCGACGCAAACCCAAATCCGGACAGATATGGCCCCATTCCCACCCCCAAACAGACGAAACCCGGACAAAACAAACGTTCGTTTGGGGTCGTGCGTTAGAGTTGGCCTCATGGTGCATCGAGGACTGAGAATGCTACGAGGAGCCTTACTGTAAGGGACTAAGGGTGTGTGTCCCTGAGTCGTCTGATAATTTTTTTGGTTTTGAGAAGTTATTCTCTGGTTTTTGTTTGGTTTTTCAACAATTTTAATATTTTTGGAGGGTTTTCTGTTGCTTCTTCCCTTTTTGTTTTCTCTTTTTCTCTTTTTATTTTTATTTTTCCACATGCTAGATCATGAATATTTATTAATTTCATGAAAATTTAAAAACACAATGAAAATTAAGAATACACAAAATAATAATTCAAGAAAATCATTTGTAATTAATTTTATGAAATCGGTGAACGTTTTACAGTTCAGAATGTTTTATTCATAAATTTTTTAAAATCTAAGATTTTGAAAATACGTGAACTTTTTTTGATTAAATGAACTTCTTCAAATAAAAAAAATACAATAGCCAATTTTTTCTAAGCTAGCAGTGGAGCGAGTGAAGTAGGGAGGCGAGCTGAGGGAGCGATAGGACTCGGTTTTATTACTTTTTTTTAGACAATTTCGCGAATCTTTTATTCAATCGTCACCACCATTATAGGGATGAAAGGCAATCAATCGGGCTGTCCTAACCAAACATGGCGGTCAGCTCCTAAATTCAAAGCACTTTGCTAAATTGTAAGACTCAACGTTTGAGCACGAAGCTCCTTAGATATGAAGCATGATGCTGCGCATTGGATATTATGAAAATGCTACGGGCCTCGCCTGTAAGGGTGTGTGTCGTTGAGCCGACTATTTTTTTTCAACAGTTTAAATTGTTTTTCCTTCTTTTTCTGTTTTTTTTCTGGTTTATTATTTCTTTTTACTATTTTCATTTTATTTATTTTACATGCTAATTCATGAATCTCCACTATTAAAGATGAATTGGTGAAATGAGCGGTCATCTAGCTCATCCACTAGGTATATCGTGCCCTCCCCTTTCTTACCAAAACAACAAAATTATTAAACGCACTTACCAAATGAGCATAAGTGTTAAGGACCTTTTTGATTCAAAGGATTCCTAAAAGAATTTTGGAGGATTTCAATCCCTAGGATTTTTTTTTCTTATGTAGCTCATTTCATTCATAGGATTAGTCCATAGGCATTTTTTATAGGATTTAGTTGTACCAATTTTATAGGAATTTTATAGAAAATAATCATCCAGAAGAATCCTATGTTTTTCCTGTGCTCAATCAAACGACCGTATTAATCATGTGGTATTAAAGATGTCATGCCACTTCATTCCTATTTTTCTTCTATTCCTACATTTTATAAATCCTGCGAATCCAAGAGGCCCTAAATGGGTACGGTCTCCCCTCCATTTTACCAAAACAATTTAGTGTTTCAAACAACTGAGCGTGCTTATCTTTATCTAATAATAATAAAGCAAATTGGTTTTCTTCTCGTCCGTCATGGCGTCATGGCATTTTTCAGAAAAGTCCCTCTACTTCAGAGAATTCAACCCGCATTCCTATTTCAAGTTAAAACGAATCATTTTTTCGTATTTTACACTAAAGTTTCTGTGTTTTCTTGAAATCAACCCGCAGTCCGGATTTAAGTCATACCCGAACCGTTATATTATATTTTTTGAAACCTCCCCTAATGTTTTAGGTAATTCATCCATGGATCATATTTAAGTCAAATAAATGTTTTTTAAATCATCCATATCTTTTAAACCGTAACTCCGATTTGAACATGTTATATGAAATTTGATTAGAAAAAAATGTAGAATATGAATATGAGATTATTTTTACCTGTTAGTATTTTTAAATATTAAGTCAAATAAATGTTTTTTAAATCATCCATATCTTTTAAACCGTAACTCCGATTTGAACATGTTATATATGAAATTTGATTAGAAAAATATGTAGAATAGCAATATGAGATTATTTTTAGCTGTTAGTATTTTTAAATATTATTTTGGAATATATTTAAGTCAAACAAATAATTTTCTAAATTATACGTATCTTTTAAACCGTAACTTCGATTTTAACATATTGCATATGAAATTTTATTAAAAAAATGTGTAGAATCCAAATATGATGTTAATTTTACCTGTTAAATATTTTTGAAATATTATTTTGGAAGCAAACTTATAAGTTATAGTGCAAGATCCATTTTTTTCCGTACCGGTGGCGACCCGGATTGCAAATAAACACCACACTATAACCATATAGAGAAAAGAAAACATCGATAACTACGCATGCATACCTCTGAAAAATGTTGCAGGGGAAACAACAGATTTCTCATCATGAGAGTGAGAGAAAGCGAGAGAGAGAGAGAGAGAGAGAGAGAGAGAGAGGGAGGATAGGGAGAGAGACGCCTTAGGATTAACCATATTTAAACACATTTTTTGGTTATTTTGTGTGAACACTGAGGTCATCGCCGGCGAGGGTGAGAAGGAGGATAAGCGGCAACACAAATATGATGCCTCGCAAAAATAAAGGAGATGAACCTATTGTGGTCTTGAGTGATGGTTGTTGGGTTAAGAGCGTGTGTTATGTTTTCTCTCCCGTTGCAACGCACGGACTCTTTTGCTAGTATCAAATAAACATAAATACTAAATGGTACGTCTTCTTGTACTTGCCAAAATATTTGAGTTCCAAACAATTGAGCCATTTACTAAATCTTATCTCTACTATGACTGAAGTGTGTGTTTAAACCTTGAGATTATAGTGCTCGTTGCAAACAAACAAGTCTACTTCAAGTGTACTCCATTTGTACTTTAGTGATCAAAACTATCTTATATTAGTGATCTAAACCTTGAGATTATAGTGATGATAAAAACCCTAATTAATTAATCCTCCCTCTCTGTTGCTTCTGTAGGTGCTACATTTTGTCTTTACTCCCGAGGAATCCATCGTGAGCATGATTCCCCAAATAATTCCGACCGGAAATAAACAAATGAAATACGTTTACTTTAAAATACTGACCAATGAAAAGATTAAGCTTGGACCTAGCTGATCTCATCGATTTAGTTTACTATACATAGTGGACTGAGTGTCCGTCTGATCAGAAAAACAACCATTGGAGAGCTTGGATCAAGATGGAAATGGAGGCTTCCGTCTTGGCAGTTGTGGCGGCAGTAATCGTTGCTTTCATCTTCTTGGTATTGCCACACCTGAGAAAGCAGAGCTCATCTCAGGACGACCGGCGCCGCCAGCTGCCTCCGGGCTCCTTCGGCCTTCCCGTCGTCGGCCAGACGGTCGGCCTACTGCGCGCCCTCCGCGCTAACACCGCCGAGGCATGGCTCGGGCGATGGGCCTCCGAGTACGGCCCCATCTCAAAGCTCTCCCTCTTCGGCCTCCCCACGGCCTTGCTCGTCGGCCCCGCCGCCAACAAGTTCCTCTTCGCCAGCACCGCGCTCACCACCAAGTCCACCGCCTCCTTCAACAGTATGGTCGGCAGGCGCAACATCCGAGAGCTGGCCGGTGACGATCACCGCCGCGTACGGGCCATGATGGTCCAGTTCCTGAAGCTGGACATCGTCAGGAGCTACGTCGGCAGCATGGACGACGAGGTCCGGCACCACATCCGCGCCCACTGGAACGGCCGCACAACCGTCGCGGTGATGCCGTCGATGAAGTCGCTCACCTTCGACATCATGTGCACCGTCATCTTCGGGCTCGGGAGAGCTGAACACGCCGCCGTGAGGCGGGAGCTCTCGGCAGAGTTCCAGCAGCTGGTGAGGGGCATCTGGGCGATCCCGGTGAACCTGCCTTTCACCTCCTTCGGCAAGTGCCTCGCCGCGAGCCGGCGAGGCCGGCGAACCGTCGCGGCAATCATCGAGGAGAAGCGCGCCAAGCTGGAGAGCGGGCATAGCTCGCCATCTGACGACCTCATGACCCACATGCTCGCCGAGGGGCTAGCCGACGAGGAGATCATCGACAACGTCATGTTCATGATGGTAGCGGCGCACGACACCACCGCCACCCTCCTCACCTTCCTCCTCCGGCACCTCGACGGCTACAGGGACGCCTACGGCAGGGTCGTGGCAGAGCAACAAGAGGTCGCGAGGAGCAAGGCTCCGGGGGAAGCTCTGTCATGGGACGACCTCGGCAAGATGAAGTACACCTGGTCGGCGGCGATGGAGACCCTGCGCCTAGTACCTCCCGTGTTCTCCATGCTCAAGAGGGCGGTCGAGGACGTGGAGTTCGACGGCCACCTCATCCCCAAGGGATGGCAGGTGTTGGGGGCGATGAACATGACGCAGTGGGACCCGGCCATCTTCCCGGAGCCCAGCAGGTTCGAGCCGGCGAGGTTCGAGAGCCCGGTACCACCCTACAGCTTCGTGGCGTTCGGCGGCGGCGCGACCGTGTGCCCGGGAAACGAGTTCACTAGGGTGGAGGCGCTGGTGGCCATGCACTACATCGTCACCGGGTTCATGTAATGCTCAGGATGGAACTATACCTCCTACGTGTCGTGGCACGACTTAAAGTATAAGTCCATCCTAGAATGATCTCAAGTTTGGTATCTTTGCACGACTCATGTAAAAGAGGAATTAAAATGCAAAAGGAGATAGTTGGCTTACACTCGCCACTTCACACAATACATTACATAAGCAATCATCATACAGAACATCACAGCCCGACTACGGGTAAGATCCAAAAGAAAGATACCAAAACAACATAAAGCCACAGGTCAGGATCGAATCCTAGTAGAAACCACTACTGAACATCGAAACGTCACAAACAAAAGGCCAAACTCTTCAACAAGCTCCTGGTGAAGCACTGAACCAGCTCCTGCATCAAACTCGGCTGAACCTGCATCTGGGGTGGTGAAGTAACTGTGAGCCACAGATGACTCAGCAATCCCACAACCATGGGTAACAAGACTAGCAAAGCTTGTGGGTAGGAAGAGGTAAAGTGGTGAGGCTGCAGCAGCGACTAAGCATAATATGGTGGCTAACTTACGAGTACCAGAATAAGATGAGAAGCTACGCAAACGGTCGCAAAAGAGGTGATCGCTAAAGATCCTAACTACATACGGTCAAGCATAACCCCACCGTGTTCTCTTCTCAAAGTGAAAAGAGACAATCACGGTTACTCACACAGTTGTGTGTTTTACTTCGGATCCTCTGTCAAGTTTTCTACAACCGGACATTAACAAATTCCAATCTGCCACATAACCGCGGGCACGGCTTTCGAAAGTTCATAACCATGCAGGGGTGTTCCAACTTAGCCCATCACAAGCTCTCACGATTAGCTGAAGTGATAAATATAATATCATCACCCCTTATCTTAGGGAAAATCCGATCAGGCTCGGCATCCCGGTAGCACAAGTCATTTCGACAATGGTAAAACAAGTCCAGCAAGACCTCCCGGTGTGTCGACACCCTGATAGTAGCCGCGCGTATCTAAGTCTCAGGACACGACCGGATGGGTGATCCTACAGGTTATACCAGATACCTCGGGTTTCCCCAAGGCGGCCCCGCAGTCTCCCCGTTTGGGACCAACACCATCGGCATTGGCCCCCCTGCTATGTAGAATTAAGAATCCTCGGGGACGCGACCCCCTATGCAATTTAATTATTTAATTAAGTTGTTATTATGGGCAAATTAAAACCAAAGTTGGGCCTTGCTGGAGGAGTTTTATTCAAAGTCGAACTGTCAAGGGGTCCCCATTACACCCATCGTGTTAGGAACGCAACAATCAAGGAACATAATGCCGGTTTATCGGCGCCTAAGGTGGCATGAGTGGAACAAAACACCGAGCAAAAGGCCAAGCCTTCCACCCATGCCCAGTATATAAGGTGTGTTAATAATTATTATAGATATTGTGATATATCCAACAACAAGTTCCCTCCTGGAACAGACTTCATCTTCACCTACAACTAACAACGCTATAAGAGAGACTGAGCAAGCGGGGCTGAGCAAGCGGGTAACATAGCCAAACAGTGGTTTTGCTAGGAAGGTTTCAAATGTTAGAGGTTTCATGGCAACAAGGAGAGGCTGACATAAAAGATGGGTATCGCGACATGTAACGATAGCATCGAGACAACTAAGCATGGCAATGGTAGTAAAGGTATCCAAGGGTATGATCATCTTGCCTGGGATTCCACAAGGGAGAAGAACGGATCCATGAAGAAGACGGAGCAACAGACGAGCGGATCCTCACAACTCCGGAACGAAACCGAAGCTAACAAGAGAAGCAACCGGAAAGAAAACAAACAACGCGGTAAACACACAAGCATCAACATGGCATAAGATGCACAAACAAGTATGATGCATGTCCGGTTTAAATATGCAAGGCATGGCAAGGTGCACAAACAAATACTACAAGTTAAGTGGAGATCAATATGCAACGAGTTGCATATTGACGAAACACCACATAATAATTATTTAGTTGACTCTCGTTATTTACAAGACAAGATTAAATGTTTTAACATGGCAAGAGGTGAAGCATAATAAAACTACACTATTAAAGCATTTTAAATGAGGCCGGAAATAACAACAACATATCCGGAAAATCCTCATGAGCAAGTTTAATAATTATAAGCAAACAACAATTCACACATATAATGTTGTTAACATGATGCGGATGACATGATCAAGTTTATGCAAGTTTTATTAAAAGGTTGACTTAAAAGAGATATGAAGCATTTGTCACCGTGGTGGAAAGAAAAAGGGTTCCACGGCAACGATTTCCGAAAATGATGCCACGGCAACATATCGGTTCCGGTATCTCGTTGAGAGACCGGTGCAAAAGGTGACGAAGCGAGTCAAACGAGATGATGGGGTGTTCCCGTTACCGGGTTCCCACGAGTCGGTGACGAGGCAACCGAGGACATGACAAAGGTGGAACGGGCACGAAGCACACACAAGGGAGACATTTCATACAACACAAGCAAGCATCACACGGGTCACGACTCGGGGTTATACCTTCGAAACACTCGTTTCGGGACGGTTCGAGAGCGTCGAGGAAGTAGCCGTAGTAGAGGAAGTAGTGGTACACGGGGCGACGGTAGACGTTCGGGCGACGGTAGTGGTACTTGCGGCGTCGTGGTACTCGTTCACGTAGTCATACACGGATGTAGTTGTTCACTTCTCCGAAGGGTACTTGTCGCGTCGTCTTGTGTCGGCGTTCGTAGGGGTACTTGGTCGGGTCGTCGTGTAGAGGTACTTGGCGCTTAGGCGTTCGTAGTGGTACTTGGGGGTTCCCGTTTGCGACGGTAATGGAAGTAGGTCGTTTTCCGGGCGTCGGTAGTGGTACTTGGTCGTGTAGTTGTTCACATCTCCAAAAGAGTACACGGGTCTCCTGTCCAAAAATATTACAGCAAAGGCACAAAACAAACAAAAACGCAGCATCACAAGGAGGACCACGGCGGACGGAGACGGGCGCCGGACGACCTGCTGGACGGAGAAGCAAAAGGGCCCTCGGGCGCATCGGGACCGGGCGGCTCGGCGCAGGCACAGGGAGGCGCGCTCCTGGAGACGAGGAAGGAGTCGGGGCGCGGCTGCCTGAGGACGGCCGCACGAGGTCGGTCGAGGCTGGAGGCGCCTCGGGGTCGCGTCGGGGCGGCCCTGCTGCTCCCATCGCTGGGGAGGCGGGGCCTTCCTGACCGGAGGGAGGTCGGCCGGCGGCTGCTGGAACAGAGGGAGGAAGGCGCCTCGCGGGGCAGGGACGAGGGAGGCCACGGAGAGGCGATCTGGCGAGGCGATGGCCGGCCAGGGGGCGAGGAAGAGGCCTCTGGCGCGGCTCGGGAGCCGGCGCTGTCGAAGAGGAGCAGGCGCTCCTGGCGCCCGGCGGCTCGCGGCAAGGAGGATGGAGGGGCCGCGGAGGGAGGCCGTCGGGCTGCTGCAGAGGCGAGGCTCGGGCGCCTGCCGCTGGACGGAGGGAAGGCCGGCGCTCGGGGCCACAGGGAGGAACGGAGGGAGCACGGTCGCTACGAAGGAGGGTCGAGGAGAGGGTTCGTGCGGCAGAGGGAGATCGAGGGCTCGGGAAGGGATCGAGAGGAGGAGCGGGAGCGTGGGATGCGGGACTTGTGCGAGCGAGGCAGAGCGGGGTGAGCGAGAGTGGCGGCGCTTGCGGGAGACGAGGGAGCGACGGGAGATGAATTAGGGTTCGGCCTTGGCTCGGGCTGGTCGGGCCTAGCTGGGCCTGAGGCTGGGAGGTGGCCTGGGCCGGAGTGGCCTAGGAGGGAAGGAGGAGAGGAGGCTTGGGCCGAAGTGGCCTTGGGCCTAGAGGAGGCGCTGCACTTTCTTTTATTAGATTTTGCAGATAAAAACAAAGAGAGAAAAAGAGAAAGAGGAGGACGGTTAGGGCAAGAATTAGGTCAAAGGTTATTTTTCCCGGGCTCGTAAAAATGAGCACGACCGGAGAAAAAATAAGAAAGGCATGAACGGATAAATAATTCAAACATATTTGAATATAATTCAAATAGGTTTGAACTAAGACGAGATTATTGAAGTGTCCAAAAAATGTTCAAATTTTTGGAGGAACCTCGAAACAACGGAAAAGAATTATTGGCAAGATTTCGAAGGTGAAACTCGAAGTGAAAGGCAATGGGGAAAATTATGCAAGTGTGTTATGTGATTCCGAAGCAAATGGAATAATATTAATATAGCTCCCTACATATTGAGAGGCTTTTATATGTTATAAAGAGAAGTCATCTTCCCTCGATTTAAATGGACCGAAGGTCCACACGAATTATTTAGGTTGAGATGCAAAAAATAAAATAACATGATGGCATGATGACATGATGCAATGCAAAAATAAATAAATAACACAAGCTCAAAAGAAACCCACGGGCAACCCGGAACATCTGGAATCTTCTGGAAGCTTCTGGAATCTTCTGGGACGTCGGTCTCGGGCGTCACAACTCTCCCACACTAACAGAGGATCTCGACCCGAGATCCTAGAGATATCACCGGGTAAAAACGAAAGAGGAAGAGGTAAAACAAAGTTGCTACTTTGACAGACGAGTGAAACCAAGTACCTTGAGAGGTTAAACAAGTTGAAAGAAAGAAAGCAACGGAGATGAATGAAGATGAAAGCACTCCGGTAAAAGGAGGAACATGGAACATTATGAGAACCTTGTAGGTTGAAAGACATGAAACAAGAGCTCACGGACCAAAAGAATATGCAACTGCAATGGTATGGCCAAGGAATAAGAATGGCAGAATTTGGGCAGCACTCCGTCTGAAAATGGAAGGAATTGAGCAAGAACTTGAGGAGATGGAATGATACTTGATGAAAACAACAACATATTGCCTCTGAAACAATGAAAGAATGGCACAAAGGTTAAGAAAGATTCAGACAGCACTCCGGTTAAAAGATAGGCAAAACTTGGTAAATGACGGAACTAGAATGAAGAATACGACACTCCGGATAAATAGATAAACAAGGAAAGAACATGATCTTGATAAAAACGAGATGATGGTTTGGAGAGAGCAACATCAGAATGCCTCCGGAACGAAAGAATAGAATATAGATCGATGGGAAGAAAGAACGGAGAAGAAAATTACAACTTCTCTCAACATTAAATTGAAAGAGCATCCTTACAAAGAATGGTTGAACAGAATTGTTGGAAATTCAACAATGAAAGAATAAGCTTGATGTGGGCTTATGGAAAACATCTCAAAATTAAGAGGTGATAACCAGCCACTGACGAAAACAATTGATTGGATCGAGATCAACAAGGAGATGAAAAACTTATTTCATCGGAATGATAAATGAAGAACTTGGGTCATTAATAAGCACTATAATATCAACAATCCTTAGGGAAAGCTTTTAGGTGAATTATAACCCAAGATAACTCCAATGAAATAAAAGAGGGGTTGAAAGGATCTCCTGAACAAAGAAAATGATGGGTTTAAATATCTCATTCTTGATAACTCGTGAATCATGAAACATGGAGGAAAATTATCAAGAATGACATAACACCATCTCAAAGATAAGGTAGAAAGAATTGCACTTCAAAATGCAAGAAGTAGAATTATTTGAGCTCCTCCAACAAAAATCTTGATGAAGACTTCGAGGATGAATTAAATGATGATGAACCACCATGAAGAACTCCGGTAAACAAAAGGATGAGAAGTGAAAGATGAAAAGAATAAGATTCAAGGCCTGCGGTGAATTAGATGGAGCTTGAAATGATATAATTGGAATAACTTGAAGCTCCGGAAAAACAAGATGAAGAATTTAGAACCGAGAATATGATATGATGAACAAGCTCCAGACAAAGAATTAAATCACCTGAAGGAACAAGAATAAGAGTTATGTTATGCATCTCCTTCACCAATTAAATTGATGACAACCAAAGGATTTGGCAAACTACTTATTCCCGTTGGAAAGAATTAAAGAGAGATCTAGCACAAGCTCGGATAAATCTTCAACAAAGCACCGGTAGGATTATGAAAAGAACAAATGAATCAATACGATAACAACGGAAGAGTAACTTGAAAGAACCACCGTAAACACATGGAGACGAACGAAGAGGCATCAATGAAGAATATTTGGAGGATGAAGTTGAAAACTGAGAACGAAGAAATCTTCTGAAATGATGGCCTTCGGAGGATCACAAAGAAAAGAATTCAAGAATTGCTCTGAAGGGGCATGAAAACAATTCCCACAATCGAAAACAATTATGAGGATGGCATGAAGCTAGAACCACAACTCTTCAAGAGAACGGGTTAAAATTTAAGAGAAACACTTCTGCGGTCTCCAAATGTTGAGAATGAAGACGGGAAATGCCCTGAAGAATTGTTGAGCACTCCGGAATGAAGAATTAAAAGGTTGAACCAATGATGAACAAGAATTTGAAAACGATCTTGGAGAAGGCATGTGACTGATGGAAATCATTCTTACGTCACATTTTGAAAATAATTCTCCGGAGAAAGAAGAGTCAGGTAAGATCCTGGGAAAGACCTGTGGGTTAGGGCCCACTCAAAAGAAATCACCGTTGGGAAAGATTGCTTAAGAGATATTGCCCCGGTTGAATTAAAAAGGCTTGAATGAGATATCAATCTCAAAATAGCTTGAACGGGTTAAGAATGGAATTATGAATCTTCAGCACTCCGGATATGAATAGCAAGAGGAGAATGATTAATTGGTGCACCGGAATAAGAAAGCATTGTGAAAAGAGGAAAAGGATAAGATCAACACCAAAATCTTGAATTACATCCACCGGCAGAATTATGAAAACAAAAGAATGATGAACTAGAAGCTCTTGAACATCTTCACGATAAATCACCGGATAAGAACATTGAAGGAAAAGAATGAAGAACCATCACATGAATAAAATGGATACTTCATTAAGAATTCTGGCTCCAAGAAAAAGAAGGGAGGGAGGGTCGGGAAATAAAGACAACTTGGGAAGAAAGAACATACACCGTTGAGAAAAGACTAAGAGTTGATCTTGCAAATGATGAAAAGATCTGATTAACTCGAAGAAAAGGACGCCGGTTGAGAAGAATTAACACGACCACCTTGATGATCAAGAAGAAGGACTAGCACTCCCATAGAAATATGAGAACACCGATTAGGAAAAGGTATGGGATCACCATTTGACATCGAAGCAACTCGAATACCAGAATCCAAACGAAACAAAGGAAAGATGTGTAGCAGCCTAATCTTCACAATATCATCCGAACAGAGAATTGAACGAATGAATTCTGCAGGTACATCAACTTGACGAGAAGCCACTTGGAGAGCAAAATGAAAATAAAAAGGAACAAGGATCAGATAGAACAAATACAAGATAGAAGCTTCGTTCGCCATCTTCGTGCTGAAAGCTCATGGAACATGTTACAAAAGGGTTTTGCAATCCCCGGATCAGCATAGCCAAGGACCCTTTAAGATGCAACTCCCGATAAGAACAAGTCCATAAAACCACTTCACTCAATGTAGAACCCCAAACTTCATATCGTGCATCCGTTGGAAGAATGCCTAGAACTACTAGATGAACCCACCTATAGATTTCCGAAAGTTTCCAGTTATGCAATCAGGTGTTGGGGATACACGGGAAGCACCGCGCAATCAACTCTAAACCTACATCCAGGTGTATCCATCCTTCAACACATAACCAGTCTTTCTCGGAAACTGTTTACCTCGGACCTTCGAAAAGCATCCACTATAACAAGCTATGGCAATACTCTCGAACTACCTCCCCAGTACTGGGTGATGTCGGGGTTATCTTGCCACTGGCCGTATAGGAGAGATTTTCGATGTCGGCCGTCTTAAGTATTTAGTACTGCCGCGATATGCTTGTGTCAATGATACCCCGAAGCTCAACTCCTCGGTAACAGGAGGCATCGAGAACAATATCCTTGTCACAAGAACATCGAAACAATCCCAGAATACTCGCGGGATCCTAAAAAAAAATTTGGTGCAATTTTTGAAAGTAGAAGAGAAAAGAGTAATCGTCAGGAGTCCTCACCAGAGAGAAAGGGGATGAGAAGCAAACAGAAATCCTACTCTCCGATATAATATAGGACTCAAAAAGTTTTTCAGTGTGTGCCTAGACTCAACCGTCAATGATTCGATCAAACAGTGGGGGCTTCTAGGTCGGAGAAGGCTCTGATACCAACTTGTAATGCCCAGGATGGAACTATACCTCCTACGTGTCGAGGCACGACTTAAAGGTATAAGTCCATCCTAGAATGATCTCAAGTTTGGTATCTTTGCACGACTCATGTAAAAGAGGGATTAAAATGCAAAAGGAGATAGTTGGCTTACACTCGCCACTTCACACAATACATTACATAAGCAATCATCATACAGAACATCACAGCCCGACTACGGGTAAGATCCAAAAGAAAGATACCAAAACAACATAAAGCCACAGGTCAGGATCGAATCCTAGTAGAAACCACTACTGAACATCGAAACGTCACAAACAAAAGGCCAAACTCTTCAACAAGCTCCTGGTGAAGCACTGAACCAGCTCCTGCATCAAACTCGGCTGAACCTGCATCTGGGGTGGTGAAGTAACTGTGAGCCACAGAGGACTCAGCAATCCCACAACCATGGGTAACAAGACTAGCAAAGCTTGTGGGTAGGAAGAGGTAAAGTGGTGAGGCTGCAGCAGCGACTAAGCATAATATGGTGGCTAACTTACGAGTACCAGAATAAGATGAGAAGCTACGCAAACGGTCGCAAAAGAGGTGATCGCTAAAGATCCTAACTACATACGGTCAAGCATAACCCCACCGTGTTCTCTTCTCAAAGTGAAAAGAGACAGTCACGGTTACTCACACAGTTGTGTGTTTTACTTCGGATCCTCTGTCAAGTTTTCTACAACCGGACATTAACAAATTCCAATCTGCCACATAACCGCGGGCACGGCTTTCGAAAGTTCATAACCATGCAGGGGTGTTCCAACTTAGCCCATCACAAGCTCTCACGATTAGCTGAAGTGATAAATATAATATCATCACCCCTTATCTTAGGGAAAATCCGATCAGGCTCGGCATCCCGGTAGCACAAGTCATTTCGACAATGGTAAAACAAGTCCAGCAAGACCTCCCGGTGTGTCGACACCCTGATAGTAGCCGCGCGTATCTAAGTCTCAGGACACGACCGGATGGGTGATCCTACAGGTTATACCAGATACCTCGGGTTTCCCCAAGGCGGCCCCGCAGTCTCCCCGTTTGGGACCAACACCATCGGCATTGGCCCCCCCTGCTATGTAGAATTAAGAATCCTCGGGGACGCGACCCCCTATGCAATTTAATTATTTAATTAAGTTGTTATTATGGGCAAATTAAAACCAAAGTTGGGCCTTGCTGGAGGAGTTTTATTCAAAGTCGAACTGTCAAGGGGTCCCCATTACACCCATCGTGTTAGGAACGCAACAATCAAGGAACATAATGCCGGTTTATCGGCGCCTAAGGTGGCATGAGTGGAACAAAACACCGAGCAAAAGGCCAAGCCTTCCACCCATGCCCAGTATATAAGGTGTGTTAATAATTATTATAGATATTGTGATATATCCAACAACAAGTTCCCTCCTGGAACAGACTTCATCTTCACCTGCAACTAACAACGCTATAAGAGAGACTGAGCAAGCGGGGCTGAGCAAGCGGGTAACATAGCCAAACAGTGGTTTTGCTAGGAAGGTTTCAAATGTTAGAGGTTTCATGGCAACAAGGAGAGGCTGACATAAAAATGGGTATCGCGACATGTAACGATAGCATCGAGACAACTAAGCATGGCAATGGTAGTAAAGGTATCCAAGGGTATGATCATCTTGCCTGGGATTCCACAAGGGAGAAGAACGGATCCATGAAGAAGACGGAGCAACAGACGAGCGGATCCTCACAACTCCGGAACGAAACCGAAGCTAACAAGAGAAGCAACCGGAAAGAAAACAAACAACGCGGTAAACACACAAGCATCAACATGGCATAAGATGCACAAACAAGTATGATGCATGTCCGGTTTAAATATGCAAGGCATGGCAAGGTGCACAAACAAATACTACAAGTTAAGTGGAGATCAATATGCAACGAGTTGCATATTGACGAAACACCACATAATAATTATTTAGTTGACTCTCGTTATTTACAAGACAAGATTAAATGTTTTAACATGGCAAGAGGTGAAGCATAATAAAACTACACTATTAAAGCATTTTAAATGAGGCCGGAAATAACAACAACATATCCGGAAAATCCTCATGAGCAAGTTTAATAATTATAAGCAAACAACAATTCACACATATAATGTTGTTAACATGATGCGGATGACATGATCAAGTTTATGCAAGTTTTATTAAAAGGTTGACTTAAAAGAGATATGAAGCATTTGTCACCGCGGTGGAAAGAAAAAGGGTGCCACGGCAACGATTTCCGAAAATGATGCCACGGCAACATATCGGTTCCGGTATCTCGTTGAGAGACCGGTGCAAAAGGTGACGAAGCGAGTCAAACAAGATGATGGGGTGTTCCCGTTACCGGGTTCCCACGAGTCGGTGACGAGGCAACCGAGGACATGACAAAGGTGGAACGGGCACGAAGCACACACAAGGGAGACATTTCATACAACACAAGCAAGCATCACACGGGTCACGACTCGGGGTTATACCTTCGAAACACTCGTTTCGGGACGGTTCGAGAGCGTCGAGGAAGTAGCCGTAGTAGAGGAAGTAGTGGTACACGGGGCGACGGTAGACGTTCGGGCGACGGTAGTGGTACTTGCGGCGTCGTGGTACTCGTTCACGTAGTCGTACACGGATGTAGTTGTTCACTTCTCCGAAGGGTACTTGTCGCGTCGTCTTGTGTCGGCGTTCGTAGGGGTACTTGGTCGGGTCGTCGTGTAGAGGTACTTGGCGCTTAGGCGTTCGTAGTGGTACTTGGGGGTTCCCGTTTGCGACGGTAATGGAAGTAGGTCGTTTTCCGGGCGTCGGTAGTGGTACTTGGTCGTGTAGTTGTTCACATCTCCAAAAGAGTACACGGGTCTCCTGTCCAAAAATATTACAGCAAAGGCACAAAACAAACAAAAACGCAGCATCACAAGGAGGACCACGGCGGACGGAGACGGGCGCCGGACGACCTGCTGGACGGAGAAGCAAAAGGGCCCTCGGGCGCATCGGGACCGGGCGGCTCGGCGCAGGCACAGGGAGGCGCGCTCCTGGAGACGAGGAAGGAGTTGGGGCGCGGCTGCCTGAGGACGGCCGCACGAGGTCGGTCGAGGCTGGAGGCGCCTCGGGGTCGCGTCGGGGCGGCCCTGCTGCTCCCATCGCTGGGGAGGCGGGGCCTTCCTGACCGGAGGGAGGTCGGCCGGCGGCTGCTGGAACAGAGGGAGGAAGGCGCCTCGCGGGGCAGGGACGAGGGAGGCCACGGAGAGGCGATCTGGCGAGGCGATGGCCGGCCAGGGGGCGAGGAAGAGGCCTCTGGCGCGGCTCGGGAGCCGGCGCTGTCGAAGAGGAGCAGGCGCTCCTGGCGCCCGGCGGCTCGCGGCAAGGAGGATGGAGGGGCCGCGGAGGGAGGCCGTCGGGCTGCTGCAGAGGCGAGGCTCGGGCGCCTGCCGCTGGACGGAGGGGAGGCCGGCGCTTGGGGCCACAGGGAGGAACGGAGGGAGCACGGTCGCGACGAAGGAGGGTCGAGGAGAGGGTTCGTGCGGCAGAGGGAGATCGAGGGCTCGGGAAGGGATCGAGAGGAGGAGCGGGAGCGTGGGATGCGGGACTTGTGCGAGCGAGGCAGAGCGGGGTGAGCGAGAGTGGCGGCGCTTGCGGGAGACGAGGGAGCGACGGGAGATGAATTAGGGTTCGGCCTTGGCTCGGGCTGGTCGGGCCTAGCTGGGCCTGAGGCTGGGAGGTGGCCTGGGCCGGAGTGGCCTAGGAGGGAAGGAGGAGAGGAGGCTTGGGCCGAAGTGGCCTTGGGCCTAGAGGAGGCGCTGCACTTTCTTTTATTAGATTTTGCAGATAAAAACAAAGAGAGAAAAAGAGAAAGAGGAGGACGGTTAGGGCAAGAATTAGGTCAAAGGTTATTTTTCCCGGGCTCGTAAAAATGAGCACGACCGGAGAAAAAATAAGAAAGGCATGAACGGATAAATAATTCAAACATATTTGAATATAATTCAAATAGGTTTGAACTAAGACGAGATTATTGAAGTGTCCAAAAAATGTTCAAATTTTTGGAGGAACCTCGAAACAACGGAAAAGAATTATTGGCAAGATTTCGAAGGTGAAACTCGAAGTGAAAGGCAATGGGGAAAATTATGCAAGTGTGTTATGTGATTCCGAAGCAAATGGAATAATATTAATATAGCTCCCTACATATTGAGAGGCTTTTATATGTTATAAAGAGAAGTCATCTTCCCTCGATTTAAATGGACCGAAGGTCCACACGAATTATTTAGGTTGAGATGCAAAAAATAAAATAACATGATGGCATGATGACATGATGCAATGCAAAAAATAAATAAATAACACAAGCTCAAAAGAAACCCACGGGCAACCCGGAACATCTGGAATCTTCTGGGACGTCGGTCTCGGGCGTCACAGTTCAAGTGGAATGTCGCCGACGGCTGCGACGGCAGCTTCTCCAGGTACCCGCTGCCGTCCCCGGCTCAGGGGCTCCTCATCGACATCGAGCCAATGGACACAGCCACCACAGGTGCAGCAGGCAGCACCGAATGATCTCGAAGAATCCCGTAGCAGATCTGAATGATGCACCCACCATTCAGCTCTATGATTTACTCCATACGAAATGTACGATTACAGATACTAATTTGCAGTGAAGCGTAAATATTTCTCCCACAAATTTGGGCCGATCGCATCGCAGCCGTCAGATACAATTGTTTAAGGCCGTCAGATCTGGCTCTCATGCAGGCTTCTTTCTTCCAAAAACAAATCTCGCGAGGGCAGCGGAAAAAAAGGAGCAGCGGTCGCCGCTGCCATGGACGAGCGAGGGCGACCAACCTCGGAGCACCGTCGGTCGCCGCCTCCGCCGATGGTCGCCGTTGTCGCCGACGATCACCGCCTCGCCGTCGGTCGCCAGCTCCACGCATGTAACATCGTGCACCCGTGGTTCTAGCTCCGATGATGACGATTGCAGCGCCGATTGCAAGGGCCACAGCTCGCCGGCGTGCTCGTCGCTGCTCACGCCTGATGCCACAGCTCATCGATTACATCTCACCGTCCTAACGTATTGGTCACCTGTTCCAGAAAAAACGAGCCACCGTTCCAGCAAAATCAAGCAACGGTTCCAACAAAAATCATCTTCGCCCGCTAAGCCGCGATGCCGGTTGCACCTTGCACTGCCACTGGTTGTAGCAATTCGAGCAGCTGGTTGTAGCATGGCTGACACAGAACACGGTGGAAGTAAAAAATGAGCCCCAGTTCCAGTAAACAAGGATGATGGTAGCAAAAATATTGACTGAATCTAGCAAAAATAGAACACAGTGGTAGCAAACTAGCAAAAGATGAGCCCCAGTTTCCAGCAAACAAAGGATGGTGGTAGCAAAAAACTTGAATGGATCCAGCAAAAACATAGCACGGTGGAAGCAAGAAAATGAGCCTCGGTTCCAACAAACAAGGATGATGGTAGCAAAAAAATTGGTTGAATCCAGCAAAAATAGAACACGGTGGTAGCAAATTAGTAAAAGATGAGCCCGGGTTCCAGCAAACAAAGGATGGTGGTAGCAAAAAACTTGAATGGATCCAGCAAAAACAAAACACGGTGGAAGCAAATTTTGGAGCTCTATCCAGCAAAAAAATCACCGTCTCCATTGCCGGCCACCGGGCGCAGTTACCATGGTCGGCAGGCCACCGGGCGCAGGTCCCATCACGACGGATGACTGGTTCCAGCACGGCTCGTCGCTGGTTCCGACACACAACGTGGTTGTGCAGTAGGAGCCCGACATCGATAAAAAAAGCATCGACGTCGGCCGGGGTCGAGCATGCAGCGATGTCCCCCCGTACAGCCCCGTCCAACCTCCCAAGCATGACGCCCTCGCATCTGGCTTGCTTCTCAACTAGCGGCCATTGCTGATTTGGGATAGGATTAAAGCAGGAGTGTTGTTCGGCTCGACGGCGGCGAGAAGCTAGGCGCTGGGATACGGCAGCGGAGAAAGAGATGGGAAAAAATGAGCGGTACACACGTGAGAGGATAAGGAAGACGCTTCAGCGATGGGGTGGGCCTGGCAGAACACGTGGCTTGTGTACGGTCGTGGATCGCACAGGAATCCCACGACGCACGCGAGACCGGCAGAGTGTTCGGCCGGTGCGCCGGGTATAAACATTACCCTTTTTGGAAGGAATTTCGGCAATTATCATCAGTTTAATGTTCGAAATGCCCTCGGAAATGTACTGGTGTTGGAGCATGGTTATTTTGTGGTCTGTCTCGATAATATGTACGACGCATATTTAGTTATGGTAGCTCAATCTCGCCGCCCCGAGAAGACGGCAAGAAACGAAGCTTATAGAATTCGTTTTGATGAACGAACTCGAAGAGAATCGAAACCTGAAAGATCAACTCAAAGGTGAGACGCTGCCATCCGCATGAACATAATACTTGCAAAAAAATAAACTAATTTGAACTATTAGCCGAAGCCAAGGCATCGAGATTCCCCTGTCCGTCACGGGGCACCGGAGCATCAAGCAAAGGAAACAAGAATCTACAGGGCTAGTTGACAGAGCTGGAAGGGATAGATTTATAGCAGGGACCGCTTGCATGGAGCGCATGAAAAGTCACATTTTCAGTTCACATCATGTCGTCTCCAGAATAATCAAGTCATGTATTCAGTCACAAGTCACAAGGTAAAAAGAAATTGTGTTATTTTTTCTCAAGAATAATTCACCTCTGTTTCTAAATGTAGGACGTTTTGACAGTTTATATTGAACTGCCAAGGATCTGTGAGGCTTATAGTTGGCTGTTGAAATAAACTATCCTAAAACGTCTTATATTTAGAAACAGAGGGAGTACTTGACAAAAATATATAGTTTATGTTTCGCACTTGAGAAAAATATATCATTTGTGTTTCACATTTTCACTAAAAGATGATGTTGCATTAAGTTTAAATTTAAAAAGTCTATCCCTTTTTATTCATAATTTATCACATACATTGTAGGTTTTACTCTATTAAAATGTCTGAGAACTAGTTACCGTTAACACATATTTATACATTTGTTTTGACGTGATTCTCTCGAAATAGGCTTTCGTCCCCCTTTATAAATAAAGGCACAAACGGCCGAACGATACATGGTGGTGAGGAAACACTCATACAAGCAGGACGAAACGAAAGAAAAAAAGGCCCAGGGCGAGTGGCACAAGTGCTACTAAACCCAATGTCAAACAGGAAGAACATGAGAGGTCACCCCTAACACACTACAACCAAGACAACTGAAGAGGATTGAAGCCACGCCACCAAAAGAAACCACCGTGCCGCGAGGATCCGAACACATCGAGCCATCTCTGGAGAGGGATGACTCATCGTCGAGCCGGCCCCCTCGCTCCGGGCCGTGGAGCGCCGCTCCTGCCAAGAGACAACAAGGACCGAGAACGGAGACCACGAGGACACGTCTAAATGATAGACGGTCATCGACACCACCCCTCGCCAGAGGCAAAGATGCACTATGCCAGCTGGAAGGCAAACCCGACGCCATAAGTCATCCGCAACCGAGAAGAACCGAGGGTCCACCAACGACGCCCTCAAGAGGGGGATGACACGGAGCGCCACCGTCGTCGAGTCCAAGAGATGGACTAGGATTTTCACCCCGGACCCCTGGCACTTTGAGGGGATCCATAACAACGCCCTCGAGAGGGAAGCGACACTCGTAGGTGCCGTCGTTGCCGGCAACGGAGCGCAGAGCTTTCGCTCGGACCCACACAAGTGCCACCAGCGGACTCATGGTTGCCGACCCACCCCAAGAGGGGAAGCCGCGGCCAATCGCGCCAAGCCTCCAGATCCAGACCAAGGGATCACCATTGTCGAAGCTCCGACGACTCTAGGGCCATCCGCCACCCCTCCCCTTGCTACCCGCATAGCCAAGAGAAGGCACCACCACCGCTGCCCGCCGCCGAGCCACCCGTGTAGCCTCACCATCCAGGGCTGCCACCCCCGGCATCCAAGGTGAACCCACCACCACCAATGGGCAGCATGACGACCTAGGACAGGCATACGGACACGGACGACATTATAGCGGAACCACCGTTGGTCAGGACAGGGCATCCCTGATGCCGGTCCACACGCAGGGATCTCCACCTCGGTCGGGGGAGCAGATCACCGGGTCAGCCAGCAACGTCGCCGGGGCGGCCCAAACATATGGGCCACTGGAGCGGCAGGCCTCCACGGGCCGGATCTGGTCCAGCCCTCGAGGCCCTCCACCACCTAACCCTAGATCCACAACACCACCGGCCGCTGAATCCCCCGCACGCCACTACGGCCACCGCCGGCCATGGCCTGGTGCTACTTCTCGAGCTTGCATTGTATTCCCTCGAAGAGGAAAGGGTGATGTAGCACAGTAGCGTAAGTATTTCCCTCAGTTTTTGAGAACCAAGGTATCAATCCAGAAGGAGACCACGCGCGAGTCCCTCGCACCTACACAAACAAATAAGAACTTCACAGCCAACGCGATAAGGAGTTGTCAATCCCTTTACGGTCACTTACGAAAGTGAGATCTGATAAATAGGATAGTATAATATTTTTGGTATTTTTGGTATAAGAACAAAAAATAAATAAAGCAAAGTAAAGTAGACAGAAGATTAATATGTTGAGAATAGACCCGGGGGCCATAGGTTTCACTAGTGGCTTCTCTCATGATAGTTGAATTCTACGGTGGGTGAACAAATTATTGTCGAGCAATTGATAGAAAAGTGCATAGTTATGAGAATATCTAGGCATGATCATTATATATAGGCATCATGTTCGTGACAAGTAGACCGAAACGATTCTGCATCTACTACTATTACTCCACACATCGACCGCTGTTCAACATGCATCTACAGTATTAAGTTCATAAGAACAGAGTAATGCTTTAAGCAAGATAACATGATGTAGAGGGATAAAATCAAGCAATATGATATAAACCCCATCTTTTTATCCTCGATGGCAAAAATACAATACGTGCCTTGCTGCCCCTGCTGTCATTGGGAAAGGACACCGCAAGATTGAACCCAAAGCCAAGCACTTCTCCCATTGCAAGAACTATAGGTCTAGTAGGCCAAACCAAACCAATAATTCGAAGAGACTTGCAAGGATATTATAATCATACATAAAAGATTTTAGAAAAGAATCAAATATTGTTCAGAGATAATCTTGATCATAAACCCACAATTCATCGGATCTCGACAAACACACCGCAAAAAGATTACATCGAATAGATCTCCTCGAAGATCGAGGAGAACTTTGTATTGAGATCCCAAAAGAGAGAAGAAGCCATCTAGCTAATAACTATGGACCCGAAGGTCTGTGGTAAACTACTCACAACTCATTGGTGAGGCTATGGTGTTGATGTAGAAGCACTCCGTGGTAGATCCCCCCTCCGACGGAGCTCCGGAACATGCCCCAAGATGGGATCTCACGGGAACAGAAGGTTGCGGGGGTGGAATTAGGGTTTTCTCTATTGCCTCGATGTTCTCAGGGTACATGGATATATATAGGAGGAAGGAGGGCATCGGGGGAGCCAGGGGGGCACACGAGGGTGGGGGGCGCGCCCAGGGGAGGGGACGCGCCCTGGACCCTCGTGGCCACCTCCTTCATTCCCTCGCGTGTACTCCAAGTCTTCTGTGAAGATACGGTTCCAAAAATAACTCTCCCGATGGTTTCATTCCGTTTGGACTCCGTTTGATATCCCTTTTCTGCGAAACCCTAAAATAGGCAAAAAAAACAGCAATTTGCACTAGGCCTTGGGTTAGTAGGTTAGTCCCCAAAATAATATAAAAGTGTATAATAAAGCACATTAAACATCCAAAACATAATATATAATAGCATGGAACAATCAAAAATTATAGATACGTTGGAGACGTATCAAGCATCCCCAAGCTTAATTCCTGCTCGTCCTCGAGTAGGTAAATGATAAAAACATAATTTTTGATGTGGAATGCTAACCAACATAATTCTCAATATAATTTCTTTATTGTCGCATGAATGTTCAGATCTGAAAGATTCAAGACAAAAGTCTATATTGACAAAAGAAATAATAATACTTCAAGCATACTAACAAAGCAATCATGTCTTCTCAAAATAACATGGCCAAAGAAAGTTATCCCTACTGAAAGAGCTGTATATCGACTAGAGGGGGGGGGGTGAATAGGCGATTTTTAGGAAAGTCTTCAAAACATGGAAGTTTCGAAGACAAACGATAGAACCGATCCTATTTATATGCAGCGGAAGGTAGACTACACTAGACAAGCCATAGTCAAGTATTCAATGAAGTGAAAGCACGAAGACTAATAGCAGCTAGGCAGTATGGATCAGGATGGAAGATTTTATGAAGCCAGTCAGAACAAGTAGTCACACAGTGAAGTCAAACAGATAAGGCAAGCAGGCAATGACTTCACAAAGACAGACAATAAGTAAAGAGAAGGAAGGGATAGAACCAGTAGCTTGGGGAAGACAGTGATTTGTTCGACCAGTTCCAGTTGCTGTGACAACTGTACGTCTGGTTAGGGAGGCTGAGATTTAACTCAAAAGACCGCGTCTTCACCTTATTCCCCTTGAGCTAAGGACACCCAGTCCTCGCCCAATCACTTTGGTAAGTCTTCAAGGTAGACTTCCAAACCTTGACAGACTTCGTTCACCGACGATCCACAATGACTCTTGGATGCTCAGAACGCGACGCCTAACCGGCTGGAGGATTCACAGTCCTCAAGTGTAACAAGTCTTCGGATCACGCGGACAGAAAGACTTCAGTGATGCCTAACACTCTTTGGCTCTGGGTGTTTGGGCTTTGTCCTCGCAAGGATCTCTCTCTCAAATGCTTCGGAGGTGGGTTGCTCTCAAACGACAAAAGTCATGTACTAACTCTGAGCAGCCACCAATTTATGGTGTAGGGGGGTGGGCTATTTATAGCCACTAGGCAATCCAACCTAATTTGTCCGAAATGACCCTGGGTCACTAAGGAACTGACACGTGTTCCAACGGTCAGATTTCAAACACACGCGGCAACTTTACTTGGGCTACAAGTAAAGCTGACTCATCCAGCTCTGGATAAGATTTGCTCTCATTGTCTTCGCTCGAAGACATAGGATTTGGTTGAGCATCACTTCAGTCACTCTGACTTTGTTCACTTGGACCCCACTTAACAGTACGGTGGTTCCTATGACTCAACAAAGAGGAAAAGGAAACAACGAAACTTCTAAGTCTTCACGCTCCATAGTCTTCACACAATGTCTTCTCTTGTCATAGTCTTCCATATGAATATCTTCATATACCACCATTGTCGTCGATGTCTTCATACATTTTTAGGGGTCATCTCCGGTAGGTAAACCGAATCAATGAGGGACTACTACCTGTGTTATCCTGCAATTCTCACAAACACATTAGTCCCTCAACCAGGTTTGTCGTCAATACTCCAGAACCAACTAGGGGTGGCACTAGATGCACTTAAAATCTCCCCCTTTTTGGTGATTGATGACAAACTGGTTGAAGTTTTCAATGGGGATAAAAGTATGTGAAATTGTAAAGGATAAATGTATTGTCGTCATAAGTAGCAAAGGGCTCCCCCTGAAGATGTGCATATAAGTAATTTGCTTTTGAATGCAAATGCACATAGCAGGTTGTACTTGTGGAGATCCTCTTCAACTTATGAAGACAATTCATCATGCACAATTGATATGTCGAATATAATGATATGCATAATGAGAAATGGACGTCTGCAAAATGACTAAGTGCGGAATTTATCGCCACACATGTGGAATTTATCATCGCATCACAGAGTACCAGAAAACGTAGCAGACGACCATCAAGTTCAAGTGTTACAACTCAAAGAACCAAATGTAACAAAAGCGAGAGTTGTAAACACTAGGCAAAATATAAAGCACCCGCCCATATGGACCCGCTTGAAGACTATCAACTCATATGCTTCTCCCCCTTTTGTCAGTAAGGACCAAAAAGGTTTGAAGACACGGAGCCTCTACTCGTTCCCAGAAGACGTAGGAGAAGATGCAGCGTCGGCGTTGGTGTTTGGCGGTGCAGAAGTACTTGGAGCAGTGTCGACACGCGCCAAAGGAGGAGGTGATGAGATAGCATCATCTTGATCATCGATCACTTTGGCATTCACCGTTGCAGTGGAGGAGGAATAATCAGAGTCTTCAAGAGACGGAGTTCGACGCAAGACAACATTCCTTGGGGGAGTGGTGTCAAACTTGAATCTTTCAGTGAAGCCATCGTCTTGAAGATCTGCTTCAGCACTCAGCAATGGCAAACTCTTCCATGACCTCCGACGGGTTTCATGTGCAACAAAGGCATTCTTGGTGGCAAGGTTGCGAATACGATTGACGTCCACCAAGAGGCTTTGCATCTGGCGCTTCAGCCAGTAGTGATGCTTATCCTGTTTCTGATGTAAGGCAACGAGAAGTTCTCGGTCATTGAGAACACGAGATCGCTTCCGAGGTCTTTGGGCAATGGTGCTCTCAGTAGCTTCAGTCTGTGCACGGTGAGGTAAGTGAGTATGTCCAGCCAGAGGATAAACACGAGTGACTGCATGAACTCCTTCAATGGGCTGAGTGAAGCTTTGGTGATCAACATTGTGAAGATAAAGAGGCTCTTTGGCAGGCTGTGGGTATATGGCTTCAACTGACATATCAACCTCTGGCAGGAATATGAGATGGTTGCGAGTAGAAGGCTGATAGTTGACAGCAGAATGAAGCTTGATGAGGCGCATGACCCATGGAGCGTAGAACTTAAGTCCAAAGAGATCAGAGCCTGATGCAGCCAACTGCGTGATAAAGAAGTCTTGAGCGTTGAAACTGATGCCATTGAAGATATAGAAGACCAATTTCTTCATTGTTCCTTCAAGTTTGACTGATGAAGAGTGTCCTTTGACAGGACATAGAATTCGCCTGATGATATGATATATAGTGCGGGGCATATACTCAAGGTCTTCGACAAAGAACTCCTTTGGGTACTCAGCATCGCGTGGCAAGGGCTTCATCATGCTCAGCATTTGGCTCATGTTGGGCTCTGGCTTCTGAAAGATACTCTCCAAAGCATCGCGGTGATGTTGACAACCAGGTTCATATAGTTCTCCTGGAGCGGGCAGGCCATTTAGCTCAATGATGTCAAAGGCTTTGGCTTCATGATGGACATTTCCTATCATCCACTCAAGGACTCATGTTTTCAGATCCCTGTTGTAGCCGCGAATGTGGAGGGTTGCATAGAATTGCAGAAGCAGCTCTTCATTCCAATGCTCTTTATCAGTCACGAAGCTCAGTAATCCAGCATCACGGAAGTAATCAAGGGCTTCTTCAAGGCAAGACAACCCAGCAATGGCTTCAGTGTCAAGACGCATATGTGGGAAGATGCGCCCTTGATCATAGAGAACACGTGAATAATAGTTGCGCTGTTGATAGCTCCAGAACCTATCTGATGAAATCCTTGGTCTGGAATAGGGGTTCTTGGCGCTATCAAAGAAGGTGTTGTGCACAATGAAGCCGTTGGCATTGAAGGACCCTGGTGAAGTGGCAGTACATGGAAACCTAGGCAGTCTTGGCTTTGGCTTCTGGACCTGTGGCCTGTGCTGAACATGATAGTCAAATTGAGGACCAACAGCAGGAGGAGGGACCAGAATAGGCCATCTGACAGTGACCAACTGACCATAGTTGTATGCTTTCTCAATAGTGTGTGGCCTGGGAGGCGGTAGAGGAGCAGTAACAGTGGCAGTGGCAGGGACTTCAGGCTGTAGATTTGCATCAGGTGCAGCATTGGCTTCAGGTGCTATCACTTCGGGTACCACATTAACTTCAGGCGCCACATTAGCATCAGCCATGACAACGTCATTGGCGTCAGTGTTGGTATTGGTGGCCGCCTCAGTATGTGTAACCTCCACTTCAGGAGCTGTAGGGTCAGACACGTTCTCCACGAGAACAACTTGGTTGGTAGGGGGTGTGGCAACACGTGCTTCTTCTTCTCTTGTTTCTTCTTGGTCATCGGCTGATGCAGCCAGAATATCTTCAGCCGCTTTGGCTTCAGACTCAGGGATGTTTGCAGTTGGAGAGGCTTCAGGAAACAATTGTCGTGAAACAGATTGGTGCTCATCTCCTTCTGGAACACTTGATAGATCGACTTGAGGCCTTGGTCCTTTGCGAAGCCTGCGGAATGCTGGTGACGCCCGCGGAGATGGTGTTGGTTGTGCCTCATAGTCTTCATCTTCAATCACCGGACTGGTGACTTGAGTTGGGGGAGTTACTGGTAATTCTGCTTGACGGTGGGAGACTTGTGGGTGTCCATCCCACAAATCATCCTGAGCAATTGGCGTCAAAGGACGACCAATGCTGATGTGTTCACTGTTCGTGAGAACAGGCGATGATACCACATTGTGTTCAATCTGAGGAAGGACTTCATCATCTTCAACATTATCGTGATGACCAATGTCTTTAGCTGCGGTGGGGTCAACAGCTGGAATGTCTTCAGGAGCCTCTGTGGTAGCAGGCTCATGAACAATCATGCGATGTTCTTGTTGTGCAGATGCAGGACGAGCAACAGAAATTGGCTCGACGATAAGGGGCTCTGTGGGAGCAGCCCGAACTTTCTTGGTCTTGCGTTTCTTGGTGGGTGGAGCATCATCAGTGGTGTTCTTGGTTTTGCGCTTGCGGGCTTCAGCTTCAGCGACCTTTGTCTTCTTGAGTTCTGAAGCAACTGTGGGGACCTTAGGCTTCGAGCCTGTCATGCTGGCAGGGAAGACAATGCGAGGTTCTTCCCGCCTTGATGCTTCAGCTGGGGCCACAGTTGGCTTCTTCTTCTTGGCAGCCATCCTGGGGTCGATGCCAGGATGCCCAAGGGCCTTGCGCTTCTCAGCTTCATTGTACGCTTGAACACACTTGGCAGCCAAAACCTTTATGCGCTCACGAGAACCTTTAGCTTCTTCACGCTTCTTGTGAAAGGCTTCCTTGAGCTCATGCATCATGACTTGAAAATTCTGGATATCTTTGACGCTGAGCTTGGCCATATGCTTCTTGAACTGAGCCTTTGCAAAATCAATCTTGTGCTCCAGCTCAACAATTTTCTGAGCAAGAGCTAGCTCAGAAGCAATGGTGCCGTTGAATGAGACGCTCAGGCCAATTGGAAGTTACAGATCTTCAAAGCTGAGATTGGGGGTGTCAAACCACTCATCAATGAAGTTGTTGATGACCGCCACGTCAAAGAGAGGCAAGTCGTTGAAGATTTCTGCTTCTTGCTTGCTCTTTATCAGTTGCTCAAGAGCGTCATCAGCAAGATCTTCATCACTTGACAGATCAATGGTGTCATTCTCATTCCTCAGAACTGCAGCGGGAGTCAGAGCAGAACTGGGGGTGTGCATGGGCTTCTTCTTTAGCTTCTTGGTCTTGGAGATGCGAGAGTGATCTTCAGACTGCACACTTGGTGCAGGTGGAGCAGTGGCCAAGGGCTTCACTCTCGAAGCTTTTGGTGGAGTGGAAGGCTTCGAAGCCTTGGGTTTCTTCTGCTTCTTCGGCTTCGGAGGTGCAGGCGCTTCATCAGAGTCAGCGTCGTTTGCAGGTTGATCCACATCCGCCCCTTGAACCCTTATATGAGTTATGAGACCTTCTAAGTTGTAGAAGGGCCCAACAAGATTTGGTTCAGCTTCGCGTGTGCCATCGGCATGAGGCGCAGAGGGGCTAGGGTTGAAGTCTAATCCCCAAGATTTCTTGTTCTCCTTGGTCGAGTTCTTGACAAACTGAAGGTTGCGCTTGAACAGATTGTCATCTCGACACCATACCAATGACGATGGGTCGGCATCAGCTGGTTGTGGCCCTCGGACCATGCAAGGATAGAAGCTTGCTTAATGGCTTCAACTCTGGACCTGGGTGGAAGATTTTTGTACAAAATGTCTCCCCATGGTCGCTTGATGGCATTCTTCTCAGCATACTCCTGGGTCACAAACCTGTACTTGTACCACTGTTCTGCCCAATATCTTCGAATCCATTGGATTCGAGTTTTTCTCTGATTATAGTCCTCCTCTGGATCAGTCTTGTACAACTCATAGAGGTCAGGAGGCAAATCTCTGGAGGTGTTTCCACGGCACCGTCTGCCACCCTTCCTAGCAGATTTCTCAATTGCCATGAGGTTCAAACTGAAGGGCTTCAACACTGTCAAAGGCTTCCGTCTGCTGGTCAGACATGAACTGGCTTCGGGAGAGTTAATGTGACGCTGCAAGAATTCTGCAAATGAATGCATACTATGAGAACCAAGGAATTCTCCCACGGACATGTACCTGTGACAGCATTAGAGATGCGAGGGAAGGGGAAGAGGTCATATGCATTCTCAGAAGATTTTGAAGATAAACCAGTTTAGAAGACATTGACCTCATAGCGCGTGATACGTCCAAAACGTATCTATAATTTCTGCTTGCTCCATGCCTCTTTTGTGTGATATTGCTATGATATTTATACACTTCCATACACTTTTGATCATATTTGGACTAACCTATTAACTCAGTGCACCCCAGTGCCAGTTTCTGTTTTCTGCTGTTTTTGTATTTCAGGTTTTCCCATTACGTAAAATGCCAGAAAAATTCCGGAAAAATTATATAAAAAATCAGCGTTCCGGAAGCTTCCATGCGGCCAAAGTAGGGCCGGAGGGGGGCCACAGGGCCTCCAGGCGCCCTGCCCAGGCGGCCCCACCCCTGGCCGCCTGGCCAGGCCGCCTGGCCAGGCCGCCTGGCCCCCCCTTAGCTCCCCTGGCGACCCCCTTTGGCATATATTTAACACCCATCAAGGAAACCCTGATTCCGGACCCCTTTTCTCCAGACGCAATTCCGATCTCCGCCGCCATCGCCATCAAGCTTCGGGGGACCAGAATTCCTGTGCCGGCACCCTGCCGGGACGGGGAAGTGCCCCCGGATTCATCTCCATCGACGTTGCTTCCTCCCTCCATGATGCGGGAGTAGTTCCTCCTCGGGGCTGAGGTTTCTACCAGTAGCTATGTGGTCAATTCTCTCTCCCATGATGTGATCTTCGTTGTGATCATAGGCTATGTTAATCTAGGGTGATCCCATGATATTTCCCCTTCCTCTATGTATTGGATTGATGTACTCACTTGTCTTTATCTAGTATAATCCCCGAGACCAAGGTGACAACGGTCTATTGGACATGGATTAGAAAAATATTTTCATGAGTGATTTCCTCTCTTGTCTGTTGATTGAAGATTGAGAGTCTCTTGGTGCTTGTCTTTGACTATCCTTTAGATATGTTGTGGTGATTGTGGGACTCTCTTTGGATGGCCGCGGTGACATTGGGAAATCCTTAGATTGAGAACTACGAACTTTGAGGTGTGCTTTTGTAGTCCTACATAATTCTCGTCCTCTCTTGACCACGAAGGAATGACCTCCGGGTGCGTCTCCATTGCATGTTTTATGGGAAATATCATGTGATTCGATTATGTTAATGTTGTTGGGAGTTGCCACTAGTGAAAGTATGAAGCCTAGGCCTTGTTTCCACCATTGCAATACCATTTGTGCTCACGTTTACCACTTGTTTGCTTGCTGCACTTTTTATTACAGATTTATATTACTTTGCTTTGCCACTCCTATCATCCATATCACTTGCCATTTAACATCTATTCGCCGAACTAGTGCACCTATACAACTCGTAGTTGTATTAGGTGTGCTGGGGACACAAGAGACTTCTTGTATCTTAGTTGCAGGGTTGCTTGAGAGAGACCATCTTCAACCTCTACTTCCCTGAGTTCGATAAACCTTAGGTCATCCACTTGAGGGAAATTGCTGCTGTCCTACAAACCTCTGCGCTTGGAGGCCCAACATAGGCTACAAGAGTAGAAGCGTGTGTAGACATCAAGCTATTTCTGGCGCCGTTGCCGGGGAGGTGAGTGCTTGAAGGTATATCTTTAGATCTTGCAATTAAATCTTTTCGTTTCTTGTTTTTAGTTTCACTAGTTATGTTTATGGAAAACCGTGCTATTGGATCGTTGCTTGCGGGAAGACGCCCCACACCTGTGGTGGTTGCTCCTCCCCCTACTGAAATTGTGCCCTATAAAATACCAGCTGGTATTATCGATTATGTTGTGGATAATCGTTATGCAGGAGACAGACATCCCGGTGAACACTTGCTATATCTGTCACAACTATGTTCATTATTTAAGCTTGCAGGTGTATCAAGGGAGTTTGTCATGAGGAAATTGTTCGCCGTATCACTTATAGATAAAGCTTCAGATTGGTATAAGCTTCTCAATAACTCGCACTTGCTTGATTGGGAAGAGATCCAGTCTCCTCTTTTACTCCAAGTTTTATCCTCTTCATGAAGTCCATGAGAATAGGAATTATGTTTATAATTTCTATCCTCATGACGGAGAGAGCATAGCTCAAGCTTGGGGGAGACTAAAAACGTTAATGCTAAAATGTCCTAACCATGGGCTCCCCAAAGATGTGATTATTACTAATTTCTATGCGAGGCTCTCTCGACAGGATAAAGATTTGCTCGATGCTTCCTCTATGGGTTCTTTCACAAACGAAAAGATTGATGCTAAATGGGAACTCCTTGAAAGAATTCAACGCAACACTGAAGATTGGGAGATCAACAAAGGTAAAGAGTCAGGTATAGTTTATGAGTATGATTGCATTAAGTTCTTTGTTGAAACTACAAGTTTTAATAAGTTTAGTGCTAAATTTGGGCTTGATTCTCAACTCCTTGTTGATTTCCTCAAATCTTTTGCTTCACATCTTAATATGCCTAAGGAGGATTGGAAGAAGCATCATGAACCTTTTAAATAGATTTGCAAAGAAAATGAAATTGTTCATGATGATTGCAACATGCATGATCCAATTCCTAAAAATGAAGTTTTATATAAGCATGTTAATTTTTGTGGAGTGGATAGACCTTGTGAAAGGCCTATGATTGAAGAAGAGAAGTATTGTAAGCAACATAAGCATGAAAGAACAATCAGTTGGGTCAGAGATTTAAATGAAATTGCTAGAGAATTGTGTGACCTTTATCCTTTCACTTGTGAACTTTGCTGTATAGAAGGTCACTTTAATTTTCAATGCATGAACTTTCAAAACATAACTGTTAACCAGTTGTGTGATAACATGATCACCTCTGATCTTTATGATGAACTTATGTTATTTTTTATGTGTGAGGAGTTATCAGAAAAGACTTCTTGGCTAGATGTTAATGCCCTAGGAATAAAAAACACTTTGCAAAATTGCCATCTCTATTGTGTTGTTAATTGCCATGAAAATGATTACATAAGTAAGATTAGAAGGGAGGGAACTTTACCAAAGTATAAAAATGTCTCTTATATTTCTGCTAATAAAAAGGAAAGTTTCTCCCAAGTTTCCCCTATTGTTTCTAATGATAAACCAGGATATGTGGAGAAGCTTCATCTCCAACCACCCCCTCCTAAGGTGAAGAAGAAGAAAAAGAAGAGGAGGACGAAGAGGAGCAAAAAGGAAGAAGAATGGGTATCAACCTGGCCTGAGCATATTCCTCCCATCAACTTTTATCCTAACGGTTGTAAGTTTAAAGAAGAAGGTGAAGTCCATTGCCTTAATTATTATCTTGATGATACGTCCGTAGGTACTATTGAAGATGATTTTGATTATGATATGTATGTTACTTATTGTGATTGGGAAAATGATGATAATGCTGCTTATGATCTTGAAAATCTTTTTGGTACCAACTCTGAAAGTAATGACATGGAAAGCTCTAAGCTTGGGGATGACACGTTTGATGAACATGATATTTTTAGTCCCCCAACTTTTGAAGAGAAAATTTACTTTGATGATACTTTGCTCCCAATATATGATTACAATGATGAATATGATGTTTTCAGTCCACCTACTATTGAGGATAAAATTTGTTATGATTATGATATGCCTCCTAAATACAATGATTACCATGATGGTTATGATTGCTTTACTCTCACTATTGCTAATAAGAAAGATTTTGCTTATATGAAGAGCAATGATACCTTTTTGCATGTGGATCATGGTAACAATGCTTTATGTGATGCTTATATTGTTGAGTTTATTCGTGATCCCACTGAAAATTATTATGAGAAGGGAACATATGCTTATATATATTACAATAATATCAAGTTCCCTCTCTTTATGTTGAAGGTTTTGAAGCTGCACTTGTTTTGTCTTCCTATGCTTATTGCTTTGTGCTTCAATGAATTATTGTATTGCAATATTTCTATGCATAGGAAGCATGTTAGGCTTAAATGTGTTTGGTATTTGCTTCTTGATGCTCTCTTTTGTTCTTCAACTCTTATTCCTACGAGAGCATCATTAAAGTCTTAAGCCTATATTTATGGCTATAAAGAAAGAGCTCTAGGGAGACAACCCTTGTTATCTTTGCTTTCAGTTTTAGTGGTCTTGATGTTTGTTACTACTGTAGCAATATCATTGTATCTTTACTTTTCAGCTTTGTGCCAAGTTTAGCCTCTGATTGCAAGAAAGTTCAAAAGTTGCGACGTGCTGTCCAGGAAACAGATTCTGTCCTTGGACAGAAAAATTCGTATAAAATCACCAGATCATCTTTTTGGTCTGAGTTTTTTGGACAGCGTGCTCTATACAATTGACTTTCGGGCATCTGTTCTGAGTTTTTTGATTTGAGTTGCAGAAGTGCCCCGAAAAAATTATTTACTACCTGCTGGTCTGTTTTTCACAGATTCTGTCCTGTTTTGCCTTTCCTTCATTTTGCAAACCTTGAGCTTGCTTTTTCTTTGCAAAAACCTTTTGGCAATCTTGAGAAACAGTAGACCTTCAAGAATATCCTTATTTCCAGCAAGGAACAATTATTTTATTAAGGGTACTAACCTCGCTAATCAGATTATGATGAGTTATGTATGAAGGGAGTTTTCAAGTGTGGTAGGGAAGATGATTAGAAGATTCAGGAGTGTCAAACGCTCAAGCTTGGGGATGCCCCCATGCACCCCCGAGAAATATTCACGAAGACTCAAGCGTCTAAGCTTGGGGATGCCCCCGTGCATCCCCTTCTCCATCAACAATTATCATTTCGTCTTTCGTTCCACTATATTTTTATCACTTCATGTGTTATGTGCTATGCTTGGAGCGTCTTGCTTTTAGTTTCCTTTTTAGTTTTCTTTAGCTTTGCTTGCTGTCATAACGAGTTGGAACCCATCTTTCTTTGTGTGGGAGAGAAACACGCTCCACTTCAACCTGGAACACAACATAGAATTTTCATGTCTATCTTTGTTGTGTGTGTTCTTTGTCTTTCAATAGCTACTGTCATGTTCAGCTCTTAGTTTTCATGCTTTACTTTTTAAAGAGCTTTTGTTTAGTTGGTTGCTGGAACTCTCTTTAGTTATCATGCTTATCTTGTTAAGAGAGTTGGCTTCTGTTGCACTGGTTGATATGTCTATGATAAAAATGCTATGTGCATAATGGTGCTTAGTAGTTCATGTTTTCTTATGGTTAGTCTCAAATAGCTGGGGGGTTCTCAATGTGTTATTGAAGTACCAACATGATTTGTTTGCCTATGATGTGGTATGGTTTAGTGGTATCTTCCTTCAAGAATTTATTTTGATTGACTTGGCGTATGCTCACGCATATTTAAGACTGTAAAGAAAGTCTATCAAGCCTTGATGATCTTTAATTTCTGAGTAGCGATATAACTTCCATGCCTGATTCAATGTTGCTTTGTCGCTCTACATGATTATGACCGTCATTGCTCTTTTAGTTGGTCGCTCCCAGTCTTTTGCTAACCTTCGCCTGTACTAAGCGGACTGACTGCTTGTGCATCCAAAATCCTTTAAACCAGTTATGCCATATGAGTCCACCATACCTTCCTATACATGGTATTTACCTGCCATTCCTAACGAAGACTTTCATGTACCATCTCGAAATTATTCAAAAAGCATTTCTATATTGTGCCTCTGTTTTAGCTCATGAGGAAGTAGTAGTTAATTCATGATCTTTTTAAGTTGGACAAGCTTCACCTCGGGATTGCATGTCTAATGTGCAAACCCATAATACGAGAAGGAACTGGCATAGAGTGCGCCCGGCTCATTAAAAAATTATACAACAAACAAACCCTCCTTCACGCTTTGTTCATGAGAAATCAGAAAACTTTGGCAGTGATAAACAAAGGAGATTAAGAGGATGTGATCGTCCTCATGCGGGAGCCGTTCCTCGAAACTTGTCCAGCTCAAGAAGTAATTGAGTTATCTGCTAGCATTCGTTGACGAAATATGCATATTCTAAAAAAATAATTATTACCTCTGTTTTTAAAACCAAGAGCTCTGGTACATGTCTAGTTTTTGTTTCCGACCACGGGTTTTCAACCTTGCCAACAAAAGCCACGGTTCGAGAGTCTCCACCTTCTTTAAAGCACCAACTATTGAGAGCATGATTGTCATTTTGAGTGTAATGTGCATTGTCCCAAAGTACCATTGTCTTTTGCATGATTATGATATTGTTTATTCTGAAATCATTGTATCTAATCGTCACTTAAACCTTGGAGGTGCCCCTGCATTTATGTTTTGCTTCACTAAAGGGGGCAAGCGAGGTACTACTTTATCATATTTGCACACCATGCTCACTACAAATCTATTTGATGTTTCAGTATCATATTGTAAAACTATCAGTTCTTTGTGATTTTCTCATGAGGCAACTTAACTACTACATATTCATTGTCTCAGTAAGCACTTGTCATGTGACTGTAAAAAGTCCTTATATGGTTAATAGCATGTCACCACAGAAATTATGCTTGTTATCATTTACCTACTCGAGGACGAGCAGGAATTAAGCTTGGGGATGTTGATACGTCCAAAACGTATCTATAATTTCTGCTTGCTCCATGCCTCTTTTGTGTGATATTGCTATGATATTTATACACTTCCATACACTTTTGATCATATTTGGACTAACCTATTAACTCAGTGCACCCCAGTGCCGGTTTCTGTTTTCTGCTGTTTTTGTATTTCAGGTTTTCCCATTACGTAAACTGCCAGAAAAATCCCGGAAAAATTATATAAAAAATCAGCGTTCCGGAAGCTTCCATGCGGCTAAAGTAGGGCCGGAGGGGGGCCACACGGGCTCCAGGCGCCCTGCCCAGGCGGCCCCACCCCTGGCCGCCTGGCCAGGCCGCCTGGGCCCCCCTTAGCTCCCCTGGCGACCCCCTTTGGCATATATTTAACACCCGTCGAGGAAACCCTGATTCCGGACCCCTTTTCTCCAGACGCAATTCCGATCTCCGCCGCCATCGCCATCAAGCTTCGGGGGACCAGAATTCCTGTGCCGGCACCCTGCCGGGACGGGGAAGTGCCCCCGGATTCATCTCCATCGACGTTGCTTCCTCCCTCCATGATGCGGGAGTAGTTCCTCCTCGGGGCTGAGGTTTCTACCAGTAGCTATGTGGTCAATTCTCTCTCCCATGATGTGATCTTCGTTGTGATCATAGGCTATGTTAATCTAGGGTGATCCCATGATATTTCCCCTTCCTCTATGTATTGGATTGGTGTACTCACTTGTCTTTATCTAGTATAATCCCTGAGACCAATGTGACAGCGGTCTATTGGACATGGATTAGAAAAATATTTTCATGAGTGATTTCCTCTCTTGTGTGTTGATTGAAGATTGAGAGTCTCTTGGTGCTTGTCTTTGACTATCCTTTAGATATGTTGTGGTGATTGTGGGACTCTCTTTGGATGGCCGCGGTGACATTGGGAAATACTTAGATTGATAACTACGAACTTTGAGGTGTGCTTTTGTAGCCCTACATAATTCTCGTCCTCTCTTGACCACAAAGGAATGACCTCCGGGTGCGTCTCCATTGCATGTTTTATGGGAAATATCATGTGATTCGATTATGTTAATGTTGTTGGGAGTTGCCACTAGTGAAAGTATGAAGCCTAGGCCTTGTTCCCACCATTGCAATACCATTTGTGCTCATGTTTACCACTTGTTTGCTTGCTGCACTTTTTATTACAGATTTATATTACTTTGCTTTGCCACTCCTATCATCCATATCACTTGCCATTTAACATCTCTTCGCCGAACTAGTGCACCTATACAACTCCTAGTTGTATTAGGTGTGTTGGGGACACAAGAGACTTCTTGTATCTTAGTTGCAGGGTTGCTTGAGAGAGACCATCTTCAACCTCTACTTCCCTGAGTTCGATAAACCTTAGGTCATCCACTTGAGGGAAATTGCTGCTGTCCTAGAAACCTCTGTGCTTGGAGGCCCAACATAGTCTACAAGAGTAGAAGCGTGTGTAGACATCAGCGCGTAGACATTCACTTATATGTTGAGAGTTGGTTCCAGATTTGTACGAATCCAAGAATAGGTATGTTGGGGAACGTAGCAGAATTCAAAAAAATTCCTACGCTTCACCAAGATCAATCTAAGGAGTCATCTAGCAACGAGCATAAAGGAGTGCATCTACATACCCTTTGTAGATCGCGTGCGGAAGCGTTCGAAGGAACTTGGATGATGGAGTCGTACTCTTCGTGATCCTCGTCACTGATGATCCCAGCGCCGAACGGACGGCACCTCCGCGTTCAACACACATATGATACAGCGACGTCTCCTCATTCTTGATCCAGCAAGGGCGGAGGAGATGTTGACGGAGATCCAGCAGCACGACGGCGTGGTGGTGGATGCAACAGGAAAAGCTGCAGGGCTTCGCCGGCGCCCTGCGAGAGGAGTTGGAGGTGTAACGGGAGGGGGGAGAGGCGCCAGAGGCTTGGGGTGCGGCTGACCTCTCCCCCCCACTATATATAGGGGCCAGGGGGGGCGCCGGCCCTAGGAGATGCAATCTCCTAGGGGGGCGGCGGCCAGAGGGGGGAAACTTGCCCCCCAAGGCATAGGGGGCGCCCACTCCCCCTAGGGTTTCAACCCTAGGCGCATGGAGGGGGGGCCCATGTGGGTGCGCCAGCCCACCAGGGGCTGCCTCCCTTCCCCTTGCGGCCTACGGGGCCCTCTGGGATGGGTGGCCCCACCCGGTGGACCCCCGGGACCCCTCCGGTGGTCCCGGGACACTCCCGGTGACCCCCGGAATTCACCCGATGGCCGAAACTGGACTTCCTATATATCATTCTTTACCTCCGGACTATTCCGGAACTCCTCGTGACGTCCGGGATCTCATCCGGGACTCCGAACAACATTCGGGTTTCCATGTGCATGTATCTCTACAACCCTAGCGTCACCGAACCTTAAGTGTGTAGACCCTACGGGTTCGGGAGACACGCAGACATGACCGAGACGACTCTCCGGTCAATAACCAACATCGGGATCTGGATACCCATGTTGGTTCCCACGTGTTCCTCGATGATCTCATCGGATGAACCACTGTGTCAAGGATTCACTCAATCCCGTATGTTATTCCCTTTGTCTATCGGTACGATACTTGCCCGAGATTCGATCGTCGGTATGACCGATACCTTGTTCAATCTCGTCATGGCAAGTCTCTTTACTCGTTCCGTAATCCATCATCCCATGACTAACTCCTTAGTCACTTTGAGCTCATTATGATGATGTCTTACCGAGAGGGCCCAGAGGTACCTCTCCGTCATACGGAGTGACAATACCCCAGTCTCGGTTCGCACCAACTCAACAGACACTTTCGGAGATACCCGTTGCGTACCTTTATAGCCACCCAGTTACGTTGTGATGTTTGGCACACCCAAAGTATTCCTACGGTATCCGGGAGTTGCACAACCTCATGGTCTAATGAATAAATACTTGACACTCGAAAAGCTTAAGCATTATGAACTACACGATCTCGTGCTAGGCTCAGGATTGGGTCTTGTCCATCACATCATTCTCCTAATAATGTGATCCCGTTATCAATGACACACGAAACCGTGACCATATGTTGATCAACGAGCTAGTAACTGGAGGCTTACCAGGGACACGTTGTGGTCTATGTGTTCACACATGTATCGCTGTTTCCGTACAATACAATTCAAGCATGAATAACAGACAATTATCATGAACAAGGAAATATAATAATAATCTTTTTATTATTGCCTCTAGGCCATATTTCCAACAGTCTCCCACTTGCACTAGAGTCAATAATCTAGGTACATTGTGATGAATCGAACAGCCATAGAGTTCTGGTGTTGATCATGTTTTTCCCGTGGAAGAGGTTTAGTCAACGGGTCTGCAACATTCAGATCCGTATGCACTTTACAAATATCTATGTCTCCATCTTGAACATAATTCCGGATGGAGTTGAAACGGCGCTTGATGTGCTTGGTCTTCTTGTGAAACCTGGGCTCCTTGGTAATGGCAATAGCTCCAGTGTTGTCACAGAAGAGAGTCATCGGGCTTGACGCGCTTGGAATGACTTCTAGGTCGGTGATGAACTCCTTCATCCAGACTCCTTCTTGCGCTACTTCGCAAGCAACTATGTACTCCGCTTCACATGTAGAATGCGCCACGACGCTCTGCTTGCAACTGCACCAGCTGACTGCTCCACCATTCAAAATATACACGCATCCGGTCTGTGACTTAGAGTCATCCAGATCTGTGTCGAAGCTAGCATCGACGTAACCCTTTACGACGAGCTCTTCGTCACCTCCATAAACGAGAAACATATCCTTAGTCCTCTTCAGGTACTTTAGGATGTTCTTGACCGCTGTCCAGTGTTCCATACCAGGATCACTTTGGTACCTCCCTACCAAACTTATTGTCACACCCTGCATTTTGTAACATGTTATTTGTACCTTTGAAGCATGAAAATTTGGACCAGCAAATTTTTTTAGCATCATTTGGCTTTTATTTGAAGTTGAGTTTTCTTCATGTGCTTTTCTTGTGCTCATTAAAGTCAACTATGACCTCTTGTAGAATTCATCTCCATACCCAAAACTTCTGCCCAATGATCATGCCAAGTGTTATATAACAGTATAGAATTTTCTTACACAATTAATTTGGCCAAAAATTATTTTATAAATTTAGTTTTCCAAAAACCCCTGAATTGAGATTTGCACTGCAAGTACTTGATTTAGGGTGACAAAATCATTTCAAAAGGTACATTTGAGACCTAGTAGTCATAGGACTCCCAGAAACCACAAAGGTATAATTTTACAAGTTATTTTCCTATTTTATTTAAAAGCTTTTTCTTAAGGCCAGAAATGGTCTTTAATAGGGAAAAATTATTTAACTATTTCAAAAATATTTGCCAAAATTCAGGGAGACTCATAGGACATATATTGTCCATATATAAGAGTTTCAACACTTGGTCATGTTCAAAATAATGGGCTAATCCCTCTAAAACCCTTTCTGGATATTTCAAGCTTTTGAAATATTTACAAAGGAAACTTTCTCCAAAAATTCCAGGGAAATTCTATCATGTCATATATGACATACTTGATGATCTGGCCAAGTCCCATGCCTTGGGAAGCAAGAAAACATCCTCAAACCCCTTCATAACCATTCTGTCCATATTTGAAGTTTGAGCAACTTTACATTGCCAAACTTGTCCAACAACTCTCAAATTTGGTGCACATGCTAGAATGGCCTAATAAGGCATCTAGACCAAATGGCACAAGATTTGGAATAGAGCAACTTGATCAGATCACCTCAAAACCCTTTCTGTTCAAATGCAAATTTGAACAACTTTACATTACCAACTTTTTATCTGGAGCTTCAAACTTTGTGGGCATGATAAATACCCCAAATGATGATGCTACACCAAGTGGTGCATCAAGGGGAGATGATTAGCTTGACTCAATCAAGATGGAGCTGTTTCTGTAGATTTCTAGGGTTCACCAAAGTTACATTGGCTAGTTTCTTCAAATGAGCCCAAATTTGGTGAAGCACCCTATTTTCTCATATCTTTCAACCCTGTTAAGTGCCATGTCAAGTGGGAGTCATTTGCTTGACCAAACACTGATCAAACACCTTCTGCAGATTTAATAAAACCCTCATCCTGATCACTTTTACTCTTCTTCATGGCCTCAACTTTTTACCACATAATCATTGAGTTACTAGCTACCCCCAGTAACTTCCCCAGCACCCCAGCTCCATGATTGAGGGGTAAGAACCCAAGTTTACCTTGCTGGACAGCAAGTTTTCACCAAGTCACCAGCATTCCCTTTCTCTCTCAGCATCTCCAGGGCATCCAAGGCCGCAGGCCAATTCTTTACTCCTCCCTCAACCTTCTAGACACTCTTGGGCACGTTGGTTTTGACCAGGGCGGCGAGGGCACGATGATGCCAGCCATACGCGCGCTCTGGGGCGCGCTACAGTGCACCCCCGCACGGTGGCTTCAGCCAATCGCTGGCCCCCGACAGCCTCGGGCTCCTCCTTCGCGCCAGTTGAGGCCCCTCGACGTCCGCAATCACCCCGGCGCTGTTCCCCCTCCTCCTGCACCCTCCAGTGACCGTCGTCGCACGCGCACCGGCTGCCCGTAACGGCCACTCCTCTGCCTCGCACACGCGCACGCTCCAGAAGCTCCCCCGCTCCTCTTCTCACCTTAGCTGGACGTGGAATAAGTCCACGATCCTCCCCGTCATGATCGCAGGCACCAGAACCACTCCTAGCCTCGCCTGCAACCTCGCCGGCGCACGAGTCCACGGTGGACCGTGGGCGCGGCTATATAAGCCCCTCCCGAGCCTCTCTAGCAGCACCAGCAGCCTCACCTCACCCCACTGAGTCCTCCAGCACCATCCGCTCCTCCCCAGGTAGTCCCAGTACTCGGGATCGACCGGAGCGCCGCCGCGTCGGGCCGCCGGTGATCTCGCTGTACGGGCCTCCCCTGCCCTTCCTTTTGCCTGATTCGGAACCCCCTCACTCCACTGATCGTTTCCCCTCTGTTTCCCCCTCCCATTGCAGTCGGAAACGACCGGAGCAACAACCTCCCGACAAGCCTTCGCCGTCCCACCTCGCCGCCGGCGAACCCGACCTCCCCGGCGTGCCGCACCACCACCCCTACATACGCAACACGACGCTGGTCACGTTCCTGCCCTCCGTTGCCGTCGCCGTGGCCGCAAGGTTGGAGATGACAGGCGCGCCCCACCTGTCATCCCCACACCTCTCTCCCCTTCCTCTCAAGCGCTGACCGACGGGCCCCGCCCGTCAGGTTCAAAAACCTGACATGCGCGCGCAGGCTCCCGTGCGGCTTGGCTGGACCGCCCTGGGCCGTGCACTGTGGCCTTCTCTGGCCCAGTTGCACAGGGCACTTTTTCTTTATTCTTTCTGTAATTGTTTAAAACATTTCTACAGAAAAGAATAATGGTCCAAATAAAATAATTCCAACTCCTAAAATCTTGTAATATTCCAACCTATTTAATGGTACCACTTTCACTCACATCTATGAAACTTTTCTGTTCTGTTCAAATTTAAATTCAAATTTGAGCAGTAAAACTCCTGTTCTAAAATCAATAGATTCCATTCTGTTACTCCAAAACTCCAACTAAGATTTTTCCCCATCTTAGAAATTCCTCTAGTATTTAACAAAAATAAGTTGACATTTTTCTGAGCACTTTGATTTTTCTGTTTTATTTGTGGTCTTATTTTTCCCGTGGTTATTATGCGACGTATAGATCCCGTATTTGACGAAGTTGCTGTGGAAGAAGAAGGAGAAGGATTTGAAGACTTTGAAGACCAAGCCAATCCAGGCAAGCAGCCCTATGACCATGATACACTTGTTCTTCGGAACCCGTTTGTTTCCGATGCATGATGTTAGGGTTACGATAGTGACCTAGTTGATTCCACCATATGATGCATGCCTTAATCTTGATCTTGCTTTGTGCTAGTTGACATGCATATGGTTAGTAGTTAAGATTAGTGATGCATGTGTGACATGAACCTTCGTGGTTGAAGTCTTTACATAAAACCCCGTCGGGTGCCATTCATGCCCGAGGGAGATGATGATGAGTTGGGTGACCACTTGATGACGAAGTGGTGTACCGAGGCAAGTGTGTGTGTTTTTCAAACGGATTGGTTTAAGTTGCGACCGTTATTCCAACCATACATGTGCAACCACACTACCCCTTATGGGACGGGGCTTTATTGATTACTTAGGTTGATACTAGCATGGTGCCCGCATTACTAGTGACGGGAAGACTTGAGGTCTTTCCCGGGACGGGGTCGTGCTTGGATAGACAACCATGACTGTTTTCACATGGCACCGGACACACCGTTGGTCCCTTCGGGTACGCGTGACATTGAAATTAGGGCAAGTCCTATGATCTATTGTTTGTACCCGAGGGCCGTGTACCAATGAGTCGACTCTATGTTAGTGTCGTCTAAGGAAAGATAATGACCGGGTGCTCACCCCGGGTACTTGAGGTACCGCGGGTCGTGGATGACACGGAAGTTCCCCGGATCTTGTGGGTAAAGTGTACAACCTCTACAGAGTGTAAAACTATTCGAATAGCCGTGTCCACGGTCATGGACAGTTGGGTAACCGCTCTTGGGCTACGTACAATGTTTGTGAAACCATGCGTGTATATGTGAGTCAAGGTGGTGACTTGACTCGAAGGGTTGAATCTTATTCATGTTGATATCGGTAACCTGTCTTCAAGGTTACGCGAGGTTATTGATGCATAAACTTGATAGTAGAATGTTTATTCTAGCCCTTGCTAGATTGTTCATTACCATTCAATTGCATTGTTACTTTGAACCACATCATGGGTTGCTTGCGAGTACATTCAAAGTACTCATTGGCTTGCCACTGGTTATTTAATTAGCCAGGCATGGAAGAACAGGATTATGAGGAAGAGTTCTTTGGAGACGAACATGCGAACTAGGACACTATCCCAGTCAGAATGCGTGTAGGGTTAAGGCAGATGGCATGGGTTCTACCCGTTATCGAAGACTTCCGCTATTTGAGTTATTTGCTATTCAGCCCGTGAGGCTCTATCTATGTAAGACTTGGCCATAATGGCCATAATTCTTGTAAGACTATTGGTATGGATGTAAGACTCTTGTTATTTCAGCTTCTGTGTGTTCAGTGAGCATTGATCTCTGGGATCACTGTACACGTGCATTCGGTGATCTCGACTTCTAAGTCGGGGTCCCCACAGAGCTGGTATCAGAGCCAGGTTGACTGTAGGAAGCCTTAGTTAGCATGGGTGTTAGTTAGATGAGACCCCTTTTTCAAAAACCTTCTGAACCTCTCTTCTTTTCTAAACCGATATTTCATCAGCTTATTAACCCCTCCTATTCCACCTTTGTAGATGGCCGCTGTACCCGAAGAGCACCTGACCACTGGGTTTCCCTTACTTCTCGAGGATAGCCTCCAGGAGTGTCAGTTCCACCGAGCACCCATCCTCACCTACCTTGAGCATTGGGTGAGCGATACTGAGGTGGAGTACCATGTGGAAGTGCTCGTGAAGGCAAACGATCCTCCCACAAGTTGGTTCTTCGAGGGACCCCAGATGGCAACACTACCTCTCGCTGTCGAGGCTGCTGCACTCAAGGCATTAAACCGTCTCCGCGAGCTTCTTCCGGAGATGGCAGCCAAGATGACAACTCGCTTCTTACCTTACCGGAAGGAAGGTGAAGAAGAAAGCAGCGCACTAGCCCCTCCAATGAAGGAAGGACTCTCGCTTCGGTTCCAGACCTACTTCAGTCTATGTGCCGACAGCTTGGCACAAGACTTGGCCTCGGAATCAATGAAGCTTCGAGAAGAACTTCACAAGACCAAGGCACTTCTTCGTCGAGCTCAAGAGAAGGCAAATAGGATCAAGAAGGAAGGAGCACCTTCTGGACAATCCGCTATCGCATATCGAGGCGGAAGACCCTCCGAGGATGTATCTTCCAAGAATGAAGAACCACCTCGACGACGCCGGATGACAGCAAGGGAATATCGCAAGCTTTTCCCTACACCACCGACGAAGCACCGTCGTATCCAACTCCTCCACTCCCCCACACCCTCAAGTGACAAGGGGGCCCAGACAGATGAAGACAAGGAGGAAGACCCAGAAGAGCCGGAATACGCGACCGAGCATTCCGCCGCTTAGGCATTATTCGCTACTCGGATATGCCAGTTGTGACCTCTACGGTAGGATAGGTCATGTAACCCCTATGCGTAGTCGAGTCCTTGTATGGTTCATATGAAACCATCTAGTGTTTGCTTTTGTTGTGTCTGGATGTATGTCGTATTCTTCCTTCGGGAATGTGTAAACGACTACATCACCCATTTGGATTTTAATGAATGTGTTTTGGACTTTCGGCCCTTGCATGATTTGATTAGTGTCACACCCACCCCCTTACTAGGCACCCATCTATCTTGCTTTCCCTCTTCCGAGTCATGAGACCTTTTACCGCTCCAACAGGATGCCTGTTGTAACTCGTACTGGTACCTCTACCCAGCAGCCCGAAGCCGGAGCATCCGCTCAGTCTGAGGCAGGCCACGACCAAACCAACGACCAAGCTCCACCACCACCTCCTCCAAGCATGGACATGGCTCAGCTTCTCCAAGCTTTCCGAGAGGAACGCCAAGCCAACACTGCAGCTCTCTAGCTGATTGTTCAAGCTGTCACCAACAACCGCCAGCCGGCGGGGAATGGCAATGGACGTTCCACGTTGGCAGAGTTCAAGAAGCATGCACCGCCAACTTTCATCAAGACTGCTGAACCCCTGGATGCAGATGACTGGGTCCGTTCCATTGAGGAAATTCTGGAACTAGTCGGATGCACCGAAGACCGCGAGAAGGTGGCTTATGCAGCCCACTGCCTCGGGGGAACTGCTAGAGCTTGGTGGGATGGATTCAAGGTCATGCACGCTGAACAAGACATCACTTGGGTTAACTTCAAGGCAGAATTCCGCAAGGCCCACATTCCTTCCGGAATCATGGCTATCAAAAAGTGTGAGTTCCGAGCCCTGAAGCAAGGAAGTGGCACTGTCAAGGAGTACATGCAGAAGTTCAGTATTCTGTCAAGGTATGCCCCTGAAGATGTCAGCACTGATGCTGCAAAAAGGGAGCGCTTCATGGAAGGCCTCAATCAGACTCTGCAATACTCGCTTGTCGTGTGCGACTTCCCATCTTTCCCTGACCTGGTGAACAAGGCACTTATGCTTGAAGACAAGCGGCGTGCTTTGGAAGACACTCGCAAACGCAAGTTGGTCAGTAAGGGAAGTTCCAGCAACCAGAAGCCTCGTCCGTGGCAGTCAGCCCTGGCCAAGCCAACCTATCAGCAGCCAAGAGCTCATGCACCTCGCACCAACCCTCAGCCTCAGCAGTATGCCAACCCCAGGCCAGCTTTCAACCCCAATGCTAATGGTGGCAACAAGATCAATCCAAACCAAGTCACTTGCTTTGGATGTGGTCAGCCCGGACACATCTCAAGGGTGTGCCCCAACAAGAAGCCTGATGCCCCGCGCCCCAATGTGCAGAACCAGGGACAAGGCCGTGGAATGCCACCAAGGAACCCAGCTCCCCGCAATCCACCGAACCATGGGAAGGGGCGTGTGAATCACGTCACTGCTGAAGAAGCCCAGGAAGACCCGGACGTCGTGCTGGGTACGTTCCTTGTCAACTCAGCACCCGCAACTGTCGTGTTTGATTCTGGAGCAACGCATTCATTTGTCACTCAAAGATTTGCATTAAAAAGTGGCATGACCCCTACACCCCTGAATAACCCTATGGTGGTACAAACCCCCGGAGCCGAGATGAGAGCCAAGATAGGCTGTAAAGGAGTCGGTATTACCATTAACGGTGTAGACTTCCTAGCAGACCTTATCATCCTAAGATCGCAAGGCTTGGATGTGATCTTAGGGATGGATTGGCTCAGTAAGCACCAAGGCTTGTTAGACTGTGCCAATCGGACAATCACTGTGACCAATGACCAAGGAGTCGAAGTCAAGTTTGCTTCCAACTCCTCTTCCGCTCAAGCCGCTAAAGTCAACTGTCTGTCTGAAGTTGGGCTAGATCAAGTACCGGTGGTATGTGAGTATCCTGATGTCTTTCCGGATGAACTACCGGGAATGCCCCCTGACCGTGACATTGAGTTCATCATCGAGCTCGTGCCCGGAGCAGGACCCATCTATAAGAAGCCTTATAGAATGGGGACGGAAGAATTAGCCGAGTTGAAGAAGCAGCTGGAAGAGCAGCTAAGGAAGGGATTTATCCGCCCGAGTGCCTCCCCTTGGGGATCTCCTGTTCTGTTTCTGGCAAAGAGGGACGGTACCATCCGCTTATGCATCGACTATCGTTCCCTCAATGAAGTTACAATCAAGAACAAGTATTCACTTCCCAAGATCGAAGATCTGTTTGATCAGCTCAGCGGAGCCAAGGTATTCTCCAAGATCGACCTCAGATCTGGGTACTACCAGCTGAAGATCAGACCCCAAGATATTCCGAAGACGGCATTCGTAACCAGATATGGCCTGTACGAGTGCACGGTCATGTCCTTTGGGTTAACCAATGCCCCAGCCTACTTCATGTATCTCATGAATAAAGTCTTCATGGAATATTTGGACAAGTTTGTTGTTGTGTTCATTGATGACATTCTTGTGTTCTCGAAGTCGGAGGAAGAGCACGAGCAGCATCTGAGGATGGTCCTAGACAAGCTTCGTGAGCACCAACTGTATGCCAAATTCAGCAAGTGTGAGTTCTGGCTGCATAAAGTTGGATTCTTAGGTCATGTCTTGACCGAGGAAGGATTATCTGTTGATCCCGCGAAGATCGAAGCTGTGACCCAATGGCAATCTCCAACGACCGTCAAGGAAGTTAGAAGCTTCCTCGGACTAGCGGGCTATTACCGCAATTCGTGGAAGGATTCTCTAGCATTGCACGACCAATGACTCAGCTCCTCAAGAAGGACAAGAAGTTCGAGTGGACGCCAAAATGTGAAGAGAGCTTCCAAGAGCTCAAGAAGAGATTGACCACCGCCCCAGTTCTGGCAACACCTGATATTCACAAGGAGTTCGTGATATATTGTGATGCCTCTCGAACCGGATTGGGAAGCGTTCTGATGCAAGAAGGCCGCGTCATAGCATACCTCTCCAGGCAACTACGACCCCATGAGGAGAACTACGCTACTCATGATCTTGAGTTAGCGGCAGTAGTTCATGCCTTGAAGACATGGCGGCATTACCTCCTAGGGAAACGGTGTGAGATCTACACAGACCACAAAAGTCTGAAGTACATTTTCACCCAAAAGGAATTGAACATGAGGCAGCGGAGATGGTTGGAACTCATCAAAGACTATGACCTCAGTGTTCAGTATCACCCTGGGAAGGCTAACGTGGTGGCCGATGCCTTAAGCAGGAAGGCTTGCTCTTTGAATGCCATTATTCAAGAAAGGCAGCCAGCCTTGTTTAAGGAGTTCGAACAATTCAGTTTGGAATTGGTCACCCCTGGATTTCTGGATCATTTGGAAGTCAGACCAACCCTGATGGACGACGTCAAGAAGGCGCAAGATGGACACACAAGCATTGAAGGCATCAAGAGGAAGATGAAGCTGGGCAAGGCCCCAGGATTCTCCGAAGACGAGCACGGGATTGTTTGGTACAAAGGTCGCATCTGCGTACCAAACAACACAGAGCTGAAGACGCTGATTCTGCAAGAAGCCCACGACACTCCGTATTCCATCCACCCCGGAGGAACCAAGATGTACCAAGACTTGAAGGCACGATTCTGGTGGCACGGGATGAAAAGAGAGATTGCAACCTATGTTGCAAAGTGTGATGTGTGCCAAAGGGTCAAGGCTGAATATCAGCGACCTGCTGGATTGCTTCAACCACTCAAGGTTCCTGAGTGGAAGTGGGATAAAGTCGTAATGGACTTCATCACTGGGTTACCAAGTTCGAATAGAGGACATGACTCTATCTGGGTCATAGTCGATCATTTGACCAAGGTGGCCCATTTCATTCCAGTCAAGACTACCTACTCAGGCAACCAGCTGGCAGCTCTCTACATCAACCGAATCGTAAGTCTTCACGGCGTTCCCAAGGAGATTGTGTCAGGTCGAGGCACCCAGTTCACCTCAAGGTTCTGGGGAAGATTCCAAAAAACCTTGGGAACCAAGTTGTCTTTCAGCACGGCTTTCCACCCACAGACCGGAGGTCAGACAGAACGAGTCAATCAAATTCTCGAAGATATGCTCCGAGCCTGTGTCCTGGCGTATGGAGCCAAGTGGGAAGATTGTCTCCCGTTTGCCGAGTTCTCCTATAACAACAGTTACCAGTCAAGCCTTCAGATGGCACCATTTGAGGTGTTGTACGGACGCAGATGTCGCACACCCCTCAACTGGTCAGAGACTGGAGAAGGACTAGTCTTTGGACCGGATATTCTCCGCGTAGCAGAAGAGCAAGTCCAACTAGTCAGAGAGCGATTAAAGGCACCCAAGTCAAGGCAAAAGAGTTATGCTGACACTCGACGCCGAGACATGAGTTTTCGTGTCGGAGATCATGTGTACCTGCAGGTAACTCCTCTGAAGGGAACCAAGCGTTTCCACGTTAAGGGGAAACTTGCGCCAAGGTTCATTGGTCCTTTCAAGATCACCGACCGACGAGGAGAAGTGGCTTTTCAGTTGGAACTACCACCTGAGCTATCCGATGTGCACAATGTATTCCATGTGTCACAACTCCGGAAATGTCTCCAAGTTCCACACAAGCCTAATCTCTACAAGGATGTGGATCACCAAGCCATTGATCTGCAGCCTGATTTGACCTACCGCGAGAAGCCCATTCGCATTCTGGATGAAGCAGAACGACGGAAGCGAAGCCGTACCATCAAGTACTTCAAGGTCCAGTGGAGCAACCACACCGAAGCAGAAGCAACCTGGGAACGAGAAGACTATCTTAGATCCGAGTTTCCCGATCTCTTTTAAGACCTAGTTTAGGAATCTCGGGGACGAGATTCTTGTAAGGGGGGTAGGTCTGTCACACCCTGCATTTTGTAACATGTTATTTGTACCTTTGAAGCATGAAAATTTGGACCAGCAAAATTTTTTAGCATCATTTGGCTTTTATTTGAAGTTGAGTTTTCTTCATGTGCTTTTTCTTGTGCTCATTAAAGTCAACTATGACCTCTTGTAGAATTCATCTCCATACCCAAAACTTCTGCCCAATGATCATACCAAGTGTTATATAACAGTATAGAATTTTCTTACACAATTAATTTGGCCAAAAAGTATTTTAAAAATTTAGTTTTCCAAAAACCCCTGAATTGAGATTTGCACTGCAAGTACTTGATTTAGGGTGAGAAAATCATTTCAAAAGGTACATTTGAGACCTAGTAGTCATAGGACTCCCAGAAACCACAAAGGTATAATTTTATAAGTTATTTTCCTATTTTATTTAAAAGCTTTTTCTTAAGGCCAGAAATGGTCTTTAATAGGGAAAAATTATTTAACTATTTCAAAAATATTTGCCAAAATTCAGGGAGACTCATAGGACATATATTGTCCATATATAAGAGTTTCAGCACTTGGTCATGTTCAAAATAATGGGCTAATCCCTCTAAAACCCTTTCTGGATATTTCAAGCTTTTGAAATATTTACAAAGGAAACTTTCTCCAAAAATTCCAGGGAAATTCTATCATGTCATATATGACATACTTGATGATCTTGCCAAGTCCCATGCCTTGGGAAGCAAGAAAACATCCTCAAACCCCTTCATAACCATTCTATCCATATTTGAAGTTTGAGCAACTTTACATTGCCAAACTTGTCCAACTACTCTCAAATTTGGTGCACATTCTAGAATGGCCTAATAAGGAATCTAGACCAAATGACACAAGATTTGGAATAGAGCAACTTGATCAGGTCACCTCAAAACCCTTTCTGTTCAAATGCAAATTTGAACAACTTTACATTACCAACTTTTTATCTGGAGCTTCAAACTTTGTGGGCATGATCAATACCCCAAATGATGATGCTACACCAAGTGGTGCATCAAGGGGAGATGATTAGCTTGACTCAATCAAGATGGAGCTGTTTCTGTTGATTTCTAGGGTTCACCAAAGTTACATTGGCTAGTTTCTTCAAATGAGCCCAAATTTGGTGAAGCACCCTATTTTCTCATATCTTTCAACCCTGTTAAGTGCCATGTCAAGTGGGAGTCATTTGCTTGACCAAACACTGATCAAACACCTTCTGCAGATTTACTAAAACCCTCATCCTGATCACTTTTACTCTTCTTCATGGCCTCAACTTTTTACCACATGATCATTGAGTTACTAGCTACCCCCAGTAACTTCCCCAGCACCCCAGCTCCATGATTGAGGGGTAAGAACCCAAGTTTACCTTGTTGGACAGCAAGTTTTCACCAAGTCACCAGCATTCCCTTTCTCTCTCAGCATCTCCAGGGCATCCAAGGCCGCAGGCCAATTCTTTACTCCTCCCTCAACCTTCTAGACACTCTTGGGCACGTTGGTTTTGACCAGGGCGGCGAGGGCACGATGATGCCAGCCATACGCGCGCTCTGGGGCGCGCTACAGTGCACCCCCGCGCGGTGGCTTCAGCCAATCGCTGGCCCCCGACAGCCTCGGGCTCCTCCTTCGCGCCAGTCGAGGCCCCTCGACGTCCGCAATCACCCCGGCGCTGTTCCCCCTCCTCCTGCGCCCTCCAGTGACCGTCGTCGCACGCGCACCGGCTGCCCGTAACGGCCACTCCTCTGCCTCGCACGCGCGCACGCTCCAGAAGCTCCCCCGCTCCTCTTCTCACCTCAGCTGGACGTGGAATAAGTCCACGATCCTCCCCGGCTTGATCACAGGCACCAGAACCACTCCTAGCCTCGCCTGCAACCTCGCCGGCGCACGAGTCCACGGTGGACCGTGGGCGCGGCTATATAAGCCCCTCCCGAGCCTCTCTAGCAGCACCAGCAGCCTCACCTCACCCCACTGAGTCCTCCAGCACCATCCGCTCCTCCCCAGGTAGTCCCAGTACTCGGGATCGACCGGAGCGCCGCCGCGTCGGGCCGCCGGCGATCTCGCTGTACGGGCCTCCCCTGCCCTTCCTTTTGCCTGATTCGGAACCCCCTCACTCCACTGATCGTTTCCCCTCTGTTTCCCCCTCCCGTTGCAGTCGGAAACGACCGAAGCAACAACCTCCCGACGAGCCTCCACCGTCCCACCTCGCCGCCGGCGAACCCGACCTCCCCGGCGTGCCGCACCACCACCCCTACATCCGCAACACGACGCTGGTCACGTTCCTGCCCTCCGTTGCCGTCGCCGTGGCCGGAAACCTCGCCGGTGAGCTCACCATCGCTGTGGCCGCAAGGTTGGAGATGACAGGCGGGCCCCACCTGTCATCCCCAGACCTCTCTCCCCCTCCTCTCAGTCGCTGACCGACGGGCCCCACCCTTCAGGCTCAAAAACCTGACGTGCGCGCGCAGACTCCCGTGCGGCTGGGCTGGACCGCCCTGGGCCGTGCACTGTGGCCTTCTCTGGCCCAGTTGCACAGGGCACTTTTTCTTTATTCTTTCTGTAATTGTTTAAAACATTTCTACAGAAAAGAATAATGGTCCAAATAAAATAATTCCAACTCCTAAAATCTTGTAATATTCCAACCTATTTAATGGTACCACTTTCACTCACATCTATGAAACTTTTTTGTTCTGTTCAAATTTAAATTCAAATTTGAGCAGTAAAACTCCTCTTCTAAAATCAATAGATTCCATTCTGTTACTCCAAAACTCCAACTAAGATTTTTTTCCCCATCTTAGAAATTCCTCTAGTATTTAACAAAAACAAGTTGACATTTTTCTGAGCACTTTGATTTTTCTGTTTTATTTGTGGTCTTATTTTTCCCGTGGTTATTATGCGACGTATAGATCCCGTATTTGACGAAGTTGCTGTGGAAGAAGAAGGAGAAGGATTTGAAGACTTTGAAGACCAAGCCAATCCAGGCAAGCAGCCCTTTGACCATGATACACTTGTTCTTCGGAACCCGTTTGTTTCCGATGCATGATGTTAGGGTTACGATAGTGACCTAGTTGATTCCACCATATGATGCATGCCTTAATCTTGATCTTGCTTTGTGCTAGTTGACATGCATATGGTTAGTAGTTAAGATTAGTGATGGATGTGTGACATGAACCTTCGTGGTTGAAGTCTTTACATAAAACCCCGTCGGGTGCGATTCATGCCCGAGGGAGATGATGATGAGTTGGGTGACCACTTGATGACGAAGTGGTGTACCGAGGCAAGTGTGTGTGTTTTTCAAACGGATTGGTTTAAGTTGCGACCGTTATTCCAACCATACATGTGCAACCACACTACCCCTTATGGGACGGGGCTTTATTGATTACTTAGGTCGATACTAGCATGGTGCCCGCATTACTAGTGACGGGAAGACTTGAGGTCTTTCCCGGGACGGGGTCGTGCTTGGATAGACGACCATGACTGTTTTCACAGGGCACCGGACACACCGTTGGTCCCTTCGGGTACGCGTGACATTGAAATTAGGGCAAGTCTCGTGATCTATTGTTTGTACCCGAGGGCCGTGTACCAACGAGTGGACTCTATGTTAGTGTCGTCTAAGGAAATATATGACCGGGTGCTCACCCCGGGTACTTGAGGTACCGCGGGTCGTGGATGACACGGAAGTTCCCCGGATCTTGTGGGTAAAGTGTACAACCTCTGCAGAGTGTAAAACTATTCGAATAGCCGTGTCCACGGTCATGGACAGTTGGGTAACCGCTCTTGGGCTACGTCCAATGTTTGTGAAACCATGCGTGTATATGTGAGTCAAGGTGGTGACTTGACTCGAAGGGTTGAATCTTATTCATGTTGATATCGGTAACCTGTCTTCAAGGTTACGCGAGGTTATTGATGCATAAACTTGATAGTAGAATGTTTATTCTAGCCCTTGCTAGATTGTTCATTACCATTCAATTGCATTGTTACTTTGAACCACATCATGGGTTGCTTGCGAGTACATTCAAAGTACTCATTGGCTTGCCACTGGTTATTTAATTAGCCACGCATGGAAGAACAGGATTATGAGGAAGAGTTCTTTGGAGACGAACATGCGAACTAGGACGCTATCCCAGTCAGAATGCCTGTAGGGTTAAGGCGGATGGCATGGGTTCTACCCGTTATCGAAGACTTCCGCTATTTGAGTTATTTGCTATTCAGCCCGTGAGGCTCTATCTATGTAAGACTTGGCCATAATGGCCATAATTCTTGTAAGACTATTTGTATGGATGTAAGACTCTTGTTATTTCAGCTTCTGTGTGTTCAGTGAGCATTGATCTCTGGGATCATTATACACGTGCATTCGGTGATCTCGACTTCTAAGTCGGGGTCCCCACACTTATGGCAAGGTTCACATCAGGTCTGGTACACAGCATGGCATACATTATAGAACCTATGGCCGAGGCATAGGGAATGGCACTCATCTTTTCTCTATCTTCTGCCGTGGTCGGGGACTGAGCCTTGCTCAATCTCATACCTAGCAAAACAGGCAAGAACCCCTTCTTGGACTGATCCATATTGAACTTCTTCAATATCTTGTCAAGGTATGTGCTTTGTGAAAGACCAATGAGGCGTCTTGATCTATCTCTATAGATTTTGATGCCTAATATGTAAGCAGCTTCTCCAAGGTCCTTCATTGAAAAACTATTATTCAAGTAGGCCTTTATGCTCTCCAAGAATTCTTTATCATTTCCCATCAGCAATACGTCATCCACATATAATATGAGAAATGCTACAGAGCTCCCACTCACTTTCTTGTAGATACAGGCTTCTCCCCAAGTCTGTATAAAGCCAAACGCTTTGATCACATCATTAAAGCGAATATTCCAACTCCGAGATGCTTGCACCAGCCCGTAGATCGAGCGATGGAGCTTGCATACCTTGCTAGCATTCTCTGGATCGACAAAACCTTCCGGATGCATCATATACAGCTCTTCCTTGAGGAAACCATTAAGGAATGCCGTTTTGACGTCCATTTGCCATATCTCATAATCATAGAATGCGGCAATTGCTAACATGATTCGGACTGACTTCAGCATCGCTACGGAAGAGAAAGTCTCGTCGTAGTCAATCCCTTGAACTTGTCGATAACCCTTAGCGACAAGCCGAGCCTTATAGATGATCACATTACCATCTGCGTCTGTCTTCTTCTTAAATATCCATTTATTTTCTATGGCGTGCCTATCATTGGGCAAGTCCACCAAAGTCCATACTTTGTTTTCATACATGGATTCTATCTCGGATTTCATGGCTCCAAGCCATTTATTGGAATCCGGGCCCGCCATCGCTTCTTCATAATTCGAAGGTTCCACGTTGTCTAACAACATGATTTCCATGACAGGGTTGTCGTACCACTCTGGTGCAGAACGTGTCCTTGTGGACCTTCGAAGTTCAGTAGTAACTTGATCTGTATCTTCATGATCATCATCATTAACTTCCTCCCTTGTCGGTGCAGGCACCTCAGGAACAATTTCCTGCACTGCGCTACTTTCCGGTTCGGGAGGGGTGACTGTCACCTCATCAAGTTCTACTTTCCTCCCACTCCCTTCTTTCGAGAGAAACTCTTTCTCCAGAAAGGATCCATTCTTGGCAACAAAGACCTTGCCTTCGGATCTATGGTAGAAGGTGTACCCAATTGTTTCCTTTGGTATCCTATGAAGACGCATTTTTCCGATTTGGGTTTGAGCTTTTCAGGTTGAAGTTTCTTCACATAAGCATCGCAACCCCAAACTTTTAGAAACGACAACTTAGGTTTCTTGCCAAACCAAAGTTCATACGGTGTCATCTCAACGGATTTCGACGGAGCCCTATTTAAAGTGAATGCGGCAGTCTCTAAAGCATAACCCCAAAAAGATAGCGGTAAGTCGGTGAGAGACATCATAGATCGCACCATGTCCAACAGGGTACGATTTCGACATTCGGACACACCATTACGCTGAGGTGTTCCGGGCGATGTCAATTGTGAAACAATTCCACAGTTCCTAAGGTGCGTGCCAAATTCATGACTTAAATATTCACCCCCACGATCCGATCGCAAGAACTTTATTTTTCTGTCACGTTGATTCTCAACCTCATTCTGAAATTCCTTGAACTTTTCAAAGGTCTCAGACTTGTGCTTCATCAAGTAGATATACCCATATCTACTCAAGTCATCTGTGAGGGTGAGAACATAACGATAGCCTCCGCGAGCCTCAACACTCATTGGACCGCACACATCGGTATGTATGATTTCCAATAAGTTGGTTGCTCGCTCCATTGTTCCGGAGAACGGAGTCTTGGTCATCTTGCCCAAAAGGCATGGTTCACACGTGTCAAATGATTCATAATCAAGAGACTCCAGAAGTCCATCTACATGAAGCTTCTTCATACGTTTGACACCAATATGACCAAGGCGGCAATGCCACAAGTATGTGGGACTATCATTGTCAACTTTACATCTTTTGGCATTCACACTATGAATATGTGTATCATCACGATCGAGATTCATCAAAAATAAACCATTGACCAGCGGGGCATGACCATAAAACATATCTCTCAAATAAATAGAACAACCATTATTCTCGGATTTAAATGAGTAGCCATCTCGCATCAAACGAGATCCAGATACAATGTTCATGCTCAAGGCTGGTACTAAATAACAATTATTAAGGTTTAAAACTAATCCCGAGGGTAGATGTAGAGGCAGCGTGCCGATGGCGATCACATCGACCTTGGAACCATTCCCGATGCGCATCGTCACCTCGTCCTTCGCCAGTCTCCGCTTATTCCGCGGCTCCTGCTTTGAGTTACAAATATGAGCAACTGCACCGGTATCAAATACCCAGGAGCTACTACGAGCGCTGGTAAGGTACACATCAATAACATATATATCACATATACCTTTGACGTTGCCGGCATTCTTGTCTGCTAAGTATTTGGGGAAGTTCCGCTTCCAGTGACCCGTTCCCTTGCAATAAAAGCACTCAGTCTCAGGCTTGGGTCCATACTTTGGCTTCTTCCCGGCAACTGGTTTACCGGGCGCTGCAACTCCCTTGCCGTCCTTCTTGAAGTTCTTCTTACCCTTGCCCTTCTTGAACTTAGTGGTTTTATTGACCATCAACACTTGATGCTCTTTCTTGGTCTCCACCTCCGCTGATTTCAGCATTGGATACACCTCGGGAATGGACTTCTCCATCCCTTGCATATTGAAGTTCAACACGAAGCTCTTGTAGCTAGGTGGGAGCGATTGGAGGATTCTGTCAACGACCGCTTCGTCTAGGAGATTCATTCCCAACTGAGACAAGCGGTTGTGCAACCAAAAAATCTTGAGTATGTGCTCACTGACAGAACTGTTTTCCTCCATCTTACAACTGTAGAATGCGTTGGAGACATCATATCTCTCAACTCGGGTATGAGCCTGGAAAACCATTTTCAGCTCTTGGAACATCTCATATGCCCCGTGGTGCTCAAAACACTTTTGGAGCCCCGATTCTAAGCTGTAGAGCATGCCGCACTGAACCAGGGAGTAATCATCACAACGCGACTGCCAACCGTTCATAACATCTTGGTTTGTAGGGGCGGGAGCGTCACCTAGCGGTGCTTCTAGGACATAAGTTTTCTTGGCAGCTATGAGGATAATCCTCAGGTTACGGACCCAGTCCGTATAGTTGCTACCATCGTCTTTCAGCTTGGATTTCTCTAGGAACGTGTTGAAGTTGAGGCTGACATGAGCGTGGGCCATTTGATCTACAAGACATATTGTAAAGAATTTAGACTAAGTTCATGATAATTAAGTTCATCTAATCAAATTTTAATGAACTCCCACTCAGATTGACATCTCTCTAGTCATCTAAGTGATACATGATCCGAATCGACTAGCCCGTGTCCGATCATCACGTGAGATGGACTAGTCATCAAGGGTGAACATCTTCATGTTGATCGTATCTTCTATACGACTCATGGTCGACCTTTCGGTCTTCCATGTTCCGAGGCCATGTATGTACATGCTAGGCTCGTCAAGTGAACCCTAAGTGTATTGCGTGTGTAAATCTGGCTTACACCCGTTGTATGCGAACGTTAGAGCCTATCACACCCGATCATCATGTGGTGCTTCGGAACAACGATCCTTAGCAATGGTGCACAGTTAGGGGGAACACGATTCTTGAAATTTTTAGTGAGATATCATCTTATTTACTACCGTCGTTCTAAGTAAACAAGATGCATAAACATGATAAACATCACATGCAATCAAATAAGGTGACATGATATGGCCAATATCATCTTGCTCCTTCGATCTCCATCTTCGGGGCACCATGATCATCTTTGTCACCGGCATGACACCATGATCTCCATCATCATGATCTCCATCATCGTGTCTTCATGAAGTCGTCACGTCAACTATTACTTCTACTACTATGGCTAACGTTTAGCAATAAAGTAAAGTAATTACATGGCGTTATTCAGTGACACGCAGGTCATACAATAATTAAGACAACTCATATGACTCCTGCCGGTTGTCATTTTCATCGACATGCAAGTCGTGATTCCCTATTACAAGAACATGATCAATCTCATACATCACATATATCATTCATCACATCTTCTTGGCCATACCACATCACATAGCACATGCTGCAAGAACAGTTAGACGACCTCTAATTGTTGTTGCAAGTTTTTACGTGGCTTCTATAGGTTTTCTAGCAAGAACATTTCTTACCTACGCCAAAACCACAACGTGATTTGTCAATTTCTATTTACCCTTCATAAGGACCATGTTCATCGAATCCGATCCGACTAAAGTGGGAGAGACAGACACCCGCCAGCCACCTTATGCAACTAGTGCATGTCAGTCGATGGAACCAGTCTCACGTAAGCGTACGTGTAAGGTCGGTCTGGGCCGCTTCATCCCACGATGCCGCCGAATCAAGATTGGACTAGTAACGGAAAGAAAATTGAACAAACTCAACGCCCACAACTTGTTTGTGTTCTACTCGTGCAAGATGCTACGCAAAGACCTAGCTCAGATGCCATTGTTGGGGAACGTAGCAGAATTCAAAAAATTTCCTACGCTTCACCAAGATCAATCTAAGGAGGCATCTAGCAACGAGCATAAAGGAGTGCATCTACATACCCATTGTATATTGCGTGAGGAAGCGTTCGAAGGAACGTGGATGATGGAGTCATACTCTTCGTGATCCTCGTCACCAATGATCCCAGCGCCGAACGGACGGCACCTCCGCGTTCAACACACGTACGGTACAGCGACGTCTCCTCCTTCTTGATCCAGCAAGGGCGGAGGAGAGGTTGACGGAGATCCAGCAGCACGACGGCGTGGTGGTGGATGCAACAGGAAAAGCTGCAGGGCCCGTGCATTGCCCTTTCTCACCTCGAGAGTTGGCGCATACTTCGCCGGTGCATCCAAATCCTTCGCACGATACGCTCTGTCATCATAAGCCTCATTATATCCTTCCTCAAAACAGCCACCATACCTACCTATCAAGGCATTTCCATATCCTTTCCAAGATACATTGCCATGCAACATCCATCTTCTCTTGACTTGATCTTCATGTCATACATGCTTTTTGCTTGATCGATGAGCCGCAAGCTAGTTGGGCCTTGCCCTAATCATTGCTACATGACGCGCTAGTATCATTGCATATCATGCTACACTACAGAGGCATACATTTGCATACATCATGATAGTTTCATTTTCTTTATGTTGAGTACTTTTGTAAAGTGTGAAAGATCTTCTATACTTCTTGTAATAAATAGAGTGTTGCCCCTAAAGTGAGGAAAAGATCCCAAAGAGGACAAAATCAAAAGATCCCAAAGAGGACAAATGAGAGTTAAATAGAAAGAGCCATTGAGGCCACAAAAAATAAAACAAAAATAGAAAAAATAGAAAAATAAATAAAAAGAGAGAAGGGGGCACGCTACTATTCCTTTTGAGAGATCCACACTCGTACTCCATCTTATACCTTGTACTCCATAGAGATTATCATTCATGCATATAGCTATGTGGGGACCTTCACACTATAGAACTTGGCTTGTATATTCCAATGATGAGCCTCCTCAAAAGAGCTCTAGGTCTTCTTGAGCAAGCACGTTGGATGCACCCCCACTAGTTCCATTGGAGAGCTTACCTTAGCTCATATGTGCATCCGTTGCATGGCAATCCCTACTCCTCACATCATATCTATCATTTGGCTTTCTCTCGCCTATGATTGTCCTCATTGATGTGAGCCTTTCACACCTTTTTTGTCTTCCCCCTCCATCATTTTTCTCTTTTTGCCATCCTAAGTGTCGGCTTTCTTGCTTACGCTCATCCATTGCATGAGTGCTCAAAATATCGAAAGGGAGTGGATCATTTTGACTTGTACCTGGCTGACGGTCTTGGGATGAGTCAAGATAAGATTCCAAAGAAGACCAAGTGTGAAACTTTAGTAGATTAAGTTCTCAACAATACAAAAACTATGTTTTACTCTCTCGTATATCCCTATCCCCTTTCTTGCACGCAAACACCATTTGGAGACATTCGAGTCACGGACAGCGAGAGCTCTTGCACCTTTATGTTCTTATGTTACTTGTTACAATGCTAATATAGACTCTTGCTTGTTATGACTTGAATTGAATTACATGCCTTGATTGCTTTACTTAAAAGTTCTTATATGATTGGTAGCATGTCACCACAGAAATTATGCTTGTTATCATTTACCTACTCGAGGACGAGCAGGAATTAAGCTTGGGGATGTTGATACGTCCAAAACGTATCTATAATTTCTGCTTGCTCCATGCCTCTTTTGTGTGATATTGCTATGATATTTATGCACTTCCATACACTTTTGATCATATTTGGACTAACATATTAACTCAGTGCACCACAATGCCAGTTCCTGTTTTATGCTGTTTTTCTATTTCAGGTTTCCCCCATATTAAAAGTGCTCTAAAAATTCCGGGAAAAATACAGGAAAAATCAGCGTACCGGGAGCTTCGAGAAAAACCAAAGCAGGGCCAGAGGGGAGCCTGGGGTGGCCCAGGCGGCCACCCGGCGCGGCCCCACCCCTGGCCGCGCCAGGGGGGCGCCTGGGGCCCCGGCTCCGCCTCTAGTGACCCCCCTTCGCATATATATTTCTCCCGTTGCGGAAACCCTGATTCCAGAACCCTTTTCTCCAGAAGCAATTCCGATCTCCGCCGCCATCGCCACCAAGTTTCGGGGGACCAGAATTCCTGTGCCGGCATCCTGCCGGGACGGGGAAGTGCCCCCGGATTCATCTCCATCGACGTTGCTTCCTCCCTCCATGATGCGGGAGTAGTTCCTCCTCGGGGCTGAGGTTTCTACCAGTAGCTATGTGGTCAATTCTCTCTCCCATGATGTGATCTTCGTTGTGATCATAGGCTATGTTAATCTAGGGTGATACCATGATATTTCCCCTTCCTCTATGTATTGAATTGATGTACTCACTTGTCTTTATCTAGTATAATCCCCGAGACCAAGGTGACAGCGGTCTATTGGACATGGATTAGAAGAATATTTTCATGAGTGATTTCCTCTTTTGTGTGTTGATTGAAGATTGAGAGTCTCTTGGTGCTTGTCTTTGACTATCCTGGAGATATGTTGTGGTGATTGTGGTACTCTCTTTGGATGGCCGCGGTGACATTGGGAAATCCATAGATTGAGAACTACGAACTTTGAGGTGTGCTTTTGTAGCCCTACATAATTCTCGTCCTCTCTTGACCACAAAGGAATGACCTCCGAGTGCGTCTCCATTGTGTGTTTTATGGGAAATATCATCTGATTAGATATGTTAATGTTGTTGGGAGTTGCCACTAGTGAAAGTATGAAGCCTAGGCCTTGTTTCCACCATTGCAATACCATTCGTGCTCATGTTTACCACTTGTTTGCTTGCTGCACTTTTTATTACAGATTTATATTACTTTGCTTTGCCACTCCTATCATCCATATTTTACCATCTTTTCGCCGAACTAGTGCACCTATACATGTGACAAGTGTATTAGGTGTGTTGGGGACACAAGAGACTTCTTGTATCTTGATTGCAGGGTTGCTTGAAAGGGGTACGTTCAACCTCCACTTCCCTGAGTTCGATAAACCTTGGGTTACTCACTTAAGGGAAATTTGCTGCTGTCCTACAAACCTCTGCTCTTGGAGGCCAAACACTGTCTACAGGAATAGAAGTGTGTAGTAGACATCACAACTCAACAGACACTTTCGGAGATACCCGTTGCGTACCTTTATAGCCACCCAGTTACGTTGTGACGTTTGACACACCCAAAGTATTCCTACGGTATCCGGGAGTTGCACAACCTCATGGTCTAAGGAATAAATACTTGACACTGGAAAAGCTTAAGCATTACGAACTATACGATCTCGTGCTAGGCTCAGGATTGGGTCTTGTCCATCACATCATTCTCCTAATGATGTGATCCCGTTATCAATGACATACTATGTCCATGGTCAGGAAACCGTGACCATCTGTTGATCAACGAGCTAGTAACTAGAGGCTTACCAAGGAGACGTTGTGGTCTATGTATTCACACATGTATCGCTATTTCCGTACAATACAATTCAAGCATGAATAACAGACAATTATCATGAACAAGGAAATATAATAATAATCCTTTTATTATTGCCTCTAGGGCATATTTCCAACAAGGTACAAGTGAGGAATCTAACTATGTGTGAAGCATAAGTGAATGTACTAGGCAAAGTATGAGATCCAGACAGGGTAGATCCAAATATGTGGAGGCAGAAACTTCTTTTGGTAGAAAGGATGAATCTATTGGATCAAAAAGACAGTAAAAAACGGGTTTTAATTTACCACACGATGAACTGCTAGACGGAGACGAATTGGAGGCCGAGCAGTTTGATATTCTGTGCCCTAACTTGGCGATGGAGGACGCCTACAGCGGTGGCGGAGAAGACGATGTCCGCGGCCGGCGTGAAGACGGCGTCGATGAGGTCGCGGCAGCTAAGCGCTTCGTCGCGGGCGTCGTCGAGAGCTAGCGGTGGCGCTAGGGTTTGTCGAGGTGGAGAGGTGGTAGAAGTGTTTTGACCGTGATGGGACATGCATTTATAAGGAAGGGAGACGGCACAACGCAATTACGCAGGTGCCCCTGGCGATTCACATCTGAGGGACACATGGCGGACGTGCAACACATAGGGAGTTGTTACATGTTCCCACGCACGCCTGGACTGTCGGGGTGGTCGTTCCGGCTTCTCTGGGTTCAGGCAATAAGGATTGAGCATTAAAGGCAGATTTAATGTTTGTCTCTGTATCTTCTGCTGACAAGGACGCAGAGAAGACATTCGACGGTTCCAACAGAATGCATATGATTTGGATAGATAGAGTTTGAGGTAGAAAGCATAGAGAGGTTAGGGTCCGATCACATTCACTTAGTTCAAAAGATTCAAATAAGAAGACATAGCTATAAGTGAATGTTGTAGAGGACAGAACACAAGTCTATATATGTATATATATGAGTAAGATCAAATTGACAAAGAGAAGACACATATGAAGATGAATCAAATGTGAATATTTTGCAAATGTAACGCCAAGAGAAACACTTCAAGCAATGATTTGGTGGTGGCGTTACCCACCGTATAGGAAGTATTATACCCAGACACGGCGCACAATTATTGTGGCGCTCCGAAGTCAAATTCCGCATTAATGTATTCACACTCATAATGTAAGTCTTCATTGATTGAAGATATACTTTACTTCGTGTGTTGCACATCTAAGTCATCAACATGCATAAGTGTTAGGATGTGTGCCTGATTACAAGACATTCGAGGATTCCAAGATATTTAGCTCACACCGCAACTTGCAAAACCTTTTCTCATCCAAGGGCTTTGTGAAGATATCTGCCAGCTGCTCTTCAGTGTTGACGTGTATGATATCAATATTTTCCTTCATGACATGATCTCGAAGAAAGTGATGACGAATTTCAATGTGCTTTGTCTTCGAGTGCTGAACTGGGTTGTTGGCAATCTTGATGGCGCTTTCATTGTCGCAATAGAGTGGCACATGCTTTAGATGGACACCATAGTCCTTGAGAGTTTGCTTCATCCAGAGAAGCTGAGCGCGGCAAGATCCAGCAGCAATGTATTCAGACCCAGAAGTGGAGAGTGATACGCAGTTCTGCTTCTTTGAAGACCAACAGACAAGTGATCGTCCCAGAAAGTGACATGTGCCTGATGTGGACTTGCGATCAACTTTGTCACTAGCATAATCAGCACCTGAGAATCCAACTAGATCAAACTCTGAGCCCTTTGGATACCATAATCCTAGTGTTGGGGTGTAAGCCAAATATCGAAGAATTCGCTTCACAGCTAAGTGATGCGATTCCTTTGGTGCCGCTTGGGATCGAGCACACATGCAAACACTAAGCATAATATCTGGCCTAGATGCACATAAATAAAGTAAAGAACCAATCATGGAGCGGTATACCTTTTGATGGAAATCTTTACCATTGGCGTCGGGACTCAGATGACTTTTAGTTGGCATAGGCGTCGTGTATCCTTTGCAGTCTTGCATTCCAAACTTCTTCAGGCAATCTTTGAGGTATTTCTCTTGAGATATGAAGATGGCGTTGCTTTGCTGACGAATTTGAAGACCAAGGAAGAACTTCAGCTCACCCATCATGGACATCTGAAATTGCTCTTGCATCATGTGAGCGAACTCATCACTGTATTTTTTGTCAGTGCAGCCGAAGATAATGTCATCCACAAAGATTTGGCGAACAAACAGTTCACCATCATATGTCTTTGTGAAGAGTGTGGGATCCAGGGAATCAGGTTTGAAGCCGTTGCTCTTCAGGAAGTCTTTGAGTGTGTCATACCAAGCACGAGGGGCTTGTTTGAGGCCATACAGTGCCTTGTTGAGATTGTATACCATATCAGGATGTTTTGGATCTTCAAAGCCAGGTGGTTGTGCAACATACACTTCTTCTTCAGTCTTGCCATTGAGAAAGGCACCCTTCACATCCATTTGATACAGAAGGATGTTGTGATGGTTTGCATAGGCTAGCAGTATGCGAATAGCTTCAAGCCTAGCCACAGGAGCAAATGCTTCATCGAAGTCAATCCCTTCAATTTGAGTGTATCCTTGAGCAACGAGACGATCTTTGTTTCTGACAACTTGACCATGCTCATCTTGCTTGTTGCGATATATCCATTTTGTGCCTATTATGTTGTGCTTGCGGGGGTCAGGACGCTTTACAAGTTCCCATACATTGTTCAGCTCAAACTGTTGAAGCTCTTCTTGCATAGCTTGAACCCATTCAGGTTCCATGAAGGCTTCATCAACTTTCTTGGGTTTCAGATCTCGAGACAAATGCAAAGTGCCCACAGAAATTTGCTAGCTGTGTTGCTCTTGAACGAGTGAGTGGACCAGATGCATTGATGTTGTCAATTATCTTCTCAACTTGTACTTCATTTGCAACACGAGGATGAACTGGACGAAGATTTTGCTCTTGCTAGTCATTGTCATCATTAGGAGGATTGTCTTCAGGCTGAGCATTGTCTTCAGGTTGATTGGGAGCAGAAATGATGAGTTCCTCGTCAGGTTGTGCTTCAGAAGGCATGATTTCACATGTTCCCATTAGCTTGATAGATTCACTGGGTGGAGCTTCATCCAGCATATTTGGCAGGAACTCTCTTTGTGAGCCATTAATTTCATCAAACCGCACATCCACAATTTCAACCACTTTATAGAGAAAGAGGTTGAAGACTCTGTAGGAGTGCGAGTCCTTTCCATAGCCGAGCATGAAACCTTCATGCACTTTTGGTGCAAATTTTGATTTGTGATGTGGATCCTTGATCCCGCACCTAGCTCCAAACACCCTGTAGTAACTGACATTTGGCTTCTTGCCAGTAAGGAGTTCATAGGAAGTTTTCTTCAGAAGCTTGTGAAGATAAACACAGTTGATGACATGGCATGCTGTATCAATAGCTTCGGGCCAGAACTTTCTTGGTGTCTTGTATTCATCGAGCATCGTTCGAGCCATCTCAATGAGGGTTCTGTTCTTGCGCTCCACGATGCCATTCTGCTGAGGTGTGTATGGAGCTGAGAACTCATGCGTGATTCCCATTGTATCCAGATAAAGATCAAGGCCGATATTCTTGAACTCAGTGCCATTGTCACTTCTGATATGCTTGATCTTGACGCCATAGTTGTTCATGGCACGGTTGGCGAAGCGTCTGAAGACATCCTGCACTTCAGTCTTGTAGAGAATTATGTGCACCCATGTGTATCTTGAATAATCATCAACAATGACGAAGCCATAGAGACAAGCTGTAGTAGTGAGCGTAGAGTAGTGAGTAGGGCCAAATAAGTCCACGTGAAGCAGCTCGAAGGGTTGGGATGTCGCCATGATTGTCTTCGAGGGATGCCTGGCCCTAGTCATCTTCCCAGCTTCGCAGGCACCGCACAGATGATCTTTCTTGAACTTGAAGCCCTCGATGCCTACGACGTGCTTCTTCTTCGCGAGAGTGTGCAAGTTCCTCATGCCGGCATGTCCTAGCCTCCGATGCCAGAGCCAGCACTCTGAAGCTTTTGCTAGAAGACATACGGCCATCTGTGGTCCTGCTGAGAAATCTACCATATACAGATCATCTTTCCGATATCCTTCAAAGACTAGAGACTTGTCAGATTCCATTAGCACAAGGCAACGATATTTTCCAAATATCACAATCATGTTTAAGTCACAAAGCATTGAGACAGACATTAAGTTGAAACCAAGGGATTCAACAAGCATGACTTTATCCATGTGCTGATCCTTTGAGATTGCAACTCTACCTAGACCCAATACCTTGCTTTTACTAGTATCAGCAAATGTGATGTGACTCTTGTCAGATGGACGTAAGGTTGAGTCCATAAGAAGACTTCGATCACCAGTCATATGATTAGTGCATCCGCTGTCCATAATCCATTCTGAAGTCTTTGGTGTCATACCCTACAATGCAGTTAGGGGGATAGGCTTCACGAAGAGTATTGTGAAGCATAAACATTTGACGAGCAAGCAGATTATGAAAGCTTAGATCCAGGTTGGGACTGATAGGATGATTGGCAAGCGATTCAGGAACAAAATACATAGTAAGACCATTTGGGCATTTGATCTTGCGCCCTACAAGATGTTTTAGGTCCCCGGCAATAGCATCAGACGCCTTTGATTTTCGGCTGGAGACCTTTCCCTGCAAGAGAAAGTTAATTCTTCTTAACCACCCACATCTTCAGGGGTGGCTTAGAAGCAATGAGTCTAAGTGCAGCATCTGAGAATTTTGGCTTTGGAGCCCTAGCAAATAGCCTTGCAGGAGGAGAATAATACTCATAAGAATAAGCAGAAAAGTTCTTTGTTTTGTGAATATAGCGGTTTGAGGAAACACACTCATATTCATGGGTCTGAGTACAATTTCCCTACAAAACATTGGCGTTAGGGTGACTCAGGTGAGTCCTCTGTCTGTATGAAGCCTTAGGACCGTATGAAGCCTTTGGTCTGGGGTTTGTCTTCTTCCCAGGTGGTGTCATGATGACATTTACTGGAAGCTTCTCAAGACATCTTTTGGGAACCCAGATCTTCTTCATAGGTGGCCTGTTCCTGCAGTTAGTACCAATATACCTAGCAAACACTTCACCATTCTGATTCTTAAACAGTTTATAGTTTGCATCAAAGGATTCATCAATGATAATAGGATTAGCACAAGTGAAGCCAGATAAGGTAGACGGATCTACTGGAGGTTCCTTTGCAGCAACCCATGTGGTTTTGGGGTACTACTCAGGCTTCCAGTATGAACCATCAACATTCATTTTCCTCTCGAACCCTACACCCTCTTTCCTAGGGTTTCGGTTCAGAATCTGCTTTTTGCGGACATCACATAACGTCTGATGCCCTTTGAGGCTTTTGTACATCCCTGTTTCAAGAAAAGTCTTCAACCTAGCATTTTCATCAGCAATAGCAGTGGTATCCTCAGCAGAGGTGTTAGTTACCACATCAGCAGTTGAAGATATTGCGACAGTAGTAGCAGTAGAACATTCAGCAACAAATGTAGCATTATCACGCTCAATGCATTTTAGACATGGTGGTTCAAATCCTTCCTGAGCGGAGCTGATCTGTTGAGCGCGGAGTGACTCATTTTCTTTTTGAAGATCTTCATGAGCCGCTTTCAATTTCTCAAGTTCTTGCTTCCTTTGAAGATAATTGTAGGAAAGCTTTTCATGAGTTTTTGAGAGTGATTCATGACGACTTTCAAGTTCCTCGTACTTAACATGAAGATTTTTTATGTCTTCAATTAAGGACTGAGAACGGGTCATTTCCGCGTCCAACGGGTCATCGCTTTTGTCTAACAATTTTTGAATATGTTCCATAGCTTTCTGTTGTTCAGTGGCAATTTTAGCAAGTGTTTTGTAGCTAGGTTTGGATTCACAATCGGAGTCATCTTCACTGGATGTTTGAAAGTAAGCATCGCGTGATTTTACCTTGGCACCGCGTGCCATGAAGCAGTAGGTGGGAGCGGAGTCGTCGTTATCATCATCATCAGTGTTGGTGACGGAGCCATTGTCTTCAGTGTTGAAGATGGACTTGGCAACGTAGGCTGTGGCTAGAGCCAGACTTGCAACACCAGAATCAGACTCCTCCCCAGACTCCACCTCTGCTTCTTCTGAAGCAGACTCCTCCTCTGAATCCATCTCCTTGCCAACAAACGCATGAGCCTTGCCAGATGAATTCTTCTTGTGTGATGAAGACTTCGATGAAGACTTGGAAGAAGACTTTGAGGATTTCTTCTTTTTCTTGTCATCAGAATCATATTCCTTGCTCTTCTTCTTCTTATTCTCATTGTCCCATTGAGGACACTCAGAGATGTAGTGACTAGGTTTCTTGCACTTGTGACATGTTCTCTTCTTGTGGTCATGGGTAGAAGCTTCATCATTTCTTGAGCTGGATCGTGAAGAATTTCTGAAGCCTTTCTTCTTAGTGAATTTCTGGAACTTCTTCACAAGCATGGCAAGCTCCTTTCCAATGTCTTCAGGATCACCAGAACTGCAGTCAGATTCTTCTTCAGATGAGGAAACAACCTTTGCCTTCAAAGCACGAGTTCGGCCATAGTTGGGACCATAGATGTCATGTTTCTCAGATAGCTGGAACTCATGTGTGTTGAGCCTCTCAAGTATGTCAGATGGATCGAGAGTCTTGAAGTCAGGGCAAGGGTGTCAAATGAGCTGTCCAGTGATCTCAGGAGTGTCTTGACGATTTCATGCTTGGTGATCTCAGTGGCGCCAAGTGCCTGAAGCTCATTTGTGATGTCAGTGAGGCGATCGAATGTGAGCTGGACATTTTCATTGTCGTGTCTCTTGAAGCGATTGAAGAGGTTGCGAAGGACACTGATCCTTTGATCTCTCTAGGTTGAGACGCCTTCGTTGACCTTGGAGAGCCAGTCCCAGACTAGCTTCGATGTTTCCAGAGCACTCACACGACCATACTGTCCTTTGGTCAGATGACCACAGATGATGTTCTTGGCAGTGGAATCCAGTTGAACGAACTTCTTGACATCAGCAGGGGTCACACCTTCACCAGTCTTGGGAACGCCGTTCTTGACGACATACCAGAGGTCCACATCAATGGCTTCAAGGTGTATGCGCATCTTGTTCTTCCAGTAGGGGTATTCAGTGCCATCGAAGACGGGGCATGCAGCGGAGACTTTGATTATCCCTACAGTCGACATAGCTAAAACTCCAGGTGGTTAAACCGAATCACACAGAACAAGGGAGTACCTTGCTCTGATACCAATTGAAAGAGCTATATATCGACTAGAGGAGGGTGAATAGGTGATTTTTAGGAAAGTCTTCAAAACATGGAAGTTTCAAAGACAAATGATAGAACCGATCCTATTTATATGCAGCGGAAGGTAGACTACACTAGACAAGCCATAGTCAAGTATTCAATGAAGTGAAAGCACGAAGACTAATAGCAACTAGGTAGTATGGATCAGGATGGAAGATTTTATGAAGCCAGTCAGAACAAGTAGTCACACAGTGAAGTCAAACAGATAAGGCAAGCAGGCAATGACTTCACAAAGACAGACAGTAAGTAAAGAGAAGGAAGGGATAGAACCAGTAGCTTGGGGAAGAGAGTGATTTGTTCGACCAGTTCCAGTTGCTGTAACAACTGTACGTATGGTTAGGGAGGCTGAGATTTAACTCACAAGACCGCATCTTCACCTTATTCCCCTTGAGCTAAGGACACCTAGTCCTCGCCCAATCACTCTGGTAAGTCTTCAAGGTAGACTTCCAAACCTTCACATACTTCGTTCACCGGCGATCCACAATGACTCTTGGATGCTCAGAATGCGACGCCTAACCGGCTGGAGGATTCACAGTCCTCAAGTGTATCAAGTCTTCAGATCACGTGGACAGAAAGACTTCAGTGATGCCTAACACTCTTTGGCTCTGGGTGTTTGGGCTTTGTCCTCGCAAGGATCTCTCTCTCAAATGCTTCGGAGGTGGGTTGCTCTTAAACGACAAAAGTCGTGTACTAACTCTGAGCAGCCACCAATTTATGGTGTAGGGGGTGGGCTATTTATAGCTACTAGGAAACCCGACCTGATTTGTCCGAAATGACCCTGGGTCACTAAGGAACTGACACATGTTCCAACCATTAGATTTCAAACACACGCGGCAACTTTACTTGGGCTACAAGTAAAGCTGACTCACCCATCTCTGTATAAGATTTGCTCTCATTGTCTTCGCTCGAAGACATAGGATTTGGTTGAGCATCACTTCAGTCACTCTGACTTTGTTCACTTGGACCCCACTTAACAGTACGGTGGTTCCTATGACTCAACAAAGAAGAAAAGGAAACAACGAAACGTCTAAGTCTTCGCGCTCCATAGTCTTCACACAATGTCTTCTCTTGTCATAGTCTTCAATATGAATATCTTCATATACCACCATTGTCGTCGATGTCTTCATACATTTTTAGGGGTCATCTCTGGTAGGTAAACCGAATCAATGAGGGACTACTACCTGTGTTATCCTGCAATTCTCACAAACACATTAGTCCCTCAACCAGGTTTGTCGTCAATACTCCAAAACCAACTAGGGGTGGCACTAGATGCACTTACACCTACAAAATCATATAGTCTGGCTATGCTCCCTCTTCATCACACAAAATATTCATATCATGCACAACCCTAGTTTCAGCCAAGCAATTGTTTTCATACTCAAAAAATTTCAAACCTTGCAACTTTCACGCAATACATGAGCGTGAGCCATGGATATAGAACTATAGGTGGAATAGAGTGGTGGTTGTGGAGAAGACAAAAAGGAGAAACATAGTCTCACATCAACTAGGCGTATCAATGGGCTATGGAGATGCCCATCAATATATATCAATGTGAGTGAGTGCTATTTCTCGAGCTTGCGTTGTATTCCCTCGAAGAGGAAAGGGAGATGCAGCACAATAGCGTAAGTATTTCCCTCAGTTTTTGAGAACCAAGGTATCAATCCGGTAGGAGACCACGCGCGAGTCCCTCGCACCTGCACAAACAAATAAGAACTTCGCAGCCAACGCGATAAGGGGTTGTCAATCCCTTTACGGTCACTTACGAAAGTGTGATCTGATAGAGATGATAGTTTATATTTTTGGTATTTTTGTTTATAAGAACAGAAAGTAAAAGTGGAAAAAGTAAAGTAGATGTAGATTGATATGTTGAGAATAGACCCGGGGGCCATAGTGTTCTCTAGTGGCTTCTCTCATGATAGCGATATTCTACGGCGGGTAAACAAATTACTGTCGAGCAATTGATAGAAAAGCGAATAATTATGAGACTATATAGGCATGATCATTGTATATAGGCATCACGTCCGAGACAAGTAGACCGACTCCTGCCTGCATCTACTACTATTTTTTTTGACTATATACTGCAAGGCAAAAGCCTCACAACCCACTTTATTGAAATATAATAAAATCAAATTACAACAAGGTTAGAAATACTTACATGAGCAAACTAAACAAAAGAACCTAAGGTAAGTTAGTTAGCCAATACATGAAGCTATCCTTGTATTTACATTTTATCCTATGAGATAAAAGGGTCATCTCATGGATAAAATTGTGTCTCCATCGCCGGAAAAGAGGAGTTTCGTTTCTAAAGACCTTTCCATTCCTAGTAATCCAGATGTTCCAGGCAGCAGTGAAAACCACTTCAGTAAAGAATGGTTTGCCAAAATCAGCCCTAGCTTTGCAAGCCATTTGGTAGGTGGTCATACCAGGTACTGGATCCCAGGAGATTTGCAAATAGTTCCAAACTCTTTGGCTGAAGATGCAGGAGAAGAAAAGATGGCTCACATCTTCATGTATATGATGAGGACATAGAACACAGGTTAGGTCATCCACATGCCAATGCCTGCGTTGCAGCATATCTCTGGTGTTCAGCCTGTCTCTAAGCAGTAGCCAACCAAACATTTTAATCTTCATTGTGCATGCACTTTTCCATATCCAAGGGAAGATAGGGTCAGTAACTATTTGCTGATGAACTTGAGTGTAATATGATTTTGGCCTAAAAGATCCTTTATTAAAAGGCCAAATCCAGCTATCAGTGTCTTGTGAAGTGCACTGAGAACTCAGAGCAATCTGTAGGTCCTGCAGTTCATCAAAAGCATGTGTGGACAAAGGCAGGTGAAAAAGCCCCATAAGATCCTGATCCAACACTTGAGCCACATAAAGTAGACCATCAATCACATATGAGAATAATCTAGGGAAATAATTACTACTATTACTCCACACATCGACCGCTATCCAGCATGCATCTAGTGTATTGAGTTCATAAGAACATAGTAACGCCTTAAGCAAGATGACATGATGTAGAGGGATAAACTCAAGCAATATGATGTAAACCCCATCTTTTTATCCTCGATGGCAACAATACAATACGTGCCTTGCTGCCCCTACTGTCACTTGGAAAGGACACCGCAAGATTGAACCCAAAGCCAATCACTTCTCCCATTGCAAGAACTATAGATCTAGTAGGCCAAACCAAACCTATAATTCGAAGAGACTTGCAAGGATATTATGAGCACACATAAAGAGTTCAGAAAAGAACCAAATATTTCTCATAGATAATCTTGATCATAAACCCACAATTCATCGGATCTCGACAAACACACCACAAAAAGAGATTACATCGAATAGATCTCCTCGAAGACCGAGGAGAACTTTGTATTGAGATCCAAAGAGAGAGAAGAAGCCATCTAGATACTAGCTATAGACCCGAAGGTCTGTGGTAAACTACTCACAACTCATGGTGAGGGCGATGATGATGATGTAGAAGCACTTCGTGATGGATCCCCCCTCCGGTGGAGCTTTGGAACAGGCCCCAAGATGGGATCTCACGGGAACAGAAGGTTACGGCGGTGGAACTAGGGTTTTTTCTCCTCTTCGGATGGTTTCGGGGTACGTAGGCTTATATAGGAGGAAGGAGGACACCGGGGGACTCACGAGGGACCCACGAGGCAGGGGGGCGCGCCCCCACCCTCATGGTCACCTCGTGGCCCCTACTATGTGGTTCTCAAGTCTCACGTGCATGATTTTCTCCAAAAATATCTCTCCCGAAGGTTTCATTCTATTTGGACTCCGTTTGATATTCCTTTTCTGCAAAACTCTGAAACAGGCAAAAAACAGCAATCTGGATTGGGCCTCTGGGTTAGTAGGTTAGTCCCAAAAATAATATAAAAGTGTATGACAAAGCCCATTGAACATCCAAAACATCATAAATAATAGCATGGAACAATAAAAAATTATAGATACGTTGGAGACGTATCAAGCATCCCCAAGCTTAATTCCTGCTCGTCCTTGAGTAGGTAAATGATAAAAACAGAATTTTTGATGTGGAATGCTAACCAACATAGTTTTCCAATGTAATTCTCTTAATTGTGGCATGAATGTTTAGATGTGAAAGATTCAAGATAAAAGTTTATATTGACATAAGAAATAATAATACCTCAAGCATACTAACAAAGCAATCATGTCTTCTCAAAATACTATGGCTAAAGAAAGTTATCCCTACAAAATCATATAGTCTGGCTATGCTCCCTCTTCATCACACAAAATATTCATATCATGCACAACCCCGATTTCAGCCAAGCACTTGTTTTCATACTCTATTCTTTCAAACCTTTCAACTTCCACGCATACATGAGCGTGAGCCATGGACATAGCACTATGAGTGGAATAGAAAGGTGGTTGTGGAGAAGACAAAAAGGAGGGAGATAGTCTCACATCAACTATGCGTATCAACGGGCTATGGAGATGCCCATCAATAGATATCAATGCGAGTGAGTAGGGATTGCCATGCAACGGATGCACTAAAGCTAAATATGTATGAAAGCTCAACAAAAGAAACTAGTGGGTGTGCATCCAACTTGCTTGCTCATGAAGACCTAGGGCATTTGAGGAAGCACATCGTTGGAATATACAAGCCAAGTTCTATAATGAAAATTCCCACTAGTATATAAAAGTGACTAAGCATGAGACTCTCTACAATGAAGAACATGGTGCTACTTTGAAGCACAAGTGTGGAAAAAAGATAGTAGCAATTGTCCCTTTTTCTTTTCTTTTTCTTTTTTTCTTTTTTTGGGCCTTTCTTTTTTCTTTGGCCTTTTTCTTTCTTTCTTTTCTTGGAGGGGCTTTATTGATTTAGCATTTCCTCCCATGGGACAATGCTCTAATAATGATGATCATCACACTTTCATTACAACTCAATACTACAACAAAGTATGACTCTATGTGAATGCCTCCGGTGGTGTACCGGGATGTGCAATGAAACAAGAGTGACATGTATGAAAAATTATGCATGGTGGCCTTGCCACAAATACGATGTCAACTACATGATCATGCATGGCAATATGACAATATGAAGCGTGTCATATGAACGGAACGGTGTAATGTTGCATGGCAATATATCTCGGAATGGCTATGGAAATGCCATGATAGGTAGGTATGGTGGCTGTTTTGAGGAATATATGGTGGCTGTTTTGAGGAAGGATATATAGTGGGTGTATGGTACCGGTGAAAGTTGCGTGGTACAAGAGAGGCTAGCAACGGTGGAAGGGTGAGAGTGCGTATAATCCATGGACTCAACATTAGTCATAAGAACTCATATACTTATTGAAAAAATCTACAAGTCATCAAAACAAAGTGATCAACGCATGCTCCTAGGGGGAGGTTGGTAGGAGTTAACCATCGCGCGCCCCCGACCTCCACATATAGGTTGGCACTTTACAAATACCTCATGCTCTAACTTCGTCACATAGCGGTTCACCATACATGCATGCTACGAGAATCACTAACCTTAACACAAGTATTTCTCAATTTCATAATAACTCCACTAGCATGACACTATCCTCATATCTCAAAACAATTATCAAGCATCCAACTTCTCATCATATTCAATGCACTTAGTGTGAAAGTTTTTACTACATTGATATTGGATGTCTATCATGTGAAGACTAGTTTTATAGCATAAACACATTACCATGCTGTTTTAATAGACTCTCAAAAGGATATAAGTGAGTCATGAGAGTTCAACAATTTCTTCAAAATATTATCACCACCGTGCTCTAAAAGATATAAGTGAAGCACTAGAGCAAAAACTATTCAACTCAAAAGATATAAGTGAAGCACATAGAGTGTTATATCAATTCCTAGGCCATGTTTAACTCTCTCAAATAGGTGTGTCCAGCAAGGATAATTGTGGCAAACTAACAAGCAAAGACTCAAATTATACAAGACGCTCCAAGCAAAACACATATCATGTGGTGAATAAAAATATAGCTCCAAGTATAGTTACCGATGGATGAAGACGAAAGAGGGGATGCCTTCCCGGGGCATCCCCAAGCTTAGGCTTTTGATTGTCCTTGAATTTTACTTGGGGTGCCATCGACATCCCCAAGCTTAGGACCTTGCTACTCTTTGTTCCATAGTCCATCAAAGCAATACTCAAAACTTGAAAACTTCACAACACAAAACTTAGACAAAAATTCTTGTGAGCTCCATTAGTATAAGAAAGCAAACCACTACTCAAAGGTACTGCAATGAATTCATTCTCTGTTTATATTGGTGTTAAACCTACTGTATTCCAACTTCTCTATGGTTCATACTGTTGGAGATATGCCCTAGAGGCAATAATAAAAGTATTATTATTATATCTCCTTGTTCATGATAATCGTCTGTTATTCATGCTTGAATTGTATTGTACGGAAACAGCGATACATGTGTGAATACATAGACCACAATGAGTCCCTGGTAGGCCTCTAGTAGCCAGCTCGTTGATCTACAGATGGTCACTGTTTCCTGACCATGGACATGAGATGTCAGTAATAACGGGATCACATCATTAGGAGAATGATGTGATGGACAGGACCCAAACTTGAGCATAACACGAGATCGTATAGTTCGTAATGCATAAGCTTTTCGGTGTCGAGTATTTATTCCTTAGACCATGAGGTTGTACAACTCCCGGATACCGTAGGAGTACTTTGGGTGTGCCAACCGTCACAACGTAACTGGGTGGCTATAAAGGTACGCATCGGGTATCTCCGAAAGTGTCTGTTGAGTTGGTACGAACCGAGACTAGGATATTGTCACTCCGTATGACGGAGAGGTACCTCTGGGCCCACTCGGTAATACATCATCATTATGAGCTCAATGTGACTAAGTAGTTAGTCACAGGATGATGGATTACGGATCGAGTAAAGAGACTTGCCATAACGATATTGAACAAGGTATTGGGAATACCGACGATCGAATCTCAGGCAAGTACCGTACCGATGGACAAAGGGAATAACATACGGGATTGAGTGAATCCTTGACACAGTGGTTCATCCGATGAAGATCATCGAGGAACACGTGGGAACCAACATGGGTATCCAGATCCCGCTGTTGGTTATTGACCGGAGAGTGGTCTCGGTCATGTCTACGTGTCTCCCGAACTCGTAGAGTCTACACACTTAAGGTTCGGTAACGCTAGGGTCGTAGAGATAAATGCACGTGGAAACCCGAAAGTTGTTCGGAGTCCCGGATGAGATCTCGGACGTCACGAGGAGTTCCGGAATGGTCCGGAGGTAAAGATTGATATATGGGAAGTCCAGTTTCGGCCAACGGGTGATCTCCGGGGGTCACCGGGAGCGTCCCGGGACCACCGGAGGGGCCCCGGGGGTCCACCGGGTGGGGCCACCCATCCCGGTGGGACCCCTAGGCCGCAAGGGGATGCGTGCAACCCTCTGGGCTGGCGCACCACAAGGGGGCCCCACCTCCCCAAGCGCATAGGGATAAAACCCTAAGGGGAGGGGGGCCACCACTTGCCTTGGGGGAGGGGGACTCCTCCCTGGCCGCCGCCCCCCCTTGCAGATTGGATCTGCAAGGGGCTGGCGCCCCCCCTGGCCCCCTATATATATGTGGGGGGGGAGAGGGCAGCCGCACCTCAGCCCTGGCGCCTCTCCCCCTCCCGTCACACCTCCCAACTCCTTCGCAGGGCAGCCCGGCGAAGCCCTGCTGCGATCTCCACTGCATCCGTCATCACGCCGTCGTGCTGCCGGATCTCTGACGACTTCTTCTCCCCCCCTTGCTGGATCAAGAAGGAGGTGACGTTGCTGCACTGTACGTGTGTTGAACGCGGAGGTGCCGTCCGTTCGGCGCTAGATCATCGGTGACGAAGAACGTGAAGAGTACGACTACTTCATCCTTGCTTCGTTGAAAGCTTCCGCACGCAATCTTCATAACGGTATGTAGATGCACTCTTAGTTGCTCGTTGCTAGATGTCTCCATACTTGGATCTTGGTGAAGACGTAGAAATTTTTTGATTTATGCTACGTTCCCCTACAGTGGCATCTGAGCCTAGGTTTTATGCGTAGCATCTTGGCACGAGTAGAACACAAAGCAGTTGTGGGCGTATGATCTTGTTCAACTTTCTTACCGTTACTAGTCAATCTTGATTCGGCGGTATTGTGGGATGAAGCGGCCCGGACCGACCTTACACGTACGCTTACGTGAGACTGGTTCCACCGACAGACATGCACTAGATGCATAAGGTGGCTAGCGGGTGTCTGTCTCTCCTACTTTAGTCGGATCGGATTCGATGAAAAGGGTCCTTATGAAGGGTAAATAGAAGTTGACAAATCACGTTGTGGTTTTGGCGTAGGTAAGAAACGTTCTTGCTAGAAATCCTATAGAAGCCACGTAAAACTTGCAACAGCAATTAGAGGACGTCTAACTTGTTTTTGCAGCATGTGTTTTGTGACGTGGTATGGCCAAGAACGAAGATGTGATGAATGATATATGTGATGTATGAGATTGATCATGTTTTTGTAATAGGGAATCACGACTTGCATGTCGATGAACTTGACGACCGGCAGGAGCCATAGGAGTTGTCTTTATTATTGTATGACCTGCGTGTCACTGAATAACGCCATGTAATTACTTTACTTCGTTGCTAAACGTTAGCTATAGTAGTAGAAGTAATAGTTGGCGTGACGACTTCTTCAAGACACAATGATGGAGATCATGATGATGAAGATCATGGTGTCGAGCCGGTGACAAGATGATCATGGTGCCCCGAAGATGGAGATCCAAGGAGCAAGATGATATTGGCCATATCATGTCACTTTAATTGATTGCATGTGATGTTTATCATGTTTTTGCATCTTGTTTACTTAGAACGACGGTAGTAAATAAGATGATCTCTCACTAAAATTTCAAGTAATGTGTTTCCCCTAACTGTGCACCGTTGCTAAAGCTCGTTGTTCCGAAGCACCACGTGATGATCGGGTGTGATAGGTTCTAACGTTTGCATACAACGGGTGTAAGACAGATTTACACACGCGATACACTTAGGGTTCACTTGACGAGCCTAGCATGTACAGACATGGCCTCGGAACACGGAAGACCGAAAGGTCGAACACGAGTCGTATAGAAGATACGATCAACATGAAGATGTTCACCGTTTTTGACTAGTCCGTCTCACGTGATGATCGGACACGGACTACTCGATTCGGATCGTGTATCACTTAGATGACTAGAGAGATGTCATTCTGAGTGGGAGTTCATTATAATTTGATTAAGATGAACTTAATTATCATGAACTTAGTCTAAATTCTTTACAATATCTCTTGTAGATCAAATGGCCCACGCTCAGGTTTCCCTCAACTTCAACGCGTTCCTAGAGAAAACCAAGCTGAAAGACGATGGTAGCAACTATACGGATTGGGTCCGTAACCTGAGGATTATCCTCATAGCTGCCAAGAGAACTTATGTCCTAGAAGCACCGCTAGGTGATGCACCTGCTCCCGATGCTGACCAAGACGTTTTGAACGTCTGGCAGTCGCGTAGTGATGATTACTCCCTGGTTCAGTGCGGCATGCTTTACAGTTTAGAATCGGGGCTCCAAAAGCGTTTTGAGCACCATGGAGCATATGAGATGTTCGAAGAGCTGAAAATGGTTTTCCAAGCTCATGCCCGAGTCGAGAGATATGATGTCTCCGACGCATTCTACAGCTGTAAGATGGAGGAAAACAGTTCTGTCAGTGAGCACATCCTCAAGATTTCAGGATTGCACAATCGCTTGTCTCAGCTGGGAATGAATCTCCCAGATGAAGCGGTCGTTGACAGAATCCTCCAGTCGCTCCCACCAAGCTTCAAGAGCTTCGTGTTGAACTTCAATATGCAGGGGATGGAGAAGTCCATTCCCGAGGTGTATTCAATGCTGAAATCAGTGGAGGTTGACATCAAGAATGAACATCAAGTGTTGATGGTCAATAAAACCACTAAGTTCAAGAAAGGCAAGGGTAAGAAGAACTTCAAGAAGGATGGCAAGCAAGTTGCCGCGCCTGGCAAGCCTGTTGCCGGGAAGAAGCCAAAGTATGGACCCAAGCCTGAGACAGAGTGCTTTTATTGCAAGGGAACGGGTCACTGGAAGCGGAACTGCCCCAAATACTTAGCAGACAAGAAGGCCGGCAACGTCAAAGGTATATATGATATACATGTTATTGATGTGTACCTTACCAGCACTCGTAGTAGCTCCTGGGTATTCGATACCGGTGCAGTTGCTCACATTTGTAACTCAAAACAGGAGCTGCGGAATAAACGGAGACTGGCGAAGGATGAGGTGACGATGCGCGTCGGGAATGGTTCCAAGGTCGATGTGATCGCCGTCGGCACGCTGCCTCTACATCTACCCTCGGGATTAGTTTTAAACCTGAATAATTGTTATTTAGTACCAGCTTTGAGCATGAACATTGTTTCCGGATCTCGTCTTATGCGAGATGGATATTCTTTCAAATCGGAGAATAATGGTTGTTCTATTTATTTGAGAGATATGTTTTATGGTCATGCCCCGCTGGTCAATGGTTTATTTTTGATGAATCTCGAACGTAGTGATACACATATTCATAGTGTAGATGCCAAAAGATGTAAAGTTGATAATGATAGTCCCACATACTTGTGGCATTGCCGCCTTGGTCATATTGGTGTCAAACGTATGAAGAAGCTCCATTCAGATGGACTTCTGGAGTCTCTTGATTATGAATCATTTGACACGTGCGAACCATGCCTCTTGGGCAAGATGACCAAGACTCCGTTCTCCGGAACAATGGAGCGAGCAACCAACTTGTTGGAAATCATACATACCGATGTGTGCGGTCCAATGAGTGTTGAGGCTCGCGGAGGCTACCGTTATGTTCTCACCCTCACGGATGACTTGAGTAGATATGGGTATATCTATTTGATGAAACACAAGTCTGAGACCTTTGAAAAGTTCAAGGAATTTCAGAATGAGGTTGAGAATCAGCGTGACAGAAAAATAAAGTTCTTGCGATCGGATCGTGGGGGTGAATATTTGAGTCATGAATTTGGCACACACCTTAGGAGCTGTGGAATTGTTTCACAATTGACACCGCCCGGAACACCTCAACGTAACGGTGTGTCCGAACGTCGAAATCGTACTCTGTTGGACATGGTGCGATCTATGATGTCCCTCACCGATTTACCGCTATCATTTTGGGGTTATGCTTTAGAGACTGCCGCATTCACTTTAAATAGGGCTCCGTCGAAATCCGTTGAGACGACTCCATATGAACTTTGGTTTGGCAAGAAACCGAAGCTGTCGTTTCTGAAAGTTTGGGGTTGCGATGCTTATGTCAAGAAACTTCAACCTGAAAAGCTCGAACCCAAATCGGAGAAATGCGTCTTCATAGGATACCCAAAGGAAACTATTGGGTACACCTTCTACCACAGATCCGAAGGCAAAGTCTTTGTTGCCAAGAATGGATGCTTTCTGGAGAAAGAGTTTCTCTCGAAAGAAGTGAGTGGGAGGAAAGTAGAACTTGATGAGATGATAGTCACCACTCCTGTACCGGAAAGTAGCGCAGCGCAGGAAACTGTTCCTGAGGTGCCTGCACCGACAAGGGAGGAAGATAATGATAATGATCATGAAGAAACAGATCAAGTTACTACTGAACTTCGAAGGTCCACAAGGGCACGTTCCGCACCAGAGTGGTACGGCAACCCTGTACTGGAAATCATGTTGTTAGACAACGGTGAACCTTCGAACTATGAAGAAGTGATGGCGGGCCCAGATTCCAATAAATGGCTTGGAGCCATGAAATCCGAGATAGAATCCATGTATGAAAACAAAGTATGGACTTTGGTGGACTTGCCTGATGATAGGCACGCCATAGAAAATAAATGGATATTTAAGAAGAAGACAGACGCAGATGGTAATGTGACCATCTATAAAGCTCGGCTTGTCGCTAAGGGTTGTCGACAAGTTCAAGGGATTGACTACGATGAGACTTTCTCTCCCGTAGCGATGCTGAAGTCAGTCAGAATCATGTTAGCTATTGCCGCACTCTATGATTATGAGATATGGCAAATGGACGTCAAAACAGCATTCCTTAATGGCTTCCTCAAGGAAGAGTTGTATATGATGCAACCGGAAGGTTTTGTCGATCCAGAGAATGCTAACAAGGTATGCAAGCTCCAGCGCTCGATTTACGGGCTGGTGCAAGCATCTCGGAGTTGGAATATTCGCTTTGATCAGGTGATCAAAGCGTTTGGCTTTATACAGACTTATGGAGAAGCCTGTATTTACAAGAAAGTGAGTGGGAGCTCTGTAGCATTTCTCATATTATATGTGGATGACATATTGCTGATGGGAAATGATATAGAATTCTTGGAAAATGTAAAGGCCTATTTGAATAAAAGTTTTTCAATGAAGGACCTTGGAGAAGCTGCTTACATATTAGGCATCAAAATCTATAGAGATAGATCGAGACGCCTCATTGGTCTTTCACAAAGTACATACCTTGACAAAATATTGAAGAAGTTCAATATGGATCAGTCAAAGAAAGGATTCTTGCCTGTTTTGCAAGGTATGAGATTGAGTAAGACTCAGTCGCCGACCACGGCAGAAGATAGAGAAAAGATGAGTGTCATTCCCTATGCCTCGGCAATAGGTTCTATCATGTATGCCATGCTGTGTACCAGACCTGATGTGAACCTTGCCATAAGTTTGGTAGGGAGGTACCAAAGTGATCCCGGTACGGAACACTGGACAGCGGTCAAGAACATCCTGAAGTACCTGAAAAGGACTAAGGATATGTTTCTCGTTTATGGAGGTGACAAAGAGCTCGTCGTAAAGGGTTACGTCGATGCTAGCTTCGACACAGATCTGGATGACTCTAAGTCACAAACCGGATACGTGTATATTTTGAATGGAGGGGCAGTCAGCTGGTGCAGTTGCAAGCAAAGCGTGGTAGCAGCATCTACATGTGAAGCGGAGTACATAGCTGCTTCTGAAGCAGCGCAGGAAGGAGTCTGGATGAAGGAGTTCATCACCGACCTCGGAGTCATTCCAAGCGCGTCAAGCCCGATGACTCTCTTCTGTGACAACACTGGTGCTATTACTATTACCAAGGAGCCCAGGTTTCACAAGAAGACCAAGCACATCAAGCGCCGTTTCAACTCCATCCGGAATTATGTTCAGGATGGAGACATAGATATTTGTAAAGTGCATACGGATCTGAATGTAGCAGACCCATTGACTAAACCTCTTTCACAAGCAAAACATGATCAACACCAGAACTCTATGGGTGTTCGATTCATCACAATGTAACTAGATTATTGACTCTAGTGCAAGTGGGAGACTGTTGGAGATATGCCCTAGAGGCAATAATAAAAGTATTATTATTATATCTCCTTGTTCATGATAATCGTCTGTTATTCATGCTTGAATTGTATTGTACGGAAACAGTGATACATGTGTGAATACATAGACCACAATGAGTCCCTGGTAGGCCTCTAGTAGCCAGCTCGTTGATCAACAGATGGTCACGGTTTCCAGACCATGGACATGAGATGTCAGTGATAACGGGATCACATCATTAGGAGAATGATGTGATGGACAGGACCCAAACTTGAGCATAACACGAGATCGTATAGTTCGTAATGCATAAGCTTTTCGGTGTCGAGTATTTATTCCTTAGACCATGAGGTTGTACAACTCCCGGATACCGTAGGAGTACTTTGGGTGTGCCAACCGTCACAACGTAACTGGGTGGCTATAAAGGTACGCATCGGGTATCTCTGAAAGTGTCTGTTGAGTTGGTACGAACCGAGACTGGGATATTGTCACTCCGTATGACGGAGAGGTACCTCTGGGCCCACTCGGTAATACATCATCATTATGAGCTCAATGTGACTAAGTAGTTAGTCACAGGATGATGGATTACGGATCGAGTAAAGAGACTTGCCATAACGAGATTGAACAAGGTATTGGGAATACCGACGATCGAATCTCGGGCAAGTACCGTACCGATGGACAAAGGGAATAACATACGGGATTGAGTGAATCCTTGACACAGTGGTTCATCCGATGAAGATCATCGAGGAACACGTGGGAACCAACATGGGTATCCAGATCCCGCTGTTGGTTATTGACCGGAGAGTGGTCTCGGTCATGTCTACGTGTCTCCCGAACCCGTAGGGTCTACACACTTAAGGTTCGGTAACGCTAGGGTCGTAGAGATAAATGCATGTGGAAACCCGAAAGTTGTTCGGAGTCCCGGATGAGATCCCGGACGTCACGAGGAGTTCCGGAATGGTCCGGAGATAAAGATTGATATATGGGAAGTCCAGTTTCGGCCAACGGGTGATCTCCGGGGGTCACCGGGAGCGTCTTGGGACCACCGGAGGGGCCCCGGGGGTCCACCGGGTGGGGCCACCCATCCCGGTGGGACCCCTAGGCCGCAAGGGGATGCGTGCAGCCCTCTGGGCTGGCGCACCACAAGGGGGCCCCACCTCCCCATGCGCATAGGGATAAAACATTAAGGGGAGGGGGGCCACCACTTGCCTTGGGGGAGGGGGACTCCTCCCTGGCCGCCGCCCCCCCTTGCAGATTGGATCTGCAAGGGGCTGGCGCCCCCCTGGCCCCCTATATATATGTGGGGGGGGAGAGGGCAGCCGCACCTCAGCCCTGGCGCCTCTCCCCCTCCCGTCACACCTCCCAACTCCTTCGCAGGGCAGCCGGGCGAAGCCCTGCTGCGATCTCCACTGCATCCGTCATCACGCCGTCGTGCTGCCGGATCTCTGACGACTTCTCCTACCCCCTTGCTGGATCAAGAAGGAGGTGACGTTGCTGCACCGTACGTGTGTTGAACGCGGAGGTGCCGACCGTTCGGCGCTAGATCATCGGTGACGAAGAATGTGAAGAGTACGACTACTTCATCCTTGCTTCGTTGAAAGCTTCCGCACGCAATCTTCATAACGGTATGTAGATGCACTCTTAGTTGCTCGTTGCTAGATGTCTCCATACTTGGATCTTGGTGAAGACGTAGAAATTTTTTGATTTATGCTACGTTCCCCAACACATACTTCCCAATATTACTCATAGATGCATTGAAATAAGCAAACAACACACGAAAAACAGAATCTGTCAAAACAGAACATTCTGTAGTAATCTGCAGGTTTCGCATACTTCTGTAACTCCAAAAAATCAAACTAAATTGGTCAGTGTGAGGAATTTGTCTATAAATCATCTGCAAAAAGAATCAACTAAATAGCACACTCCAGTAAAATTTGATGATCATTCTAGCGAGCGCTAACGATTCTGTTTTTTCACAGCAAGATCATATAAACTTCACACAAGTCTTCCCAAAGGTTCTACTTGGCACAAACACTAAACAAAACATGAAACCACATCTAAACAGAAGCTAGATGCAATATTTATTCCCTAACAACAGAAAAAACAAAGAAAATAAAGTTGGGTTGCATCCCAACAAGCGCTATCGTTTAACGCCCCTAGCTAGGCACGATACAAGAATAGATCTAGGTATTGCCATCTTTGGTAGGCAATCCATAGGTGGCTCTCATAATAGATTCATATGGTAATTTGATTTTATTTCTAGGGAAGTGTTCCATGCCTTTCCTTAACGGAAATTGGAATCTAATATTTCCTTCCTTCATATCAATAATTGCACCAATCGTTCTAAGGAAAGGTCTACCAAGAATAATAGGACATGAAGGATTGCAATCTATATCAAGAACAATGAAATCTACGGGCACATAATTCCTATTGGTAACAATAAGAACATCATTAATCCTTCCCATAGGTTTCTTAATGGTAGAATCCGCAAGATGCAAATTTAAAGAACAATCATGAAGCTCATGGAAACCTAGCAAATCACACAAAGTTTTTGGGATTGTAGAAACACTTGCACCCAAATCACACAAAGCAAAGCATTCTTGATATTTAATTTTATTTTTAATAGTAGGTTCCCACTCATCATAAAGCTTTCTAGGGATAGAAACTTCTAATTCAAGATTTTCTTCATAAGATTGCATCAAAGCATCAACTATTTGTTTGGTAAAAGCTTTATGTTGACTATAAGCATGCGGAGAATTTAGTACGGATTGCAACAAGGAAATCCAATCTATTAAAGAGCAATTATCATAATTGAATCCCTTGAAATCCAAAATAGTGGGTTCATCACTATTCAAAGTTTTAATTTCTTCAATCCCACTTTTAACAATTTTATCATCAAGATCTAAAAACTCCGAATCATTGGGACGCCTTTTAACTAAAGTAGACTCATCTCCAGCCCCATCTTTATCAAGATTCATACTAGAAAACAAGGACTAATAGGAGACACATCAATAACTTTCAGATCTTCATCTTTATTTTCATATTCTCCCAGTTTAGCAGCCATCTTATTAACTAAGGTGGATTGCTTGTCCGACATTTGGGCTATAAACTTCTCAAGATGAGAAAACTGAGATTTCAAACCATAAAATTCTTTAGACATGTCATCACGTTCTTTATTCATGTACTCCATAAAACTTTTCTGTTCGTTAAGCTCGTTTATGAAGAAAGCATTGTGCTCAAATTGTACAGACATAAAATGTCTAACATTGTTTTCAATCTCCTCCAACCTCTTAAGACGAGGGTCAACACTGATAGGGGGATCCATAGCAACAAGCAAGCAAGCAAGCGAACGATAAACACACGGAAGAAGAAGGGCAAATAAAACGGCGACGGTGAAGTGGGGGAGAGGAAAACGAGAGGCAAATAATGTAATGCAAATGATAAGGGTTTATGATAGGTACTTGGTATATGACTTTTGCGTAAGCCTCCCCGGCAACGGCGCCAGGAATTCTTCTTGCTACTTCTCGAGCTTGCGTTGTATTCCCTCGAAGAGGAAAGGGTGATGCAGCACACTAGCGTAAGTATTTCTCTCAGTTTTTGAGAACCAAGGTATCAATCCAGTAGGAGACCACGCGTGAGTCCCGCGCACCTGCACAAACAAATAAGAACTTCGCAGCAAACGCGTGATGTCTACACACGCTTCTACTCTTGTAGACTATGTTGGGCCTCCAAGCGCAGAGGTTTGTAGGACAGCAGCAATTTCCCTCAAGTGGATGACCTAAGGTTTATCGAACTCAGGGAAGTAGAGGTTGAAGATGGTCTCTCTCAAGCAACCCTGCAACTAAGATACAAGAAGTCTCTTGTGTCCCCAACACACCTAATACACTTGTTAGATGTATAGGTCACTAGTTCGGCGAAGAGATGTTAAATGGCAAGTGATGTGGATGGCAAAACAAAGTAATATAAATCTGTAATAAAAAGTGCAGCAAGCAAACAAGTGGTAAACGTGAGCACAAATGGTATTGCAATGGTGGAAACAAGGCCTAGGCTTCATACTTTCACTAGTGGCAACTCCCAACAACAGTAACATAATCGAATCACATGATATTTCCCATAAAACATGCAAAGGGGACACACTCGGAGGTCATTCCTTCGTCGTCAAGAGAGGACGAAAATTATGTAGGGCTACAAAAGCACACCTCAAAGTTCGTAGTTCTCAATCTAAAGATTTCCCAATGTCACCGCGGCCATCCAAAGAGAGTCCCACAATCACCACAACATATCTAAAGGATAGTCAAAGACAAGCACCAAGAGACTCTCAATCTTCAATCAACACACAAGAGAGGAAATCACTCATGAAAATACTTTTCTAATCCATGTCCAATAGACCGCTGTCACCTTGGTCTCGGGGATTATACTAGATAAAGACAAGTGAGTACATCAATCCAATACATATAGGAAGGGAAAATATCATGGGATCACCCTAGATTAACATAGCCTATGATCACAACGAAGATCACATCATGGGAGAGAGAATTGACCACATAGCTACTGGTAAGAACCTCAGCCCCGAGGAGGAACTACTCCCGCATCATGGAGGGAGGAAGCAATGTCGATGGAGATGAATCCAGGGGCACTTCCCCGTCCCGGCAGGGTGCCGGCGCAGGAATTCTGGTCCCCCTAAGCTTGATGGCGATGGCGGCGGAGATCGGAATCGCGTCTGGAGAAAAGGGGTCCGGAATCAGGGTTTCCGCGACACGGTGTAAATATATGCCAAAGGGGGGCATCAGAGGGGGTCAGGGGTGCCCAGGCGCCCCCCCGGCGCGGCCAGGGGGGCCGCGTGGGCAGGCCGCCTGGAGCCCCTGTGGGTCCCCTCCGGCCCTACTTTGGCCGCATGGAAGCTTCTGGAACGCTGATTTTTTATATAATTTTTCTGGATTTTTTCTGGCAGTTCTCGTAATGTGAAAACCTGAAATACAAAAATAGCCGAAAATAGAAACTGGCACTGGGGTGCACTGAGTTAATAGGTTAGTCCAAATATGATCAAAAGTGTATGGAAGTGTATAAATAACATAGCAATATCACCCAAAAGAGGCATGGAGCAAGCAGAAATTATAGATACGTTTTGGACGTATCAACATCCCCAAGCTTAATTCCTACTCGTCCTCGAGTAGGTAAATGATAACAAGAATAATTTCTGTGGTGACATGCTATTAACCATATTAGACTTTTTCATAGTCATATGACAAAAGCTTACTGAGACAATGAATCTATAGTAATTAAGTTGCCTCATGAGAAAATCACAAAGAACTGAAAGTTTTACAATATGATACTGAAACATCAAATAGATTTGTAATGAACATGGTGTGCAAATATGATAAAGTGATATCTAGCTTGCCCCTTTTAGTGAAGCAAAACATAAATGCAGGGGCACCTCCAAGGTTTAAGTGATGACTAGATACAATGATTTCAAAATAAACGATATCACAATCATGCAAAAGACAATGCTACTTTGGGACAATGCACATTACACTCAGAATGACAATCATGCTCTCAGTAGTTGGTGCTTTTAAAAGAAGGTGGAGACTCTCGAACCGTGGCTTTTGTTGGCAAGGTTGAAAACCCGTAGTCGAAAACAAAGACAAAACATGTACCAGAGCTCTTGGTTTTAAAACAGAGGTAATATTTTTTTTAGATCATGCATGTTCCGTCAACGAATGCTAGCAGACAACTCAATCACTTCTTGAGATGGACAAGTTTCGAGGAACGGCTCCTGAATGAGGACGATCACATCCTCTTAATCTCCTTTGTTTATCACTGCCAAAGTTTTCTGATTTCTCATGAACAAAGCGTGAAGGAGGGTTTGTTTGTTATATTATCTTTTTGAGCCGGGCGCACTCAATGCCAGTTCCTTCTCGTATTATGGGTTTGCACATTATACATGCAATCTCGGGGTGAAGCTTGTCCAACTTAAAAAGATCATGAATTAACTACTACTTCCTCATGAACTTAAAACAGAGGCACAAAATAGGAATGCTTTTTCTTTGAATAATTTCGAGATGGTACATGCAAGTCTCCGTTAGGAATGGCAGGTAAATACCATGTAGGAAGATATGGTGGACTCATATGGCATAACTGGATTAAAAGGATGTGGATGCACAAGCAGTCAGTCTGCTTAGTATAGGCGAAGGTTAGCAAAAGACGGGGAGCGACCAACTAAGAGAGCAATGACGGTCATAATCATGCAGAGCGACAAAGCAACATTGAATCAGGCATAGAAGTTATATCGCTACTCAGAAACAAAAGATCATCAAGGCTTGACAGACTTTCTTTACAGTCTTAAATATGCGTGAGCATACGCCAAGTCAATCAAAATAAATTCTTTGAAGGAAGATATTACTAAACCATACCACATCATAGGCAAACAAATCATTTTGGTACTCCAATAACACATTGGGAACCCCCCAGCTATTTGAGACTAACCATAAGAAAACATGAACTACTAAGCGCCATTATGCACGTAGCATCTTTATCATAGACATATCAACCAATGCAACGGAAACAAACTCTCTTAATAAGATAAACATGATAACTAAAGAGAGTTCAAGCAACCAACTAAACAAAAGCTCTTTAAAAAGATAAGCATGAAAGTTAAGAGCTAAGCATGATAGTAGCTATTAAAAGACAAAGAACACACACAGCAAAGATAGACATGCAAATTCTATGTTATGTTCTAGGTAGAAGTGGAGCGTGTTTCTCTCCCACATAAAGAAAGCTGAGTTCCAACTCGTTATGAAAAGCTAAAGAAAACTAAAAGGAAAACTAAAACAAGACGCTCCAAGCATAGCACATAACACATAAAGTGATTAAAATATAGTGGAACGAAGGACGAACTGATAATGTTGATGGAGAAGGGGATGCACGGGGGCATCCCCAAGCTTAGACGCTTGAGTCTCCTTGAATATTTCTTGGGGGTGCATGGGGGCATCCCCAAGCTTGAGCGTTTGACACTCCTGAATCTTTTTATCATCTTCCCTCGCACACTTGAAAACTCCCTTCATACATAACTCATCATAATCTGATTAGCGAGGTTAGTACCCATAATAAAATAATTGTTCCTTGCTGGAAATAAATATATTCTTGAAGGTATATTGTTTCTCAAGATTGCCAAAAGGTTTTTGCAAAGAAAAAGCAAGCTCGAGGTTTGCAAAACGAAGGAAAGGCAAAACAGGACAGAATCTGTGAAAAACATACCAGCAGGTAGTAAATAATTTTTTCGGGGCACTTCTGCAACTCTAATAAAAAAAACTCAAAACAGACGCACGAAAGACAATTATATAGAGCACGCTGTCGAAAAAATTCAGACCAAAAATATGATCTGGTGATTTTATACGAATTTTTCTATCCAAGGACAGAATCTGTTTCCTGCACAGCACGTCACAACTTTTGAACTTTCTTGCAATCAGAGGCTAAACTTGGCACAAAGCTGAAAAATAAAGATACAATGATGTTGCTACAGTAGTAACAAACATCAAGACCACTAAATCTGAAAGCAAAGATAACAAGGGTTGTCTCCCTAGACCTCTTTCTTTATAGCCATAAAGATAGGCTTAAGACTTTAATGATGCTCTCGTAGGAATAGAGTTGAAGAACAAAAGAGAGCATCAAGAAGCAAATACCAAATACATTTAAGCCTAACATGCTTCCTATGCATAGGAATATTGCAATGGAATAATTCATTGAAGCACAAAGCAATAAGCATAGGAAGACAAAACAAGTGCAGCTTCAAAATATTCACCATAAAAAGAGGAAACTTCTTATTATTAAGATATTTAGAACCATGTCTCCCTCTCTCATTATAAATTTCAGTGGCATCATGGATGAACTCAACAATATAACTATCACATAAGGCATTATTTCCATGATCCAAAAGCATAAAAGTGTCATTACTCTTCATATAAGCAAAATCTTTCTTATTAGGAATAGTGAGAGTAAGGCTATCATAACCATCATGGTAATCATCGTATTTAGGAGGCATATCATAATCATAATAAATTTTATCCTCAATAGTAGGTGGACTGAAAATATCATATTCATCATTGTAATCATCATATATAGGAGGCATAGTATCATCAAAGTAAATTTTCTCCTCAAAAGTTGGGGGACTAAAAATATCATGTTCATCAAACGTGTCATCCCCAAGCTTAGAGCTTCCCATGTCATTAGCAATATTGATATTAAATAAAAACATACTAATAACATCACCACCATCATGATTGTTATGCAAATAATAAGGTTCCAAAGATTTTTTAATTTTCTCTTCGAACACATCATGTCCAAGTTCAAGGTAGAGCTTATAAAGCTCTCTCATATTTTTGTTGTTTTCCATTAAGCAAAACTAGTGAAAATAAAAACAAGAAACAAAAAGATTTAATTGCAAGATCTAAAGATATACCTTCAAGCACTCACCTCCCCGGCAACGGCGCCAGAAATAGCTTGATGTCTACACACGCTTCTACTCTTGTAGACTATGTTGGGCCTCCAAGCGCAGAGGTTTGTAGGACAGCAGCAATTTCCCTCAAGTGGATGACCTAAGGTTTATCGAACTCAGTGAAGTAGAGGTTGAAGATGGTCTCTCTTAAGCAACCCTGCAACTAAGATACAAGAAGTCTCTTGTGTCCCCAACCACTAATACACTTGTTAGATGTATAGGTGCACTAGTTCGGCGAAGAGATGTTAAATGGCAAGTGATATGGATGGCAAAACAAAGTAATATAAATCTGTAATAAAAAGTGCAGCAAGCAAACAAGTGGTAAACGTGAGCACAAATGGTATTGCAATGGTGGAAACAAGGCCTAGGCTTCATACTTTCACTAGTGGCAACTCCCAACAACATTAACATAATCGAATCACATGATATTTCCCATAAAACATGCAAAGGGGACACACTCGGAGGTCATTCCTTCGTGGTCAAGAGAGGACGAGAATTATGTAGGGCTACAAAAGCACACCTCAAAGTTCGTAGTTCTCAATCTAAGGATTTCCCAATGTCACCGCGGCCATCCAAAAAGAGTCCCACAATCACCACAACATATCTAAAGGATAGTCAAAGACAAGCACCAAGAGACTCTCAATCTTCAATCAACACACAAGAGAGGAAATCACTCATGAAAATACTTTTCTAATCCATGTCCAATAGACCACTGTCACCTTGGTCTCGGGGATTATACTAGATAAAGACAAGTGAGTACATCAATCCAATACATAGAGGAAGGGGAAATATCATGGGATCACCCTAGATTAACATAGCCTATGATCACAACGAAGATCACATCATGGGAGAGAGAATTGACCACATAGCTACTGGTAAGAACCTCAGCCCCGAGGAGGAACTACTCCCGCATCATGGAGGGAGGAAGCAACGTCGATGGAGATGAATCCGGGGGCACTTCCCCGTCCCGGCAGGGTGCCGGCGCAGGAATTCTGGTCCCCCTAAGCTTGATGGCGATGGCGGCGGAGATCGGAATCGCGTCTGGAGAAAAGGGGTCCGGAATCAGGGTTTCCACGACACGGTGTAAATATATGCCAAAGGGGGGGCATCAGAGGGGGTCAGGGGTGCCCAGGCGCCCCCCGGCGCGGCTAGGGGGGGCGCGTGGGCAGGCCGCCTGGAGCCCCTGTGGGTCCCCTCCGGCCCTACTTTGGCCGCATGGAAGCTTCCAGAACGTTGAATTTTTATATAATTTTTCTGGATTTTTTATGGCAGTTCTCGTAATGTGAAAACCTGAAATACAAAAACAGCCGAAAACAGAAACTGGCACTAGGGTGCACTGAGTTAATAGGTTAGTCCAAATATGAACCAAAGTGTATGGAAGTGTATAAATAACATAGCAATATCACCCAAAAGAGGCATGGAGCAAGCAGAAATTATAGATACGTTTTGGACGTATCAACGCGATAAGGGGTTGTCAATCCCTTTACGGTCACTTACGAAAGTGAGATCTGATAGATAGGATAGTATAATATTTTTGGTATAAGAACAGAAACTAAATAAAGCAAAGTAAAGTAGACAGGAGATTAATATGTTGAGAATAGACCCGGGGGCCATAGGTTTCACTAGTGGCTTCTCTCATGATAGCAGAATTCTACGGTGGGTGAACAAATTACTGTCGAGCAATTGATAGAAAAGCGCATAGTTATGAGAATATCTAGGCATGATCATTATATATAGGCATCACGTCCGTGACAAGTAGACCGAAACGATTTTGCATCTACTACTATTACTCCACACATCGACCGCTATCCAGCATGCATCTAGAGTATTAAGTTCATAAGAACAGAGTAATGCTTTAAGCAAGATGACATGATGTAGAGGGGTAAACTCAAGCAATATGATATAAACCCCATCTTTTTTATCCTCGAGGGCAACAATACAATACGTGCCTTGCTGCCCCTGCTGTCACTGGGAAAGGACACCGCAAGATTGAACCTAAAGCCAAGCACTTCTCCCATTGCAAGAACTATAGATCTAGTAGGACAAACCAAACCAATAATTCGAAGAGACTTGCAAGGATATTATAATCATACATAAAAGATTTCAGAAAAGAATCAAATATTGTTCATAGATAATCTTGATCATAAACCCACAATTCATCGGATCTCGACAAACACACCACAAAGAGATTACATCGAATAGATCTCCTCGAAGATCGAGGAGAACTTTGTATTGAGATCCAAAAAGAGAGAAGAAGCCATCTAGCTAATAACTATGGACCCGAAGGTCTGTGATAAACTACTCACAACTCTTTGGTGAGGCTATGGTGTTGATGTAGAAGCACTCCGTGGTAGATGCCCCCTCCGGCGGAGCTCCGGAACAGGCCCCAAGATGGGATCTCATGGGAACAGAAGGTTGCAGCGATGGAATTAGGGGTTTCTCCGTTGCCTCGATGTTTTCAGGGTACATGGATGTATATAGGAGGAAGGAGCGCATCGGGGGAACCAGAGGGGGCCCACGAGGGTGGGGGCGCGCCCAGGGGGAGGGGGCGCGCCCTGGACCCTCGTGGCCACCTCCTTTGTTCCCTCGCATGTACTCCAAGTCTTCTGTGAAGATACGGTTCCGAAAATAACTCTCCCGAAGGTTTCATTCCGTTTGGACTCCGTTTGGACTCCGTTTGATATCCCTTTCCCCGAAACACTAAAATAGGCATAAAAAAAAACAGCAATTTGCACTGGGCCTTGGGTTAGTAGGTTAGTCCCAAAAATAATATAGAAGTGTATAATAAAGCCCATTAAACATCAAAAATAGAATATATAATAGCACGGAACAATAAAAAATTATAGATACGTTGGAGACGTATCACCTGGCTCTTAACCCCCAGCAGCACGCCAGGGGGAAGGACGCCTCGCGTCACCCGAAGAAGCCATGACGCCGGAGCGCCGGGGCCTCTAGCATGAGCACGCCGGGGCGTGACCCATCGCCGCCACCACCAGCAACCGCCCGCAGCCCGACGTCGCCCACCACGCCTAGCCTCGCCGTCGCGCGCTATCCCGCATGCACGCCGATGCGCCACCATCCATCCGCGAGCTCCGCCTGCGCTAGATCCTTGACCCAGGACCCCGAAGCCACCACGCGGCCAGCCATCGCGCTCGACGCCGCCGCCCGCCGCATCGCGCGAGCCGCCACTGCCCGCTCTTGCCGCCGCGCCGCCGGCCCCGCGGGAGCACGACGTCTTCTTCCAGCAGACCTTCCCGCATCGGCCAAGCGCTAGAACGAAGAGGGAGAGGAGCCCGCCGCCACCGCTGCCACCAGGCTTTGCCCAACGGCGCTTGCCGGCGGTGGCGGGGGAGGAGGAGGGGTGGAGGGAGGAGCCGGTGGCTAGGGTTGGCCCTCTCGGTCGCCCTCGAGGATGACACGAGAGGAGCCCCCATTTTTTCTGTCCCTGCTTGTTTTCCATTACTAGGCGAGAGGAGCTCACAACAAGGGGCAAGACATCATCTTATTCAAACCAACTACCCCTACAAATAAGACTATTAAGGCCCTTTAACTTCGCCCCACTCATGTGCATTCGATCCTTCAAGGAAAAGCTAGCGAATTGCTAGAAGGTAGATGATGGTGAAACCCACAAAACCTAGATCTGAAACTTGCGGAGAGTGATGTGCCTCTCCTCGCGATGACAACGGTTGCGGGGCAACATGTTGGAGAACGTACATACACTATCTCAAAACAAAAAAATCTATTGCACAAGTCAGGAACATGATGTGGGTATAGATCATGGGTTTACCACTAGGCTTCGTATCCTATCAGCGCTCTAGTAGAAAAACGAGGCATTATAAGCGGTCCCTGGAAGTGGTTATGGTCAATTAGATCGTGGTCACTGATAATACCTACGGAGGCGGTTATTCTTGGTACAGAAAGATCCAGATGTGGTTAGCAATTCGAATCTGCCGTAGAAAATTTGGAGGCGGTTGTGTTTCTGTAACTGTTGTAGTTTTGTAACATTAGAGGTGGTTTTCTAGAGGCGGGCCTGTGTAGGACGCCTTTGTCTTCCGGTTTCTTCTCCTGCGGTATCCGTCTAGTGAGATGTGAGTAGATAGACAAGTGTTGATGGCAGAGACGAATTTGACGAAGAACATGCACACTCCGGTGGACAACACTAGATCTATGTCGTGTCCTTGTTGAAAATGGTGGATCGAAGCTTGGCTTTGGGGATGAAAACCTAAAGATCGACCTTGGGTTGGACTCGTCATCATCGATGCACGTGCGGAGATTTCTCTTTAAAGGCTTATAAGGAGTTGTGTATTTTTTTTGTTTTTGTTTTGTCTTCTATCATAGGGGAAGTGGCTATTTGGTGCAGTTTTTGTCACGAGGTATGTGACCTCATTTTTTCTGGGTCAATGTTGTTCGGTTGTTGGTTTTTGAATGATAAATAATACTCTCTCCGTAATGTACTGCATATAGTTTTTTTAAGTCAAATTTTGCGAACTTTGACCATGTTTAGAGAGAAAAATATTCACATTTCTATTAGCAAAAGCATATCATCAGATACACCACGAGTTAAATTTTCATACTATATATATTTGGTATTACAGATATAAATAATTTTCTCCATAAACTTGATCAAAGTTTGTTAAGTTTAACGTCTTAAAAAACCGTTATGCACTACATTATAAAACAGAGAGAGTATATGGTTGTGTGCATCACTCAAGGTAGAGGGTTATCCTCTTTTTCAAAATAATATATGATTAGAAACACGACTGAGCTCCCACTAAATTTCTTATAAACACAAGGTTCACTTTTGTTCTTGATGAAGTGAAATCCTTTGACCGCCTCATCAAAACAAATGTTCCAACTCTGAGATGCTCGCTTTAATCCATAAATGGATTTTTGAAGCTTGCATACCTTAGAGCAACTCTAGCTGCCATATGAAGTACACTCCATACGAATATGAAGGTTGTCGAGGTGATAGGAACACATAGTCGATATATCTCAACATCCATAATTCATTTTCCAAATTTTTTCATTCAAACACTTAGATTCCCTTCAAAAGTAAACGTTTGGCACACCAAGCAATCATGAATATAATTTTTGACAATTTGCACAAACAAAAGCATTAACCAGTGACATGCACAAATCACATGTCGCCGTTGTGTGCACCGTCCACTCCGATGTCTGCACCATTCTTTCCTCCTTCGGCATGTGTATTTTGTCCTTGTTCGAGGTGCCTGAAACATATGGTGATATCCCACGGCTCGCCCAAAATTCTCGAGCCATTGAATCAATCGTGATGAACTGATTCTGGGTGTTCACACGACTATCTCTCTCCAGATCAGCCTTAATGTGGAGCCTACGCGGCTCCACCTCCGCCTTAATTTAGGGCATCTTCTCCTCAATGTCCGGCTGACTCCGTTTGCTCTCTTGCATAGCCCCCCATCTCGCCTTCTTCTCTTCACTAACAATGTGTCCGTGCGTTTGCAACGGATCCAAAGTAGAATAATACTTGTTCACTAAAAATATATTCTTCGAGCTGTTTTGGTTCGGTGGGGGGGGGGATGTGGTTGGTTTCAAGATCCTAAGTTTTTTTTTTGGCAAATTGGAGCAGAGAAGTGGACTATTGTTGTAAAAATGTCACAACTTACCTCACAGTCGTTAGATGCAGATCTAATGGCAAGAAATGACGGATGACAGACACACCATCATCACCAACTAAGAATTTTATAGGAGTAGAGATTCTTCTTCTCCTTCATATCTAACTTTTATTGCTCCCTCTTCTTGGTATACTCGTTTCTTGCCCTCTTCAACTCATCGATATTGTTTCTCATCACCTCCACCTCTCCTTCTCCTTTGAGCTTCTCCTTTTCCATCTTCCTTCCGTTGGTCTGACTCGTGCTCCAATGATGGTGCTACAATAAAGCCAATGAGCCCTGGCCTTGCCCGGCCTATGAGATTTTCTTTAAGGCATATCTATTTTTAGGCCATAAACACAAGCCCAATAGATATTTATATCAGTCGACCCACCTAGCTATTTGGGCAAGCTCTGCCACTACCAGGGCCGGACCGACGAAATTTGGGGCCCTGTGCCAAACTCTAAAATGAGGCCTACTTTCTTAGGAAAATAAACCTATAATCAATTTATCTACAGCTGCTTTACGATATTGAATTAAATCCTCATTTTGTTTCTTTTCTTATGTTTCTAGTAACCAGATTCATATTCTCTAGATAGATTTTTTGAGGACGTAACTTGGATTTTGGTACACGAGATGTCTAGACCAATTAATATAGAACTATCCTAATGATGGACAAAATTAAAGGAATACACATCGAACAGTTAGCAGCAAAGTATTTGTAGAACTGAGACTGTAGAATTCATGGATGTGAAACTTGCCTGGTTGAATTGTTTGTGGACAAGACAAGAGGGACTGAAGGAGTGACGAACAGCCTGGAGGCGAGATGCCATCACACCCAGATACATTGACGAAGACGATGCACCTTGATTAGTATTACTATGATTGAAAAAAGAAGAGGGGAAGTGGCAACGAGCGGCCTAGCATCTATCCTGAAGGATGAAGTCAGTGCTCTTGATTAGTTAATTTAAAGATTTATTTGGTTAAGTCGATTTAGCTCGCGCGTCGCTGGAAAACAGCCATGTGCGGATGTGCCTGTCCTACTCACCTACTGTTGTTGCTCCCGTGCCTCCCAGCGTTGCTGACCTTGCCACTGGTCCTCTGCTGCGTCGTAAGCCTGCAGCTGCGGGCTGACTGATGCACCGTTAGGGTTAGTATTGTAGTCTGCAGATCGGGGTCCTGCTCCTGCGCTCGCGCCTGTAGATCGTGGGAACGATCGGTAGAGACCCAGGCGATGCGATGCTATCCAGACCTTTCGGCATGCTGGCTCAACTAGGCCTATACAAAAATTTAAGGCCCCTAAACGGCATGGGCCCTATGCGGGCCGCACAGTCTAGCACAACCATGGGCCCGGCCCTGGCCACTACCGTGTTAGTCGATGAAATGATACTTGTAGATACATATACTGTTCGGTCGTCCATCTCTGAAAATGGAATTGAAGCCATTCTTTCACTATCGTGCTTTACGATGAAATGATACTTCTAGACACATATACTGCGCGGTCGTCCGTCTATGAAAATGGAAATAAAACCCTTCATGGACATTGGACATTTGGACTACCATCCTAATTCCTCGTATAGTTTATGGCCTAATACTTTACGAGCTCAATACGAACACCAAGACAGTTTGGCCGAGTGGTCTAAGGCGCCAGATTTAGGCTCTGGTCCGAAAGGGCGTGGGTTCAAATCCCACAGCTGTCATTTTTTTTTCTTCTCATTTTCAGATTGAATTTTCTTTTTTCTGTTCGTTCTCTTCGGCTCGCCAGCCATTGCCCCATCGCCGCGTCGCCTGGCGAGAACTCCCCACGGAGCGGCCATGGCGGCGTCTCTCCGAGGGTCCTCCTCCTCCCTCCGCTCGCGCCTCCTCTCCTCCCCCGCCGCTTGGTCTCCCTGGCGCCTGCTCCTCTCCTCCTCCGTCCACTCGGACGCCGCCCACCAGACCGAAACCCTCGCCTTCCACGAGATCCAGCTCTCCCCCGAGAAGCCGCCCACCGCTACCGCCTTCGTCCTCCACGGCCTCCTGGGCTCCGGCCGCAACTGGCGCACCTTCTCCCGCTCCCTCGCCTCCCAGCTCCGCGACCGCTCCCCCGCCGACGGTAATTGCCGCCGAATACCCCTTTTATTAAATGCGTATATATCTCTTAACTTAGCAGTTAGCACTTCTGCTGATTGTTGTGGTATCCATTGAACGTCGGAGAATCGTCAATGTGCCCGGCATTTTACATAGTTCGGCGCTTGCTTAGAGTCACAGGCGGGGAGTTTGTTTAGATACCTGAGTTCTGTGATTTGTATGTGTGTGACTGTGTGTGTTTGTGTTTGTAGAGTGGAAGATGGTTCTTGTGGATTTGAGGAACCATGGGAGCTCAGCCAGGATCAAAGGGCTGAGCCCGCCCCATGATATGTCGAGTGCGGCTAAGGATCTCGCGGATTTGGTGAAGGCTCAGGGCTGGACATGGCCTGATGTCGTCGTGGGTCACTCCATGGGTGGAAAGGTCGCACTGGATTTTGCGGAGAGTTGCTCCCGTGGCGATTACGGGGAATCTGCTGCTCTTCCCAAACAGGTTCAGTGAGTTATTTTTAGCTTCCACGTGATTGGTTCTAACATATTAGTTCTTCTGTTTGCCAATTGTTTTATTATTGTTCTTCTGCATAAATTGTCTGATTTTCAACTTACAGTAGGTGCAGTGTATACATACTTATTTACATAGGTATGCAGTGTGATCTACAAAATCCTACTGTTACATATGAAAAAGGTGACATGAAGGAAACAAGAATCATGTAGTTCACTATGTGTCACAAAGTAAAGTATGCTTTGAGTTGTGTAAGAGATCCTAATATAGCATCCCAGTACAACCTCTGGAGAATTTGTTGTGATTCTGTTGTGAGAATGACAATTTATTGCCTTTTGTACTTGGTACTAGTTGATATCTTGGCATCATCTTTATCCCCTGATTATTTTGATCGGTCGATCTTACTGAACATTACTGGGTCAGGAGGATAAAGAATGTGTATCACTGTCTCATTTATTTCCTTTGATGCAGAACAGCTCTGGGTGCTTGATTCTGTCCCTGGAGAAGTAAAAATAGATAACAGTGACGGTGAAGTTGAACGGGTTTTGCAAACACTAGCAAGTCTTCCTTCATCGCTTCCATCGCGCAAGTAATTCTTTTACATTCCCTTGATAAGATATATTTCTCTCCTTCCTAATCCATTTGAAATATTAATTTAAAGTGTATGATTCAATCTGTTCATTTTATCGAATAGTGGGCATCAGCAAACAAATCTAGTGCGTACATCACTTGACCAAACATTAATGTAGCGGCCCATCACACAGAAAAGGTTCATGTGCAACAGTGTGGTGTATGAGTACATGGCACAAAGGCTGATAACAACGCCGAAAGATGGAATGACAGAACAAGAAATGATAATTCGTTATATTGATAATTCTAGTTAGTATGTATTCCAAAACCAGTAGGTGGTAAATTCTAGGCTATAGTGTGTGTAACCATCTGCCAGAAGGGTGTATATGGAATCAAAATTTTGCTAGACACTCAAAGCACTAAAATAACCTTAGACACACCGTGCATTTCAAATGTCAACTGGCTTGGTTACTTTAATGCTCAGGGCGAGTAATTTTTAGTATCCAGACATCCAATATTTGTCCGGGCGAGTAGGAAGCATAGTCCTCTTATTGTAAAATGGTTGACGCCTGCCTGGTCCAACGATTTATCTTGCACTAACTTACTCATGAAGCCTTGAAAGAGCAGAGCTAACATTTTGGCCCTTTCAAGATATTTAGCATGAAGATATTATGTCTGTTTGCTATCAGGTGGGTTGTGGACCACATGGTCAGCCTGGGATTCTCCAAGTCACTTTCAGACTGGATTGGCAGCAACTTGAAGAAGGACAATGAACATGTGACCTGGGCTTTTGATCTTCAGGCTGCCACAGACATGTTTAATTCTTACAGGTAACAGCCAGTTTATCTTTTACTTCTAGTACAACACTTCCTCTTGTCTGTTTCTTTGTATGTGTTGATATCTTCAATCAATTGGTGAACTAGCTGTCGTATAATCCTGCATCATCCAAGAATACTCAGCACCTTGGTGTATGCAAACGGAGTTAAGTTATGTTGTTAATTTTCAGAGATAGAAGCTACTGGGCACTGCTGGAGAACCCACCAAAGGGTTTGGAGATCTCAATAGTACAGGCAGAGCTCAGTGATAGATGGCACCCTGAGGATGTCCAGAGGCTAAAAGCACTGTCAAGGAGAGGCAGCAGACCTGACGCTGGGAAAGTGTCACTCCACGTCCTCCCCAACTCCGGCCATTGGGTTCACGTGGACAACCCCAAGGGGCTGCTCGAGATCATGGCGCCTAACTTCCTCTCCGCTGTTCAAAATTGACCTGTTTCTTTACCATCAACTCCAGCCTGTGACGGTGCGTCTTGTCACGTTTGACCACACAAAGGATACTTATTCATGCTCTCTTATTGTGATTGGATGAGAGCATTTTGTGCTTTCTGTTAATAAAAGTGATTTTTGATGATTCTACGCTCTCTTCTTGCCAATATCAGTGGATGGACCATGGAAGTGTTGTAGTGTGATCTGGTAATAAAGGGCAAATGTGGGATGGTGTAGCTCATGAGCTTGCTGACAGAATACATGATGATCAACGTTCTCTTGTGATACCATATATTAGCATTGTCGCGTTCGAAGGGTGTGGCTTCACCACATAATAACATGCCCGGGTTTCTTGCGGTTGCGGCCATCGCTCCCAACAATTTAGGGAGGCGGTTCTATGCTTCTTCCCCGTCACCATACATCTCAAACGCAGCTTGTATGGCTTTACATGCACTCTTGTACTTCACTCCATGCACACATGACACATGCCATTTGTATGACCTATATCAAACGCTTTATTTGGGGTATGCACGTGACTTTTTATATCTTCCACTTCCGATGAAAATGGCAATGGTCCAAATTCTTTAGTCTCCCCGCCATCAATTATGGCCTCATCAACGAGGCGAAGATCACCAAACAAATATATTTGGTGCTCCTGGCCTACTATGTTGGTTCTATAAGCTAGGATCCATAAGCTCGTTGATAAGGGATGTCACGGTCCATGTCCACTTCTACAGATAGAGCGCCCAAGCATTTGGCCAGCTCAGTTTCTACTATCAATCAGTCCAACGCACTGGCTCATCTCATAGAGGGCAAAAGCAAATGTAGTTAGTTGTCTTGTTGTTGTTCGCCGCCTCGACACATTCCCCGGCATTGTTCCACACAAACTGAAAGATCGCGCCTTAAAATCATCAAGGTCGTCCCCATGAAGCTCATCCTCTAAGCATAAGGCATCACTTTGCTCGAAAAGGATATCACCTTCTTGTGTATCAACGTCGTCATTATCATTCATGACTTCATGTCAACTTAATTGGTTGGCTCATGGGCGGTTGGCTCATATATGTGTCATACACCTCAGGTGTAGCATCAACAAGCGACACTTTCCGAGCCAGGCTCATAGCATCACATGTAGAGGCACATCGGTTCAAATTAATATGCAACTAACCACCACCAACCTTTGTAGCATATAACTCGAGAATTATCTTGCGTAACTTCCATAAACTCCATGTATGCCTTGCGACTCTGATGTGATAGGGATGATCTTCACACAACAGTGATGTCCCGACCTAGTACCATACCTTGATTCCGATCGAACCTCGCCATTTTTGTCTGCCCAATCCAAATAGGTCTCACTCCTTCCACAACCTTGGACTTTGTGACAAACACCATGATTTTCTGCTACATATACATTGGCATTGTTACTTAAGAATACCGTGTTCCATGATGGACATTCATGATTCTGGCAATCTAAAATCAAGTAATGTGAACAAAGAAAAATGTGTCAAGAACAAATCTATTACCATATATTATCTAGCACTAACCCTACACCTATTTCTAACCCTAGTAGCACTACCTACATATTATCTAGGACTAACCTACAAACTAACTATACATAGAACTAGTGCTAGAGTTTCACCAATGCCCATTAGAATGAAAGTAACTTGTGTTTTCAAGAAAACATTTAAAACTAGGTGAAAGTACATCTAAGCCCATATGAGGGTGGGGAGGTTAGTGACAAGGTTATTCGAGTTGTATATATAGTGATTACGCCCGAATGGTATGAAGCAAACGTGGTCGAAGACCATCTACCTCCCCGCCCAAGCAAACAAGATAAAAAAGAAGATGGCATGATTTAATTTCGCTATGATTTTGTTTCCTTAAGTCATAGGAAATGTCATACTATAAAGAGGAGGTGCGCTTTGGAAAGGATGTGGAAATCCAATACTTATAAAACATGGTAGACTGGGAATTAGTGCTATATGTCATCACCCTGTCCTGAAAGTGACAATTAAGTTGAACGAACAATGGTACTCCCTTCGTTTCAGTTTACAAGGCGTGCGCGTATCTCTAGGTTGCCAATTTGATGATCATAATATAAACTATATAACACAAAAATTATACCGTTTGAAAACATAACATCTGAAGTTTATAATTGTATATTTTTTGTAATATATGACTTCTATTAGGTTGGGTAAATTGACGACCTAGAGTACACGCACGCCTTATAAACTGAGAAAGAGGGAGTAGTTTTCTGTTACAGGTAATTATGGGATGGTTACGGGGTGAGACGTATCCATTCGTCATAATCTCCACCCCCTTGAATTCCCTGGTGGGGCCTATTCCGTAACCAATCCCGTGCCATCAATTTACGCCATCCGTAATCTCCATAACGATATGCCCGTACGTGTGGCAACTCATGGTTTTGGAGTAATCCAAGACCCGCGGGTAACCACGGGATGGTTAGGCTAGTCCCAATGGAGAGGAACTTAGTAGTAACATCGTTGCCATGTAGGACAAAAAGCTGACATGGCAAACATTTAATAAGGAAAGAGAGGGTAGTGGTAACATAGCTAGTTACCGGAACATCACATATTTCAAGACATTGTGAGTCTATAAACTAATAAATAGAGTTTTGCATGATGTTCCTACCCATTGTGATGGTGGTAACATAGCATAGAATAGCGTGTATGTTCTTGCTCTATGTTACTCCCCATTGTGACCAGCCTTATGGGGCTGAGTCGCTGAGACGCCATTCCGTAATCAATTTCATTTTTGTTGATAAATGCCATTTCAATGAATTGATTTATTAAGGTGATACAATCGCATCAAAAGAATATTCGGTCTGTGCATACGATGATGCACACAACCAACAAGTCCAAATGATAGAAAAACAAAATTTATTTTGCAGCAAAAGTAAATCAATCCAGCCTAGCGTGAGGCAGATTGTATCTAAAGATTATGTCGCCATTCATGAAGGGAGAAATCCTCCCTGGCCGTACGCTCTAGCTGTCTAGACGTACATCATTATAAAAAGGTATCTATCCTCCGACTTATGATAGACCAAGTACAGAGTCATCGCGTACATGCATGAATAACATGCACAGAAAAAGAAACATATTTATTACTGGTAAGCCAGAATGCCGAACATAAAGAAGCCGCTCCCACAAAAATATGTGTAGAAAATTGTTATCAATATTCTGCAACCAATTGCCGAACATGTCACGTGCACTACATGAGAATATAGATTTACCCCGTCCCATGCCATCAATTTACCCCGTCTGTAATCTCCGTAATGATATGCCCATACATGTAGCATCACGCATGGTTTTCTGCAATTCACTCCATTCCACATGGAGCCTAAGAGCATATCCAATGGATGATTTGATGTATAAATAACAGCTTTTCACGTCTATAATGCCCAATATATATGACGTGGATAAAAATAAAATACATCACCCCCTTCAAATGATGCAAAATACAACACTTGGAGATTCAAATTTGCATCTCCACCTTCCAAGTGATGTAAAACAGCCAGCCGCACGCGAATGTTGAACCGCCTTTCAATTCAGTTCCACCCGTCCGTCCGTCCCTCGGCCCCTGGCTGCTCGCCTTCCGCCCGCACCCGAGCCCATGGCCAACTCCGATGACCCCGCCGCTGCGGCCGGTCTGTCCCATCTCATCGCGGCCGTCGCCGGCACAACCACCTTCACTGACCCCGCCTCCGCCACCATCCTGCAACAATGCCCCACCAAAGAAGGTGCAGCCGACGGCCAAGCCCATGCGATGGAGGCGTGAAGTGGCCGGCGGGGTGCAACCCGACTATGAATCCATCTCGAGAGGCAAGAAGATAAAGCCGGCCGCAGCTGCTTCGGCGGATTCACTGCCATCGGTGGCTGTGGCAACTGCATCCGGTTGTAGAAATCAAAAAATATTGCTCTATATGATGATGATTTTGATTTTGAAATGCAGCCATACAGTGGTTGTACGGGTTACATCTTCACACATCCATCATCTATTGGAGTAGTAGTTTTACATCATCTATTGGAGTTGGCTATTTTTTAGATATAAAAAATATTTAAAAATAAATATTAATATCGTGAAGATACCAATTACTTCTAGGCTCTGCATCAATAAGACGTCACAAAGACATCTAGAATGCACACAACCTGAAAAGAAAACACAAAAGAAAGGAAAACACAAAGGCTTCGCCAAAGTGATAAACTCCTCTCAAAAGTATCACACAAACCACCACCAATGATAACACCCGAAAAACATAAAAGGTCTCCAAAGTGACGCTTTCAAGAAGGAAACAGTGCACAAGCGTAGTGGTTGCCTGATCCAAGATCTTATGATTTCACCCTCGAGAAAGTTCGAGCTCTCAAAATAATACCTTCAACAAAGCAATTGCCAGGCCCAACCAATGAAGGTTAGACCTTAGGTTTTCACCCTTACAGTCATGACTCGACACCCGAGGAGCACCACCAAAAATAAAATCCTCCAGTGCTGCCGTCCCCACGTGTCACTGATGCTTCTAGAAGTTATCAAACATCTGGCTAATTTCATTGCCTCCAAGGCCCCCTTCGTCTTATTGATCCTTCAATCTCAACCACCATGACTTTCTCCATCGCTGTCTACGTCATGAAAATCAAGATACCGACACGTTCCATGCAGTCAACAAACAACAGAGCATTGCGTTGTGCCGTAATGGAGCCGCATAGGCTGATCTAGACGCACACGGCCGGATTCTTTCCGATCCAGATATCCTTGGGCAAGATCTCGGCAACAGTTTCGAAACACGTCCACGGCCAGATTGAGGAGGACCGACATGCAGATAGTTGCCATGATGCGATAAGAGCACTAGGACCGCCACCACACCGCTCCTCCGGCACGCCGATGCCATTGCCGCCACGGCGGAGGACACCGGCCCGCGCTGCCCATAGCCCGCGTCGCGGCTAAACACGGACGCCAGATCGGGGCGAATCCCGATCTGCCGCCATCCCTTCGCATGCACAATCCGCCATTCCGAAGCCCATCGCATGCCACCGGTCTCGAGCGCCGCCGCCGCACCACCGCGACCCTTGCCATCACGGTGTCCTAGCTCAACTTCGCCGCCCCGTGACGGACAACCTGCGCGTGAAGGCGAAACACCCCGCCGGCGCCAGGCTTTGCCCGGCCGCGTCCACTGGCTGCGGCGAGGCAGGAGGGAGGGAGGGAGAGGGTGCTGGCGGCGGCAGCAGGAACGCCCTCCCCGCCGTCGACGGAAGTGACGTGGGAGGGCTTAGTTTTCGTGATTTCCTCTAGGTCCTTTGATACTTTTTGAAAAATAAACAGTTTTTAAGTATCTAAATTATACAACACCTACTTTTACGTCTTCAAATTTACATCATCTATCATAGACGCTCTAATCGGTGCCTTGTTCCAGCATTTAATCGCAATTGCATTGTGTGGCGCTCCCTGAGAAACCGTGGCAACCGTGTAGTTGAGCAAGTGCAGCAGTCGGGTGGAAGATATGCATACCTGTCTTGCGTGTTTCGAGTACATCTACATCGGTGGAATGTTAGCAGTTAGAGCATCTTCAACAAGCGCCCAAAAAGTGCTCCGCACGCTAAAATTCAAGTTTTTTGGGCGCCGGGCAGCAGGCAGCTCCAACAGAAGCTGTAAAATAATGCGGACGCGCAAAAGGATTGGGCGCGCGCTGAAAAGCGCCATCTAAGAGCATCTCCAACAGGCGCGCTAAGCGGCGCGCCCAAAAAAAGCATTTACCGCGCGCGCAACGCCTGTTTTGCCGCGGCGCGCAGTGCTGGCTCCAGCAGCAGCGCTATTTTGCAGCGCGCGCGTGCTGCTCCAGCGGTGCCCAAAAAATACAGCGCGCGCACACTTTTTTTTCATACTTTTTATATTGCATTCAAATAAAAAGATACAAAGATAGATAGTTCAACATAGATAAAAAACATAGTTCTAAAACATAGGTAAAACATAGATAGATAGTTCTAGATAGATAGATATATAGTTCGAAAACATAAAAGAAAACTAATCGCTCCAGTCATCATCATCGCCTTCGTTGTTGCTGTCGGAGGAGGTCGACAGCCAGATGTCGAACCAGCGGTCATCTTCTGGAGCGAAGATCGTTTGGCCGCCGGCATCGCAGATGGCGCACTGCTGACACGCCAACTCCCTCCGACGACGCCTGTCCTCGCGGCGACGTTCCCAGAACTGATGCTCGGCGACGACGTCCTCCGGGTGGAGGCGGCGCCACTCCGCCATGCGCCGCTCGTCCTCCTGGGCGACGAGGAGGCGGTTCTGCGCCGCCGTGTGCTCCGCACGATCTCGTGTGGTGTGTAGACGAGGCGGCGGGGCGAGCTCCAACGCCTGCTCGAGGGTGCGGGCGTCGTCGAAGTTCATCTGACGACGCGGCCTGCCTAGGCGCCACGCCGCCGCGTCGTACGCGCGGGCGGCCTCGTGCGCCGTCTCGTAGGTGCCGAGGGGGAGCCGGAGATCGCCGGAGCGTATCTCGGCGTAGAAGCCGTCGCCGTTCGGGCGCTCGCGGTAGCCCGACGAAGAACGGCGGCGCGGCGGCATGGTGGCGCGTCGGGGGCGGCGGCGGTGCTCCGGTGCGGCGGCGGTGCTCCGGTGCGGCGGTCGGGGTTGGCGGGCGCGAGAGAGAGGAGGAGAGAGGGAGAGGGAGAGGTGCAGCGAGGACGGGCGCGGCGCGCGGCGTTTTATAGCGCGCGCGGGGCGCGCCGCCGCAAAAAAGGCGCGCGGGAGGCCGCCGTTTCGCGCGCGCGCAAGCGGTTCCCGCGCGCGCGTCTTTCCCGCGGCCGCTGGAGCGCGTTTTTTTTCCCGCGCGCGCGAAATCGGCGGTTTAGCGCGCGCGCGCCTTTTCCAGCGCCTGTTGGAGATGCTCTAAAGCTGTAAATTTGAGGCGCCGGATTACGCGCGCTTCACAATTTACACTGCGTGGTTTTTTGGACCCGTGTTTTTGGGCATCTGCTAAAGCAATGTTGGGTCCGGCGCGCTAAAAGCGCTAGATGCTCTTAATTACTAGCAGAAAGCACACTTTTCGTCGGAGCACGACCCGTCTCTCTCTCCGGCTTGCGGCTTTGCACTTGGATGAAGCTGCTACAAATGTCGCGCCATTCCGCAGTCCATCGGCACGTTCCATTCCGGCACAGCAACCCGATCGACGCAGCATCAACCGACCAACCCGGCGCAGCGTCGCCGATCCAGACCGACAAACGCGCGCGCCAGCCCTCCGTAGCAGCAGGATGGACTCCGGCACCGGCGAAGCGGCGTGGCGTTCGCGCGCGGTGTGCGGCACGGAGTACAGCTGTTGCCGCGCCGCGCCGGGCGGAACCGGCACCACGCTCATCGCGCTCCGCCTCTCGCGCGGCGGCGCGGCGGCCGAAGCCGCGGTCCGCGCCCTCCAGAGCGCCCACCCCGTCCTCCGCGCCCACCTCCGCGGCCCCGCCTCCAGCCCCACCCTCGCCTTCCCCTCCACCGCCCCGCAGCTACGCCTCGCGCCCCAGCCATGCGCACTGGACTTCCACTCCCTCCTCGAGCGCGAGATCAACCGCAACCCGTGGGCGGCCGCCGCGCCCGGCCCCGACGGCGCCCCGGTGCTCTTCGCAGCGCTCTACGAGCTCCCGCCGCCCGCGGGCGGGGCGGCGCTGTTCGTCCTGATCCACACGGCCGTGTGCGACCGCGCGGCGTCCGAGGCGCTGCTGATGGAGCTCCTGGCTCTGCTGGGCGGCGCGGGTGTGGGCGGCCCGGAGGTGAAGGAGGAGGCTGCGGCGGTGGAGGCGGGGTTGGAGAAGAGGATGCGGAAGAAGGACGCGCGGAAGCCGCTGTGGGCGCGTGGCGTGGACATGGTGGGCTACTCCATCGACGGGCTCCGCGCGTCCACGCTGCCGTTCGAGGAGACCGGCACGGCCAGGTCGACGCAGATGGTGCGCCTCCTGTTCGGCCGCGAGGAGACGACGCGGCTGCTCGATGTGAGTTTGCTTCTACGGGACACACACATTGGTACTGCATCATACAGATCACTGGTTCTTTTCACATGATCATCTAGGCATGCAAGGAGAACGGAGTGAGGCTTTGCTCGGCCATGGCTGCGGCGACGATGCTAGCTGCACGGCAATCGAAGAAGCTGTTCAACAGCGGCCAGCAAGCGACGTACTCCGTTGCAACCCTGGTCAACTGCCGCGAGTTTCTTGAGCCACCTTTGAACGACCACAACGTTGGTGAGCCCTTGAATTGAACCTAGAAGAGAATATCTTACCACTGCAACAGCTTGACAGCGTTAATCGTTGCAGGGTTCTTCTACTCTGCTATCACCAGCACCCACAAGGTAAACAGAGAGGGAGGGCTGTGGGCGCTGGCCAGGAGGTGCCATGACGCCCACAGCAACGCCAAGGACAGCAAGAAGCACCTCGCCGACATCCGCGACCTCAACTTCCTCATGTGCCGGGCCATCGAGAACCCGCAGCTGACCACGGCCTCCGCACTCCGGACAGCGCTCGTCTCCGTGTTCGAGGAGCCGGCGACCTTGGACGTGTCTGATCTGCAGAGCAAGGCTGGCGTGGAGGACTATGTCTGCTGCGCCACCGTGCACGGCATCGGCCCGTCGATCGGCGTGTTCGACTCTATCAGGGATGGCGAGTTGGATTGCGCGTGCGTGTACCCTTCTCCTCTGCACTCCAGGAAGCAGATACAGGAGCTGCTTGACAAGGTGAAGATGATTTTACACCAAGGGAGCAGCCCAAGTGATGGCTGACAAGAATGAAAATGGCACGTAGTCTTCCCTGCACTGTATAACACGAAGAGAGGGACGGAATGATGACCCCCACCCACGTCATCAAATCACCGAACCATTTCATGCATTTATTATTTACACAGTGCACCACCACATAAATAAAAAAATACTTTCTCTCAATCCAAAATAAGTGTTGTAGTTTTGAACTAAAATTATGTCAATTTTACTTCAAAACTAAGACACTTGTTATGGATCAGAGGGAGTAGTACATTTGTAAAAAAAAGTACTCATACTCCTCATATACCATATAGATAAATCAATTTTTTTTCACTATTTTATACTAATATACTTCACGAACAATAACAAAATATTCCAAAGGGTGTTCCATGGAAAATTTCCATTTGAGCCCACATGTTTTATACTTCCTCCGTCCCAAAATAAGTGACTCAACTTTGTACTATCTTTAGTACAAAGTTAGTACAAAGTCGAGTCATTTATTTTGGGACGGAGGGAATATTATTTACCCATAACATAAACTTCTTTTTCTCCCGCAAAAAAACATAAACTTCTTTTTCGTGCGTATATATTGTAATCGCAGCCTCATCATACAATAACAGGAATTTGGACGAGCATGTGGATCTAGCCACCAAAAGATTTCAGAAAGCGTACCAACAGGCGTTTGGCTGGTTAGGAGGACAGTGGTATCCCCTGCCCACCAGGATTCAAGTTCTAGACTTGATGCAGGTGCTCGCATTTTTCTCGATTTATTTCAGGCCTTCCGATGATGTATATTCAGTGAGAGGAGACGTTCATGTCAAGTACGAAGGCGTATGTGGTGACTTCGTAAATCTCAAGGTGATGTGTCGGCTTAGTCTCTCGGAGGTTCTCATAAGGGTAGGGTGTGCATGTGTGTGTTCATAGGGGTGAGCGTATATACGTATGTATGAGCGTCTGCGTCTGTACTGTGTTAAAAAAAGTTATAGACAAGATCGTCACTCGAAGTGGCACCATAGAAGGTAGAGCTACAGTCTGCAGGCGTGAAGACGCGCCGCTTGTCTTGACCCTCATCTCGACCAACCAAACCACTCGACGCTTTACGTTGATTGCCGCCAGGCTCCAGGACATCCATTGACGACACCGAGATGCCCCGGCCTCTCTCCGCGTCAGAGTGACTCCCCTCCCCCATGGCCCTAAACACCGGCGGGGTGGCGAGGGGCGCCGGAGATGAGGAAGGGAGGGGGCAAACCACGATAAATGTAGGGGAAAAGGGGGTGACAAGCAAATCGTTGCGACAGTCGCTAAAAGACAAGCACTGAACACTTGAAGTACTAAGTGAGTACACACTGGTATGTCAAACTCAGCATTGCCACAGTTGGAAGTTCGAACTAACCCACATTCAATGCATGTGCCGCCATAATTGCGCTAGCAAACCGGAGACGTCCCATGGAAAAGTAAGGCGAAAAACAACTCCAAGACACTATCTTGTACACAGTACACCCTCGAGTTGGGTTTATAAGGGCATGACCAATGGTATGCTTCAAACCTGATGCCCCATTGTCCAACTAGGCTGAGATGCCAGGTGGAGCTCGTATGGTAGCCTCGCAGTGTCAGAGTGGCTTGCAGAGGAGGCAACCGCTTCGTGGGAGAAGGAAGAAAAAGAGAGGAGAAAGAGGGGAAAAAGAGGTGAGAGATGGAACTGGGTGCTCACATGGGAGGTAGAAGATGACACCAGTGTGGGGGCATGGTAATGGTTGGCTCAGTTCAGCGCGTTGGGTGATAAGTCCCAAGTCGATGCCTCGTTTTCTTTTCTACCTAGCTGGATGGGCTGCGTCATCACTAGCTGATGCTTCCTTTGTTCATGCCCTAATAAGTCAGACACGACTTTTTATGTCTTTAACCTGACTAATAAACGTCGATCAAAGCGACCGACGAGAGAGAGAGAGAGAGAGAGAGAGAGAGAGAGAGAGAGAGAGAGAGAGAGAGAGAGAGAGAGAGAAATCCGAAACAAAGGATTGGGAAAAAGACTCTCTAGGGCAGCCAGTCAACTCGATTGACGGATGATCCCTAGGTACGAGCTTCACGGTCCCCGGCGGGGGTCATGGCGGCCGACCGCCGTGTTGGGGAACGTAGTATTTCAAAATTTTCCTACGATCACGCAATATCTATCTACCAGATGCATAGCAACGAGAGGGGAGAGTGTGTCTACGTACCCTCGTAGACCGAAAGCGGAAGCGTCTAGTGACGCGGTTGATGTAGTCGAACTTCTTCACGATCCAACCGATCAAGCATCGAACGTACGTCACGTTCGCGTTCAGCACACGTTCAGCTTGATGACGTCCCACGAGCTCTTGATCCAGTTGAGCTTCACGGGAGATTTTCGTCAGCACGACGGTATGGTAACGGAGATGATGAAGCTACCAGCGCAGGGCTTCGCCTAAGCACTACAACGGTATGACCGAGGTGTGTTTCTGTGGAGGGGGGCACCGCACACGGCTAGAACAATGTTTCTTGTGTGTCTTTGGGTGCCCCCTGCCCCCATATATAAAGGAGCAAGGGGAAGGTGCGGTTAGGCCCTTGGGGCGTGCCAGGGAGTAGGATTCCTACTCCTAGTAGGAATAGGAACCCCCTTTCCTATTCCTACTAGGAGTAGGAAAGGAAGGGGGAGAGAAGAAGGAAGCACAGGGGCGCCTCCCCCCTTTCCTAGTTCAACTAGGATTCCTAGGGGGAGGGTGCAGCCAGCCCTATGGGCAGCCTCTCTCTATTCCCTCAATGGCCCACTATGGCCCATACTCCCCCGGGGGGGGGGTTCCGGTAACCCCCTCCGGCACTCCGGTTAAATCCGAAACTTTTCCGGAACACTTCCGGTGTCCGAATATAGTCGTCCAATATATCAATCTTTATGTCTCGGACATTCCGAGACTCCTCATCATGTCCGTGATCTCATCCGGGACTCCGAACTACCTTCGGCACATCAAAACTCATAAATTCATAATACCGATCGTCATCAAACGTTAAGCGTGCGGACCCTACGGGTTCGAGAACTATGTAGACATGACCGAGACTCATCTCCGGCCAATAACCAATAGCGGAACCTGGATGCTCATATTGGCTGCTACATATTCTACGAAGATCTTTATCGATCAAACCGCATAACAACATACTTTGTTCCTTTTGTTATCGGTATGTTACTTGCCCGAGATTCGATCGTCGATATCTCAATACCTAGTTCAATCTCGTTACCGGCAAGTCTCCTTACTCGTTCCGTAATACATCATCTCGTGACTAACTCATTAGTCATTTGCTTGCAAGGCTTATTATGATGTGCATTACCGAGAGGGCCCAGGGATACCTCTCCGACACTCGGAGTGATAAGTCCTATTCTTGATCTATGCCAACACCACGAACACTTTCGGAGACACCTGTAGAGCATCTTTATAATCACCCAGTTACGTTGTGACGTTTCATAGCACACAAGGTGTTCCTCCGGTATACGGGAGTTGCATAATCTCATAGTCATAGGAACATGTATAAGTCATGAAGAAAGCAATAGCAGTAAAACTAAATGATCATAGTGCTAAGCTAACGGATGGGTCTGGTCCATCACCTCGTTGATCAAATGACAACTCAAGTCTATGGCTAGGAAACATAACCATCTTTAATCAATAAGCTAGTCTAGTAGAGGCATACTAGGGACATACTATTTTGTCTATGTATTCACACATGTACTAAGTTTCCGGTTAATAATATTCTAGCATGAATAAAAGACATTTATCATGATATAAGGAAATACAAATAACATCTTTATTATTGCCTCTAGGGCATATTTCCTTCAGTCTCCCACTTGAACTAGAGTCAATAATCTAGATTACAAAGTAATGATTCTAACACCCATGGAGTCTTGGTGCTGATCATTTTTGCCCGTGGAAGAGGCTTAGTTAACGGGTCTGCAACATTCAGATCCGTATGTATCTTGCAAATTTCTATGTCTCCCTCCTTGACTTGATCGCGGATGGAATTGAAGCGTCTTTTGATGTGCTTTGTTCTCTTGTGAAACCTGTATTCCTTAGCCAAGGCTATTGCTCCAGTGTTGTCACAAAAGATTTTGATTGGACCCGATGCACTAGGTATTACACCTAGATAGGATATGAACTCCTTCATCCAGATTCCTTCATTTGCTACTTCCGAAGCAGCTATGTATTTCGCTTCACACGTAGATCCCGCCACGTCGCTCTACTTGGAACTGCTCCAACTGACAGCTCCACCGTTCAATAAAAATACATATCCGGTTTGTGACTTAGAGTCATCCGGATCAGTGTCAAAGCTTGAATCGACGTAACCGTTTACGACGAGCTCTTTGTCACCTCCATAAACGAGACACATATCCTTTGTCCTTTTCAGGTACTTCAGGATGTTCTTGACCGCTGTCCAGTGATCCACTCCTGGATTACTTTGGTACCTCCCTGCTAAACTTATAGCAAGGCACACATCAGGTCTGGTACATAGCATTGCATACATGATAGATCCTATGGCTGAGGCATAGGGAATGACTTTCATTTTCTCTCTATCTTCTGCAGTGGTCGGGCATTGAGTCTTACTCAACTTTACACCTTGTAACACAGGCAAGAACCCTTTCTTTGACTAATCCATTTTGAACTTCTTCAAAACTTTATCAAGGTATGTGCTTTGTGAAAGTCCAATTAAGCGTCTTGATCTATCTCTATAGATCTTGATGCCTAATATGTAAGCAGCTTCACCGAGGTCTTTCATTGAAAAATTCTTATTCAAGTATCCTTTTATGCTATCCAGAAATTCTATATCATTTCCAATCAACAATATGCCATCTACATATAATATCAGAAATGCTACAGAGCTCCCACTCACTTTCTTGTAAATACAGGCTTCTCCAAAAGTCTGTATAAAACCATATGCTTTGATCACCTCATCAAAGCGTATATTCCAACTCCGAGATGCCTGCACCAGTCCATAGATGGATTGCTGGAGCTTGCATACTTTGTTAGCACCTTTAGGATCGACAAAACCTTCTGGTTGCATCATATACAACTCTTCTTTGAGATATCCATTCAGGAATGCAATTTTGACATTCATTTGCCAGATTTCATAATCATAAAATGCGGCAATTGCTAACATGATTTAGACAGACTTAAGCATCGCTACGGGTGAGAAAGTCTCATCGTAGTCAACTCGTTGAACTTGTCGAAAACCTTTTGCAACAAGTCAAGCTTTGTAAACAGTAACATTACCGTCAGCGTCGGTCTTCCTCTTGAAGATCCATTTATTTTCGATGGCCTGCCGACCATCGGACAAGTCAACCAAAGTCCACACTTTGTTCTCATACATGGATCCCATCTCAGATTTCATGGCCTCAAGCCATTTTGCAGAATCTGGGCTCATCATCGCTTCCTCATAGTTCATAGGTTCATCATGGTCTAGTAACATGATTTCCAGAAGTGGGTTGCCGTACCACTCTGGCGCGGAACGCACTCTGGTTGATCTACGAAGTTCAGTAGAAACTTGATCTGAAGTTTCATGATCATCGTCATTAGCTTCCTCACTAATTGGTGTAGGAATCACTGGAACTAGTTTCTGTGATGTACTACTTTCCAATTCGGGAGAAGGTACAATTACCTCATTAAGTTCCACTTTCCTCCCACTCATTTCTTTCGAGAGAAAGTCCTTCTCTAGAAAGGATCCATTCTTAGCAACGAATATCTTGCCTTCGGATCTGTGATGGAAGATGTACCCAATAGTCTCCTTTGGGTATCCTATGAAGACACATTTCTCCGACTTGGGTTCGAGCTTATCAGGTTGAAGCTTTTTCACATAAGCATCGCAGCCCCAAACTTTAAGAAACGCCAACTTTGGTTTCTTGCCAAACCACAGTTCATAAGGAGTCGTCTCAACGGATTTAGATGGTGCCCTATTTAACGTGAATGCAGCTGTCTCTAAAGCATAACCCCAAAACGATAGTGGTAAATCGGTAAGAGACATCATAGACCACACCATATCTAACAAAGTACGGTTATGACGTTCGGACACACCATTACGCTGCGGTGTTCCGGGTGGTGTGAGTTGTGAAACTATTCCACATTATTTCAAATGAAGACCAAACTCGTAACTCAAATATTCACCTCCACGATCAGATCGTAGAAACTTTATTTTCTTGTTACGATGATTCTCTACTTCACTCTGAAATTCTTTGAACTTTTCAAATGTTTCAGACTTGTGCTTCATCAAGTAGATATACCCATATCTGCTCAAATCATTAGTGACAGTCAGAAAATAATGATACCCGCCGCGAGCTTCAACACTCATTGGTCCACATACATCACTATGTATGATTTCCAAGAAATCTATTGCTCGCTCCATTGTTCCGGAGAACGGAGTTTTAGTCATCTTGCCCATTTGGCATGGTTCGCAAGCACCAAGTGATTCATAATCAATTGATTCCAAAAGTCCATCACTATGGAGTTTATTCATGCGCTTTACACCAATATGACCTAAACGGCAGTGCCACAAATAAGTTGCACTATCATTATTAACCTTGCATCTTTTGGCTTCAATATTATGAATATGTGTATCACTACGATCGAGATCCAACAAGAATAGACCACTCTTCAAGGGTGCATGACCATAAAAGATATTACTCATATAAATAGAACTACCATTATTCTCAGCTTTAAATGAATAACTGTCTCGCAATAAACAAGATCCAGATATAATGTTCATGCTTAACGCTGACACCAAATAACAATTATTCAGGTCTAAAACTAACCCCGAAGGTAGATGTAGAGATAGCGTGCCGACGGTGATCACAACGACTTTGGAACCATTTCCCACGCGCATCGTCACCTTGTTCTTAGCCAATCTTCGTTTAATCCGTAGTCCCTGTTTCGAGTTACAAATATTAGCAACCGAACTGGTATCAAATACCCAGGTACTACTACGAGGATTAGTAAGGTACACATCAATAACATGTATATCACATATATCTTTGTTCACCTTGCCATCCTTCTTATCCGCCAAATACTTGGGGCAGTTCCGCTTCCAGTGTCCAGTCCCTTTGCAGTAGAAGCACTCAGTTTCAGGCTTGGCTCCAGACTTGGGTTTCTTCGCGGGAGTAGCAACTGTCTTGCTATTCTTCTTGAAGTTCCCCTTCTTTCCCTTGCCCTTTTTCTTGAAACTAGTGGTCTTGTTAACCATCAACACTTGATGCTCCTTTTTGATTTCTACCTCCGCAGTCTTGAGCATAGCGAAGAGCTCGGGAATTGTCTTTTGCATCCCTTGCATATTATAGTTCATCACGAAGCCTTTATAGCTTGGTGGCGGTGATTGAAGAACTATATCAATAACACTATCTTCATCAACTTTGCAACCAAGTTGAGTCATTTGATTGTAGTACCCAGACATTCTGAGCAAGTGTTCACTGATAGAACTATTCTCCTCCATCTTGCAGCTATATAACTTATTGTAAATCTCATATTTCTCAATCCAGGCATTTGTTTGAAATATTAACTTCAACTCCTGGAACATCTCATATGCTCCATGACGTTCAAAACGTCGTTGAAGTCCCGGTTCTAAGCCGTAAAGCATGGCACACTAAACTATCGTGTAGTCATCAGACCGCGTTAGCCAGACGTTCAAAGCATCTACATTAGCGGGAGGGGGCTTGTCACCTAGCGGTGCTTCAAGGACACAATTCTTCTGTGCAGCAATGAGGATAATCCTCAAGTTACGGATCCAGTCCGTGTAATTTCTACCATCATCTTTCAACTTAGCTTTCTCTAGGAATTCATTAAAATTCAAAGGAACGGACTAAGTTCATGATAAATTAAAGTTCAATTAATCATATTACTAAAGAACTCCCACTTAGATTGACATCCCTCTGGTCATCTAAATGATCACGTGATCCAAATCAACTAAACCATGTCCGATGATCACGTGAGATGGAGTAGTTTTCATTGGTGAACATCTTATGTTGATCATATCTACTATATGATTCACACTCGACCTTTCGGTCTCCAGTGTTCCGAGGACATATTTGCATTTGCTAGGCTCGTCAAGTTTAACCCGAGTATTCTGCGTGTGCAAAACTGGCTTACACCCGTTGTATGTGAACGTAGAACTTATCACACCCGATCATCACGTGGTGTCTCGGCACGATGAACTTTTGCAACGGTGCATATTCAGGGAGAACACTTATACCTTGAAATTTTGTAAGGGATCATCTTATAATGCTACCGCCGTACTAAGCAAAATAAGAAGCATAATAAGATAAACATCACATGCAATTAAAATATGTGACATGATATGGCCATCATCATCTTGTGCTTTTGATCTCCATCTCCAAGGCACCGTCATGATCACCATCGTCACCGGCGCGGCACCTTGATCTCCATCGTAGCATCGTTGTCGTCTCACCAACTATTGCTTCCACGACTATCGCCACCGCTTATTGATAAAGTAAAGCAATTGCATGGCGATTGTATTTCATACAATAAAGCGAAAACCACATGGCTCCTGCCAGTTGCCGATAACTTTACAAAACAAGATCATCTCATACAATAACGTATCACTCATCATGTCTTGACCATATCACATCACAACATGCCCTGCAAAAACAAGTTAGACGCCCTCTACTTTGTTGTTGCAAGTTTTAAGTGGCTGCTACGGGCTTAGCAAGAACCGTTCTTACCTACGCATACAAAACTACAACGATATTTTGTCAATTATGTGCTGTTTTAACCTCCACAAGGACCGGGCGTAGCCACACTTGATTCAACTAAAGTGAGAGAGACAAACACCCGCCAGTCACCTTTAAGCAACGAGTGCTCATAACGGTGAAACCAGTCTCGCGTGAGAGTACGCGTAATGTCGGTCCGGGCCGCTTCATCTCACAATACCGCTGAACGAAAGTATGGCATGCTAGTAAGAAGTATGACTAGTATCATCCACAACTCACTTGTGTTCTACTCATGCATATCATCTACGCATAGACTTGGCTCATGATGCCACTGTTGGGGAACATAGTATTTCAAAATTTTCCTACGATCACGCAAGATCTATCTACCAGATGCATAGCAACGAGAGGGGAGAGTGTGTCTACGTACCCTCGTAGACCGAAAGCGGAAGCGTCTAGTGACGCGGTTGATGTAGTTGAAGTTCTTCACGATCCAACCGATCAAGCACCGAACGTACGGCACCTCCGCGTTCAGCACACGTTCAGCTTGATGACGTCCCACGAGCTCTTGATCCAGTTGAGCTTCACAGGAGAGTTTCATCAGCACGATGTCATGGTAACGGAGATGATGAAGCTACCGGCGTAGGGCTTCGCCTAAGCACTGCAACGGTATGACCGAGGTGTGTTTCTGTTGAGGGGGGCACCGCACACGGCTAGAGCAATGTTTCTTGTGTGTCTTTGGGTGCCCCTGCCCCCGTATATAAAGGAGCAAGGGGGAGGTGCGGCTAGGCCCTTGGGGCGCGCCAGGGAGTAGGATTCCTACTCCTAGTAGGAATAGGAACCCCCTTTCCTATTCCTACTAGGAGTAGGAAAGGAAGGGGGAGAGAAGAAGGAAGAAGAGGGGCGCCTCCTGATGAGGTTACAGACCTAGGGTAGGGTCACAGGATTGACCAAGGTACCCCACCCAAGGTCACTACCCGAGAAGATCAAAAGACAAAACCGATGATGATAAGGACAGTCGACTGAGACGGTCCAAGAGGACATCCCACTCGACTGGACACCACTTACCAGACGACTCAAGTTCACTTGACCCGTCCAAGGCACTCGACCCCCGAAGGTCAAAGGTCCCTTAGGACAGCAACGGTCTGGGATTTACTCGCCGTAGTGAATGCCTTTATTACTTTTTACTGCAGTTGTTATCAGTAACGTCCGCCTTAATGTACATTGAACCCTTAGTAACGTGGAGCATGGCCGGGGTCCTGGCGCACTATATAAGCCACCCCCTCCTCTAGTGCATGGGTTCGCACCCCTGTAACACACACCTATACACACTTCAGTCGACCGCCTCCGGGCACCAAGACGTAGGGCTGTTACTTCCTCCGAGAAGGGCCTGGACTCGTAAAACACCTTGTGTACAAGTTCACCATAGCTAGGGCCTTGCCTCCTCATTCGTACCTCCTACTTGTACTGTCAGACTTAGAACCACGATAGTGGGTGCCCACCGTGGGGCAAGGCGTCTTAGCGGCTTCTGGTAAGGTTGCAAACTTTTCTCTGACCTCCTTCGTCATGGTTTCCGGCGGTGGTCTGGCGTTGGGCCTCGAGATCCGACTCGGCGCGCTCGTCTTCATCGCCGACGCTCCGCTTGGCTCCAGGAGGCTCCTCTTGACGTTGAGGCGCTGCCCGTCCGTGGGGCTGCGCACTTCCGCGCCAGCGCCTGTGGCGTCCTTCTTCGGCAGCCGTCGACTCAGTACCTGCCGATTCCTACATCGTCCTCCATCCCCGCCGGACATCGTCGCAAGCGATCCGGTCGCTCGCGGCTCCAGTGGTTGGTAAAACACGCAGTGGCTTGTCAGGCGGCCACCCCTCAGGTCGCGGCCATCGAGCCCGATGGTTACCTCTACGGGCCGGCCGATCCATCGGTCGAGCTCGTGGATTCAGTTTCCGAGTGTGGGAGCAGCGATCCCGCAGTGGAAGTCCTCATGGTCGACTCACGCCGCAGCCCGCCGGGTTTTCCTCGCGGTGGTGACGGCGACAGCGGTGGCGGCCATTCATACGACAACGACAGACACATTCCTCAGCCCCTCACTGCCGAGCAGAGGGACGAGCTCTGCCGCCGCAGCGAAGACGCGCTCTTCACCCCCCATCATGGGGGATACTCCAGAGGCTCTGGCCCTGGAGGCCACGCGCTTGGCCACCGTGGCTGAGCGCGCGCGCTTGGAGAATATCCAGCGCGCACTCGACGAACGGGCCCGCCGACTGGTCCCCGAGTCCAGTCGACGACCGCGGCAGTCGCACCCGCGCGAGACTCAGGTGTTCCGCACACCAGTCCAGAACCTCGAAGCCGCGGCTCGCATCGCGGAGTCTATTCAACCATCTCAGTCGGAGGCTGGGAGAGGCCTTCAGCAGATCCGGGCGTTGCTCCGAACGGTTGAGGAGCAAAACGCGGCTGTTTCTCAGTCGCGCAACAGGATTCATAGCAGATCGGTGGCTGCATACACCATTTGGTCAGCCCACAGTCCAAGATCGCCCCCGAGGCGTGAGGATCGTGGCCCACGGCAAGACCGGCATCTGGGTCGGAATGACGAGCAATTTGACCATCGACCCGGTCATCACGACCGTCGTCGAGTGCCTACGCCTCCTCCGAGAAGCGGATCGTTCTCGCCCAGGCGGCACGAAGGCAGGCGCTTGCGCGACGACGAGCGGAGGATTCCCCCAGATCCCCGGAGGCCCGGCTTCGATGCAAGGTCTATCCTTGTGCAGGGGCTGGTCGACCAGAACAGGGCGTTCAGAGAAGAGCAAGGCAGAGATCGTCTGAATGGAAGCCGAGCATCCGTCTCTAGGCCCGAGTGTTTTAGCAGTGCCATCAGGGCCGCTGAGATCCCCCCGAACTTCAGGTTGGTAGCGGGGGTAAATAAGTTCACCGGCGAGTCAAAACCAGACACCTGGCTAGAAGACTATCGAGTGGCTGTGTAGATTGGAGGCGGCAACGACGACGTAGCCATGAAGCACCTTCCTCTGATGTTGGGCGGTTTAGCTCGGGCGTGGCTCAATCAGTTGGCCCCTGGGAGCATTTATAGTTGGGAGGAGCTGGCCCGAGTGTTTATTCGGACCTTCGAGGGCACCTGCAAGCGGCCTGCTGGTCTCGCGGAGCTTCAACATTGCGTGCAGTAGCCGAATGAAACCTTGAGGGATTACATACAGCGATGGACTACCTTGCATCACATGGTGGAAAATGTGTCTGAGCACCAAGCAGTGTGCACCTTCAAGGAGGGCGTGCGATACCGAGAGCTGAATTTGAATTTTGGTTGAACGGGCGACATGTCCCTGTCCTGGATGATGGAGATTGCCAGTCGGTATGCTAACGGCGAAGAGGCCGATCGGCTCCGCAGTGGCAAGAAACCATTTGGACAAGATGATCAGAATTCCAATCGGAAGACCAAGCGCAAGGCCGAGCCAGCCGCTCAGGGCGAAGCTGCGGTGGTCAACCAGGGGAAAGGCAAAGGAAAGCCAAAGGGGCCTTGGGTCCCCAAGCAAGTAAAGGATCAAGCTAGGAATGATGTACTCGACCAGCCGTGTCCTATTCACACGAAGAAAGATGAAGAGGGAAACTTGGTGTATCCCAAGCACACCACTCGACAGTGCCGGCTCCTGATCCAGAACTTCCAGAAAGATCAGTCGACTGAGAAGGAAAAGGAATCAGAGGAGATCGAAGACAAGGAAGGGGATGGAGGATACCCCCAGGTCAACTCCACTTTGGTGATCTTCGCAGACGTCGAGAGCAAAAGTCGACTAAAAGTCATCAACAGAGAAGTCAACATGGTTGCCCCGGCAACCACCACGTTTCTGAAGTGGTCCAAGACCCCCATCACATTCGACCAGTCTGATCACCCTACGCACATTGCTACCCCTGGGCGGCAGGCGCTGGTGGTCGACCTAGTGGTCGAGGGCATGCGTCTGACCAGGGTCCTGATGGATGGAGGCAGTGGTTTGAATATTCTGTATGCAGCAACCCTTCGGGATACGGGCATCCCGATGTCCAAGCTGAGTGAAAGCAACATGAGGTTCCACGGGGTCATCCCCGGGAAGAAGGCCGGCTCACTTGGCCAAATCACACTCGATGTAGTCTTTGGCGACTCGAAGAATTTTCACAAAGAGAAGCTGACGTTTGAAGTAGTGGACTTCAACAGTGCTTATCATGCCATTCTGGGTAACCCACCTACGCCAGGTTCATGGCTCGGCCGTGTTATGTATACCTCAAGCTGAAGATGCCGGGACCCAACGACGTTATAACCGTCACGGGGAACCGTCAGAAAGCGGAAGAGTGCTTCCAGAAAGGCTCGAAGATCGGTGATGAGCAGATGTCAGCAGTAGAGATGGTAGAGTACCAGAAAAGCGTGGATCCGAGTGACTTGCTGCGGGCCAAGAAGCCAGCTTTCGAGTCAGCTTTCCAGTCGGCTGGGGAGAAGAAGCCCGTACACATTCACCCCACCGACCCCAATGCAGGACCGACCCACATTTCCACTACACTCGATAGCAAATAGGAAGAAGCGCTCATCCAGTTGCTCCGTGAGAACTGGGACATCTTCGCATGGAAACCATCATACATGCCAGGTGTACCCAGGGGACTGGCTGAGCACCATTTGCGAGTCGACCCAAAAGTGAAGCCTGTGAAGGAACATCTCCGTCTGTCCGCAGCGGAGAAGAGAATGCCAATTGGCGAGGAAGTGGCTCGACTCCTGGCAGCTGAGTTTATCCATGAGATCTACCACTCTGAGTGGCTCGCCAATGTCGTCATGGTCCCTAAGAAGGACATGTCTCTCCGCATGTGCATCGTTTTCAAGCATATCAATCGGGCCTGCCTGAAGGATCATTTTCCTCTCCCCCGCATCGATCAGATAGTTGACTCAACTGCGGGATGCGAGCGTTTGTCCTTTCTGGACGCGTATTCTGGGTACCATCAGATCCGACTGTTTGGACCCGATGAAATCAAGACAGCTTTCATCACCCCGTTCGGGTGTTTCTGTTATGTCACCATGCCTTTCGGTCTCAAAAATGCCGGCGCTACCTTCATGCACATGATCCAGAAGTGCCTGCTGAAGCAAATCAATCGGAACGTCGAAGCATACATGGATGACATTGTGATCAAGTCGCGGAAAGGTTCCAACCTATTGACTGACCTCGCTGAGACATTCACAAATTTGAGAAGCTATGATATCAAGCTCAATCCATCAAAGTGTACGTTTGGAGTTCCTGGCGGCAAGTTACTCGGTTTTCTCGTTTCCGAACGAGGAATCGACGCCAACCCAGAAAAAGTCGGCACCATCCTCCAAATGAAATGCTCCAAGCATGTACACGACGTCCAGAATATTATCGGTTTCTTGGCCGCATTGAGTCGATTCATTTCTCGTCGCGGTGAGAAGGCATTACCTCTCTACCGACTAATGAAGAAATCAGAAAAGTTCGAGTGGAATTCCGAAGACGAAGCATCGTTTGAAGAGCTCAAAGCCCTGTTGTCCACCCAGCCGGTGCTTGCTGCCCCAGTCAGCAAAGAGCCTCTCTTACTATACATTGCAGCCACTGGACAAGTTGTCAGCACTGTACTCACAGTCGAGCGAGAAGAAGAAGGCAAGGCCTACAAAGTCTAGTGCCCAATCTATTACATATCCGAAGTTTTGACTCCCTCCAAGCAAAGGTACCCGCATTACCAGAAGCTTGTGTACGTGATTTACTTGACCGCAAAGAAGGTTGCCCACTACTTCTCGGATCATACAATCTCATTCGTCAGCGACGCCCCTCTGTCAGAGATTCTGAACAACCGAGACGCCACCGGTCGATTGGCAAAATGGGCGATTGAACTTCTTCCGTTAGATATCAAGTTTGAAGCGAAGAAAGCCATCAAGTCTCAGGCAATAGCAGATTTCGTGGCCGAGTGGATAGAACAAGAGCCGCCGACTCAGGTTCAGTCGGATCACTGGACTATGTTCTTTGATGGATCCAAGATGTTGAACGGATCCGGCGCAGGCATGGTCCTGGTATCTCCCAGGGGCGACAAGCTCAGTTACGTCCTTCAAATCCACTTTGACTCATCAAACAACGAGGCTGAGTACGAAGCACTTTTGTACGGATTCCACATGGCCAGATCACTCGGCATCCGTCGCCTGATCGTCTACGGTGACTCAGACTTAGTGGTGAACCAAGTGATGAAATAATGGGACGTCAGGAGCCCGGCAATGACCAGTTATTGCAGTGCAGTACGGAAGCTTGAAAAGAAGTTCAAAGGTTTAGAGCTCCATCACGTGCCCAGAGCCAAGAATCAGCTTGTCGATGACCTCGCGAAAATTGGGTCGACTCGAAAGCCTATACCAAAGAATGTGCTTCTGGAACACCTGCACACCCCTTTAGTCAAAGAAGACCCCTTCATGGAGGAACCCCCACAGCCAGTCAGTGCGTCAGATCCGACTAAAGTCGAACTGCCTGTAGTGGTCGACCTGATCATGGAGGTTTTAGTGATTACGCCCGACTGGACTGTGCCATACATAGCGTATCTGCTCAGGCAAGAACTCCCAGAAGATGAAGAAGAAGCGCGCCAGATCGTCCGTCGATCCAAGGCATTCACCGTCATTCAGGGTCAACTCTACAGAGAAAGTGTCACCGGAGTCGCTCAGCGCTGCATCACCCTAGAGGAGGGTCGACTGATTCTGAATGAGATTCACTCAAGGACTTGTGGCCACCACACTTCCTCTCAGGCTATAGTGGCCAAAGCATACCGAGCCGGGTTTTATTGGCCCCGAGCCAACGAGATGGCCAAAGATATTGTGGATAAGTGCGAAGGCTGCCAGTTCTACTCCAACATGTCCCACAAGCCAGCATCTGCCCCGAAGACCATTCCACTAGTTTGGCCCTTTGCGTTTGGGGCTTGGACATGGTTGGCCCCTTCAAAACTGGCAGAAGCGGATTCACTCACCTGCTCGTGGCAGTCGACAAGTTAACCAAATGGATTGAGGCCAAGCCCATCAAGAACCTCGAGTCGAGCACCGCCATCAGCTTCATCAGGGAATTGATATTTAGATATGGAGTCCCCCACAACATCATCATGGACAACGGCTCCAACTTTGACTCGGATGAATTCAGAGCTTTCTGTTCCTCTCAAGGAACATGAGTCGACTATGCCTCCGTAGCACATCGGCAGTCGAATGGACAGGTGGAAAGGGCAAACGGTTTGATTCTCCAAGGCCTGAAACCATGGCTCATGCGTGACCTTAAGCATGCCGCCGGAGCTTGGGTAACTGAACTACCGTCTGTCTTATGGGGTCTGAGGACAACTCCAAACCGGTCGACTGGCCGTACCCCTTTCTTCATGGTCTATGGAGCTGAAGCCGTGCTGCCAAGTGATTTGTTACATAATGCCCCCCGAGTAGAACTCTTCTCAGAAGCTGAAGCAGAACAAGCTCATCAGGATGCAGTCGACCTCTTGGAGGAGGAACGAGAGATGGCCTTGATCCGGTCGACCATCTATCAACAAGACCTGTGTCGATTCCATGCTCGCAACGTCCGAAGCCGAGCATTTCAGGAAGAAGACCTGGTTCTTCGAGTACATCAAAAACGACCACACAATCTCGCCCCAGCCTGGGAAGGCCCCTTCATCATCACCAAGGTACTGCACAATGGAGTGTATCACCTCTACAACATCGCCAAGAAGAAAGACAAACCTCGTTCGTGGAACGCGGACCTGCTCCGCCGCTTCTACACTTGAAACACTCGAACAGTCGAGTTGTAATAAAGATTTTTCGGTTTATTTCAAAGACAAGTTTGCAACGATCCCTTAATGATTGTTGGTTTCTAAGATGCTGGTCTTCAAAATCCCCCAGTGGGTGCTTAGCCGCGAACCCGATTCACCTAAGTTACAAAAACCACTCCGAGTGAAGAGCAGCCCTCTCACTCGGGGGCTTAGCCGCGAACCCGATTCGCCTAAGTTACAAAAAACCACTCCGAGTGAAGAGCAACCCTCACACTCGGGGGCTTAGCCGCGAACCCGATTCGCTTAAGTTACGAAAACTACTCCGAGTGAAGAGCAACCCTCTCACTAGGGGGCTTAGCCGCGAACCCGATTCGCTTAAGTTACAAAAACCACTCCGAGTGAAGAGTGACCCTCTCACTCGGAGGCTTAGCTGAGGTCCTCCGAGCTGCGTCATAAGTACAACGTGGCTCTGTCTTCCAAGCTCCGCCACAAATACAACGCAGCTTGGAATCCCCTAAGTTACGTGAACCACTCCGAGTGAAGAGCAACCCTCTCACTCGGAGGCTTAGCTGCGGTCCTCCGAGCTGCGTCATAAGTACAACGTGGCTCTGTCCTCCGAGCTCTGCCACAAGTACAACGTAGCTTGGAATTGCCGAAGTTACGAAAACCACTCCGAGTGAAGAGCAACCCTCTCACTCGGGGGCTTAGCCGCGGTCCTCCGAGCTGCGTCATACGTACAACGTGGCTCTGTCCTCCGAGCTCCGCCACAAGTACAATGTAGCTTGGAATCGCCTAAGTTACGAAAACTGCTCCGAGCGAAGAGCAACCCTCTCACTCGGGGGCTTAGCCGCAAACCCGATTCACCTAAGTTACAAAAACCACTCCGAGTGAAGAGCAACCCTCTCACTCAGAGGCTTAGCTATGGTC
>LR738711.1:850160997-850192589 GCA_902687465.1 Secale cereale | reverse complement strand
GATCTCCTCCACAAGTACAACGTAGCTTGGAATCGCCTAAGTTACGAAAACCACTCCGAGTGAAGAGCAACCCTCTCACTCGGAGGCTTAGCTGTGGCCCTCCCAGCTGCGTCATAAGTACAACATGGCTCTGTCCTCCGAGATCCGCCACAAGTACAACGTAGCTTGGAATCGCCTAAGTAACAAAAACTACTCCGAGTAAAGAGCAACCCTCTCACTCGGGGGCTTAGCTGCGGTCCTCCGAGCTGCGTCATAAGTACAACGTAGCTGTGTCTTCCAAGCTCCTCCACAAATACAATGCATCTTGGAATCGCCGAAGTTACATGAACCACTCCGAGTGAAGAGCAACCCTCTCACTCGGGGGCTTAGCTGCGGTCCTCTGAGCTCCTCCGCAAGCACAACATTGCCGTCAAGACGTCGACTCAAAATCCAAACGACCAAAAGGAGTCGGAAGCAAAACAAGCCAACGCGAAAGGAATCAAACCCAGATAAAAGCCCCGCAAGATTCGGGAAAGAGTACCTGGGCCACGAGCCCACAAGAGTTTAACGGTTACCGGATCACTCGGCATTCCGAGGCAAATTGAATCAAAGTATCAAAGTTTATTCACTCCTCAGGGGGAGGCGGACTCGCAGGTGCAACAAACTGGTTCAGGTCGATCCCATCGGCGATGCGGGTGGCAGCTTCCAAGAAAGTCTCCATGAAGGACTGGAACTGGAGCTCCTTCGTATTGGTGACCTTGAGCGCCGTGATCCTCCTCTCCTTCACTTCCTTACAATGCACACGGACCAAGAATAGCGCCACGTCAGCTCCGCAGCGGGCATATGACTTCTTCCACTCCTGCACTCGACTAGGGATCTCATTGAGTCGAGTCATCAGGGACTCAAGGTTGTTCTCCTGCGCGACCCCTCTCCAGAGTGCGGCGTCGATCCGAGCCATCACTGCTTTCAGCCGACCCAGGTAGCCCATGGCAGCAGTGAGGCGGGACTCCAACCTCAAGATATTCATGGCAGCTTCGTCCTTGACAATGGAATTGGCTGGGTCCAGACCGGGTTCGACCCGCCCAGTCCCTTCTTCAAAGTTGCGGCAGAATTCTACACAACAAGGAACGTGTCGAGTCAGCAAGCAAATTACGGGTCGACCAATCCAACTAAGTCTGAGCAAAAGAGATATACCTTCAAGCACGAGATACCACTTCTTCGTGAGGTCGCTCAGATAAGCTTCCAGATCGTTCTTCTTCTGGAAGAGGCCCTCGTATTTCTCGTTCAGGGCGTTCTTAGCGCCCTTCAGTCGAGTCACTTCTTGGTTGGCCGCGTCGAGAGAACCCTTCAACCTGATGATCTCCGCCTCGAGCGTGCCAACGGAAGCCAGCTTCTGCTCCGCCAGTTCAGTTTTCTCCTAAGCCTTCTGTTGCGCCGCCGCCAAGTCGAGGTCTTTCTGCTCCAAGGCCGCCTTCAGTTGATCTACAAGAGACATCACTAGATAGATGAACATGAGGATACACAGGACATACTTATCGAAGGTCAGTCGACAAGTTGCTCGCGTCAGTTACCAGCTGCTTCGTCCCGAGTCTTCTTCAAGTGGTCCCGAGCCAGCTGCAAGTCGAGATTGAGCTGGACCTGCTTCTTCTCAAGATCTGCAAATTTGGCTCCGAACTCACAAGATCTCTGCATCAACAAAACACATCAGAATTCTAAGACTACAATTGAGTCAAACACTCAACTGCAGTCTTGGGGACTACACCCAGTGGGTGCACTGAGCGTGCCGCCACTGGTTCTCGCTCGGCCAAGATCAGACTGACCCGAGCTAAAAAAACACAGCACATGGAGGCAAAGTCCTATTATCAGACCATGGCCGACTACAAGCAGTCGACCACGGTCTCGGTGGCTGCACCCAGTGGGTGCACTGAGCGTGCCCTGATGGGCCTCGAACCCCTCGTTGGTTACCCCAAGTGTAAGGTGTAAGATGCAGTAAGTAGAAGTGTTTTCCCCTAGCAAAGATGCCAAGGATCGAATCCCCAGAGACTCCTAGGTTCAACAGGTAGGTGTCAACTGCTAACGGCGCAATTAGCAATCAACGTGGACCTGCACACAGATACAAATAACTTTGCTCCCAACGAGTACAAAGAGGTTGTCAATCTCTCCGGCCTTGCAGTTCACAAAGGGTTAAAAGCAATATGATAGTAGTGATAGATAGTGTTTTGCAATAGTAAATAAAATAGCGAAAAGTAAATAGTGTATGTGATCAATGATGGTAATATGGACCGGGGTCTCATGATGTTCACTAGTGATGTCTCTCTCCCAAAAGACGATAAAACAGCTATGTGAGGTAAACAAATTATAGCTGGGCAATTGACAGGACCACGAACGCAAACCAATGCTGACTACATTGCAAGAAAGGTTGAGGTTCAAAGCATGGGCGGTACGCCAAAGTAAGTAGACCGAAATCCATCAATATCTACTACTAATCATCCACCTTGAGATATCTATCCAGAACATCTCGCTGGTATTAAGTTGCGAGTCCCACCCATAGTGTAAACTCAATGCAACAGACAACTGCATTAAAAGAACTTTGCGTAAAGTAAACAATCCTTGCACCCGCGGGCACAAGCACCGTTGTTTTCCCCCTTGTGGCAACAACACATCCCCTAGACTCATGTTTCTGTCACTCAAGCTAGTCATCGAGGGGCATGAACCCACAATCGAGCATAACGTTCCCTCTTGGAGTCACTACGTATTACTTGGCCAAAGCAATAAATAACAACGGAGAACATACAAGAATTACTTATGAACATAAATATAAAAGAGGTAGATCAAATATATTACTCAAGAACAATCTGAACATAATCTCATAATCCATCGGATCCCAGCAAACTCATCATAGCAACAGCATAAGGATTACATATGTGCCTCGATCATGTAGGGCAGCTCACGAGGACTAATTAGTGAAGCACAAGAACGGGAGGAGAACATCACATAGCTACTGGTCATGGACCCATGGTCCAAGGGAGACTACTCACAACTCATCCGAGAGGCGTCCATGGTGGTGGAGAAGCTCCCGGTGGTGATCCTCCCCTCCGGCAGGGTGCCGGGAAGAGTTCTCCTGGTGCTCCCGATCTTGGAAGCGGCGGCGGCGGCGGAACAGAGATGAGATCGCGAAAAAGAGTTCCCGTCTCGAGGGTTTCGGGAGACGCTTTAAATATATGCCAAAGGGGGGCATCAGCGGAGCCTCGGGGGGCCCAGGCGCCCCCCCGGCGCGGCCCAGGGGGGGGCGCGCCGCCAGGGCGCCTGGAGCCCTGGTGGCCCCCCCCCCCCCGGCTGTACTTCGGGCGCACGGTAGCTTCTGGAACGCTGATTTTTTATATAATTTTTCTGGATTTTTCCTGGCAGTTCTCGTAATGTGAAAACCTGAAATACAAAAACAGCCGAAAACAGAAACTGGCACTGGGGTGCACTGAGTTAATAGGTTAGTCCAAATATGATCAAAAGTGTATGGAAGTGTATAAATATCATAGCAATATCACCCAAAAGAGGCATGGAGCAAGCAGAAATTATAGATACGTTTTGGACGTATCAGCCGCTCCACCCGCGAATTTTCTATATCATAGGCCGGATGATACCTTGTCAAATCTGCTTCATCGGCAAGCTTACTGGCGAGAGGGCGCATATCCTTAGTCAAAGCACGGAGATCTTCAGCAGAGAAGGCTGACCCGTCCTATTTATTGCTGGGATAGCCGTTCATGGCTTCAGCCGGGTCAAAATCAGGGACCCATGCTTTGGCCCGGGTCAGCGCCATAAGAGAGCCAGCTCATGCAGCAGACTTCTTCACCTCAACCAGATGCACAGGTAGGACAGATAGCTTCTCCAGGGTGGCTTGGATGGTAGTCAGTGCCAGTTTATTGTGTTGCTAGGTGGCTTCTCACCCCTCGTTGGTTACCCCAAGTGGAAGGTTTGAGATGCAGTGTAGCAGAAGTTTTCCCTTGGTAATACCAAGGATCGATTTCCCAGAGACTCCCAGTTTCAACAAGAAGGTGTCAACTGCTAACGGCGCCGGATATTAGCAATCAACGTGGACCTGCACACAGATACAAATAACTTTGCTCCCAACGAGTACAGAGAGGTTGTCAATCCCTCCGGCCTTGTAGTTTACAAAGGATCAAACGCAAGTGATAATAGTGATAGGTATAATTGCAATAGTAAGTAAATAGTGGAAAAGTAAATAGCGGATGTGATCAATGATGGTAATATGGACCGGAGTCTCATGATGTTCACTAGTGATGTCTCTCTCCCAAAAGACGATAAAACAGCTATGTGAGGTAAACGAATTACAGCTGGGCAATTGACAGGACCATGTGCGCAAACCAATGCTGACTACATTGCAAGAAAGGTTGAGGTTCAAAGCATGGGCGGTACGCCAAAGTATGTAGACCGAAATCCATCAATATCTACTACTAATCATCCACCTTGAGATATCTATCCAGAACATCTCGCTGGTATTAAGTTGCGAGTCCCACCCATAGTGTAAACTCAATGCAACAGACAACTGCATTAAAAGAACTTTGCGTAAAGTAAACAATCCTTGCACCCGCGGGCACAAGCACCGTTGTTTTCCCCCTTGTGGCAACAACACATCCCCTAGACTCATGTTTCTGTCACTCAATCTAGTCATCGAGGGGCATGAACCCACAATCGAGCATAACGTTCCCTCTTGGAGTCACTACCTATTACTCGGCCAAAGCAATAAATAACAACGGAGAACATGCAAGAATTACTTATGAACTAAAATATAAAAGAGGTGAATCAAATATATTACTCAAGATCAATCTGAACATAATCTCATAATCCATCGGATCCCAGCAAACTCAACATAGCAACAGCATAAGGATTACATAGGTGCCTCGATCATGTAGGGCAGCTCACGAGGACTAATTAGTGAAGCACAAGAACGGGAGGAGAACATCACATAGCTACTGGTCATGGACTCATGGTCCAAGGGAGACTACTCACGAGTCATCCGGGAGGCGTCCATGGTGGTGGAGAAGCTCCCGTTGGTGATCCTCCCCTCCGGCAGGGTGCCGGGAAGAGTTCTCCTGGTGCTCCCGATCTTGGAAGCGGCGGCGGTGGCGGAACAGAGGTGTGATCGCGAAAAGAAGTCCTTTTCTGAGGGTTTCGGGGAACCCTTTAAATATATGCCAAAGTAGGGCACCGGGGGAGCCTCGGGGGGCCCAGGCGCCCCCCCGGCGCGGCCCAGGGGGGGGGGCGCCCACAGGGCGCCTGGAGCCCCTGTGCCCCCAGGCTGCCCTTCGGACGCAGTGTTGTTTCCGGTACGCTGATTTTTTATATAATTTTTCTGGATTTTTCTGGGCAGTTCTCGAAACGTGAAAGCCTGAAATACAAAAACAACCGAAAACAGAAACTGGCACTGGGGTGCACTGGATTAGTAAGTTAGTCCAAATATGATCAAAAGTGTATGGAAGTGTATGAATATCATAGCAATATCACCCAAAAGTGGCATGGAGCAAGCAGAAATTATAGATATGTTTTGGACGTATCAACATCCCCAAGCTTAATTCCTGCTCGTCCTCGAGTAGGTAAATGATAACAAGAATAATTTCTTTGGTGACATGCTATTAACCATATAGGACTTTCTCATAGTCATATGACAAAAGCTTACCGAGACAATGATTCTATAGTAATTAAGTTGTCTCAAGAGAAAATCACAAATGACTGAAAGTTTTACAACATGAAACTGAAACATCAAAAAGATTTGCAATGAACATGATGTGCAAATATGATCAAGTGATATCTAGCTTGCCCCCTTTAGTGATGCAAAACATAAATGCAGGGGCACCTTCAAGGTTTAAGTGATGACTAGATACAATCATTTCAGAATAAACGATATCACAATCATGCAAAAGACAATGCTACTTTGGGACAATGCACATTACACTCAGAATGACAATCATGCTCTCAGTAGTTGGTGCTTGAAGTGCTAGAGCCTTTTATTTTGAAACATGGAAGCAATTGTGTCAACGGTAGTAGTACTTCATATGTGTCATGTATAAAACATCCTATAAGTTGCAAGCCTCATGCATCGAATACTAATAGTGCTCACTCCTTGTCCTAATTAGCTCAGATCCCTATGGGTTATCATTGCATTGCATATGTTTTAACCAAGTGTCACAAAGGGGTACCTCTATGCCACCTGTACAAAGGTCCAAGGAGATAGATCGCATTTGATTTCTCGTTTTTGATAGATCTCAACTTGAGGACATCCATACAGGGACAACATAGAAAATAGATCATGGACTCCTCTTTAATGCATAAGCATATTCTCATGAGAGATCGAGGATTAAGGTCCAAGCTAAAACTTCCACCATGATGCATGGCTTTGGTTGGCGGCCCAATGTTCTTCTCTAACAATATGCATATTAATTCAACCCATGGTAAATCACCCTTACTTCAGACAAGACGAACATGCATAGCAACTCACATGATATTCAACAAAAGTGTGACAGTTGATGGCGTCCCCAGAAACATGGTTACCGCTCAGCAAGCAACTCATAAGAAATAAGATACATAAGCAACATATTCTTTACCACAATAGTTTTTAGGCTACTTTCCCATGAGCTATGTATTGCATGGTTAATTTTCTTAGTGCAGGTGTAGGTTAGCAAAAGACTGGGAGCGACCAACTAAGAGAGCAATGACGGTCATAATCATGCAGAGCGACAAAGCAATATTGAATCAGGCATGGTAGTTATATCGCTACTTAGAAACAAAAGATCATCAAGGCTTGACAGACTTTCTTTACAGTCTTGAATATGCGTGAGCATACGCCAAGTCAATCAAAATAAATTCTCGAAGGAAGATATTACTAAACCATACCACATCATAGGCAAAAAAACCAAGTTGGTACTCCAATAACACATTGGGAACCCCCCAGCTATTTGAGATTAACCATAAGAAAACCTGAACTACTAAGCACCATCATGAAAGTAGCATCTTTATCATAGACACATTAACCAATGCAACAGAAGCAAACTCTCTTAATAAGGTGAGCATGGTAATTAAAAGAGAGTTCAAGCAACCAACTAAATAAAAGCTCTTGAAGAGATAAGCATGAATACTAAGAGCAAAGCACGATAGTAGCTATTTAAAAGACAAAGAACACACACAGCATAGATAGACATGAAAATTCTATGTAATGTTCTAGGTAGAGGTGGAGCGTGTTTCTCTCCCACATAAAGGAATGCTGGGTTCCGACTCGTTATGAAAAACTAAAAGGAAAACTAAAAGCAAGGCGCTCCAAGCATAGCACATAACACATGAAGTGATAAAAATATAGCGAAACGAAAGACGAACTGATAATGTTGATGGAGAAGGGGATGCATGGGGGGCATCCCCAAGCTTAGACGCTTGAGTCTCCTTGAATATTTCTTGGGGGTGCACGGGGGCATCCCCAAGCTTGAGCGCTTGACACTCCTGAATCTTTTTATCATCTTCCCTCGCACACTTGAAAACTCCCTTCATACATAACTCATCATAATCTGATTAGCGAGGTTAGTACCCTTAATAAAATAATTATACCTTGCTGGAAATAAGGATATTCTTGAAGTTCTACTGTTTCTCAAGATTTCCAAAAGGTTTTTGCAAAGAAAAAGCAAGTTCTCAATTTGCAAAGTGAAGGTAAGGCAAAACAGGACAGAATCTGTGAAAAACAGAACAGCAGGCAGTAATTGACCTGTTCGGGATACTTCTGCAACTCAAATAAAAAAACTCAGAACTGACGCACGAAATAAAATTATATAGAGAACGCTGTCGAAAAAATTCAGACCAAAAAGATGATCTGGTGATTTTATACAAATTTTTCTATCCAAGCACAGAATCTGTTTCCTGGACAGCACCTCACAACTTTTGAACTTTCTAGCAATCAGAGGCTATACTTGGCACAAATATGAAAAGCAAAGATACAATGATGATGCTACAGCAGTAAACAACATCAAGACACAACAAATGCAAAAAATTTATTCATTTGGGCTGCCTCCCAAAAGCGCTTTCTTTTATGCCTTTAAGCTAGGCATAATGCATAGATCAAGTATTATCAAACGTAAAAGAATAGCTAGCCCGTACAACGGACTCAAAAGGTAACTTGACCTTCTTACGAGGGAAGTGTTCCATCCCTTTCTTGAGAGGAAACTGAAATTTTATATTACCCTCTTTCATGTCAATGACAGCACCAACGGTGCGCAAAAAGGGACGTCCCAAAATAATTGGACACGAAGGATCACATTCAATATCCATAATAGTGAAATCAACGGGCACATAATTATCATTGACAACAATAAGAACATCGTCGATCCTCCCCAAAGGTTTCTTTATGGAAGAATCAACGAGACGAACACCAAAAGAACAAGAATCATAAGGTTTCAATTTAAGCATATCATATATCCTTTTGGGCATAACAGAGGTACTAGCACCAACATCACATAATGCATAACAAGAGAAGTCATTCAAATAAATTTTTATCATAGGATCCCAACCATCCTCTAGCTTTCTAGGTATGGAGGCTTCTACTCTAAGTTTCTCCTCCCTAGCTTTGATGAGAGCATTAGTGATATGTTCTGTGAAGGCAAGGTTAAGCGTGCTAGTGCGGGGATCTCTAGACATCTTGTGAAGGAAATCAATAACTTCTGTAAGAGTGCAATTATCAAAATCAAGGTCACGAGCATCAAGTAAAGTGGTAGTGGTGTCCTTAAGGCTCACCTGGTTGGTAGTTTCTATAGCATCACCATTAATAGGTCCATTGGGACCAGGAGTACATTGGGTGCTAAGAGTGTGAACATCCTCAATAACTTGGATAGTAGCAACAGTGTGGTGGGTAGGAAGGCTCTTAATTCTTTCCTCTTCCTCCCTTTCTCTAGCCCATCTTTCTTTAAGCTTAGCCATCATCCTAATGTTTTCATTAATTTGTACTTGAGTAGCATTAATAGGGATGACTTCCCTCTCCTTAAGTGGAGAAGTTTCAATTTTTAGCAATTTCACCTCATTGGCTAAGTGGTCTACCTTAAAAGAAAGATCATCTAGTTTATGTAGTTTCTCTTCTACATTCTTATTAAAGGCTTTTTGGGTAGTGATGAAATCTCTAAGCATGGTCTCTAGTTCAGTATTGGAGTTCTTGGTACTAGGATAAGCATTGTTATTCCCATAAGAGTTAGAGGGGAACGGTCTAGAATTGTTACCAAAGTTACTCCTATAAGCATTGTTGTTGAAATTGTTTCTAGAGATAAAGTTCACATCTACTTGTTCTTGAGCAATCAAAGAATTTAAAGGAACATCATGAGGATCAACAGTAGATTGCTTCGAAAGTAGAGACATGATCAAGTCAACTTTTTCATTGAGGGAGGAAATCTCCTCGACAGAGTTTACCTTCCTACCTGTTGGAGCGCGTTCGGTGTGCCATTGGGAATAGTTGGTCATCATCTCATCGAGAAGCTTTGTGGCAGCACCAAGTGTAGTTGACATAAAAGTTCCTCCCGCGGCCGAGTCTAACAAGTTCCGCGAGGTAAAGTTCAAGCCTGCATAAAAAGTTTGGATAACCATCCAAGTAGTCAAACCGTGAGTAGGGCAGTTTTTGATAAGAGATTTCATTCGTTCCCAAGCTTGGGCAACGTGTTCATTATCCAATTGTTTAAAATTCATGATGTTACTTCTAAGTTGGATAATTTTAGCAGGTGGATAGTATTTTCCGATAAAAGCATCTTTGCACTTGTCCCATGAATCTATGCTATTTCTAGGCAAAGACTGAAACCAAATTTTAGCTCCTCCTCTCAAGGAGAAAGGAAAAAAGCTTAAGCTTAACAATATTACCATCTATTCCTTGGTACTTTTGCATATCACAAAGTTCTACAAAGTTGTTCAAGTGTAAAGCAGCATCATCTCCAGCACCGGAGAATTGTTCTCTCATAACTAAGTTCAGTAAAGCAGGTTTAATTTCATATGAAGGTGCTGAAGTGGCAGGTGTAGTGATAGGTGTGCTGATAAAGTCATCGTTGTTGTGACTAGTGAAGTCACACAACTTGGTGTTCTCGGTGGAACCCATAGTAGCAAGCAAGCAAGATAACTATTTTTGTGATTTTCGATAAAAAGGAACTAAAGCAAAAATGAAAAGTAAACTAACAAGACTAAAAAGCAAAGGCAAAAGATAGCATGCAACTCCCCTATCCTGAAGAGTGGAGTCCCCAGCAACGGCGCCAGAAAAAACTCCTTGATGGGCCTCGAACCCCTCGTTGGTTACCCCAAGTGGAAGGTGTAAGATGCAGTAAGTAGAAGTGTTTTCCCCTAGCAAAGATGCCAAGGATCGAATCCCCAGAGACTCCTAGGTTCAACAGGTAGGTGTCAACTGCTAACGGCGCAATTAGCAATCAACGTGGACCTGCACACAGATACAAATAACTTTGCTCCCAACGAGTACAGAGAGGTTGTCAATCTCTCCGGCCTTGCAGTTCACAAAGGGTTAAAAGCAATATGATAGTAGTGATAGATAGTGTTTTGCAATAGTAAATAAAATAGCGAAAAGTAAATAGTGTATGTGATCAATGATGGTAATATGGACCGGAGTCTCATGATGTTCACTAGTGATGTCTCTCTCCCAAAAGACGATAAAACAGCTATGTGAGGTAAACAAATTACAGCTAGGCAATTGACAGGACCACGAACGCAAACCAATGCTGACTACATTACAAGAAAGGTTGAGGTTCAAAGCATGGGCGGTACGCCAAAGTAAGTAGACCGAAATCCATCAATATCTACTACTAATCATCCACCTTGAGATATCTATCCAGAACATCTCGCTGGTATTAAGTTGCGAGTCCCACCCATAGTGTAAAATCAATGCAACAGACAACTGCATTAAAAGAACTTTGCGTAAAGTAAACAATCCTTGCACCCGCGGGCACAAGCACCGTTGTTTTCCCCCTTGTGGCAACAACACATCCCCTAGACTCATGTTTCTGTCACTCAAGCTAGTCATCGAGGGGCATGAACCCACAATCGAGCATAACGTTCCCTCTTGGAGTCACTACCTATTACTCGGCCAAAGCAATAAATAACAACGGAGAACATGCAAGAATTACTTATGAACTAAAATATAAAAGAGGTGAATCAAATATATTTCTCAAGATCAATCTGAACATAATCTCATAATCCATCGGATCCCAGCAAACTCAACATAGCAACAGCATAAGGATTACATAGGTGCCTCGATCATGTAGGGCAGCTCATGAGGACTAATTAGTGAAGCACAAGAACGGGAGGAGAACATCACATAGCTACTGGTCATGGACTCATGGTCCAAGGGAGACTACTCACGAGTCATCTGGGAGGCGTCCATGGTGGTGGAGAAGCTCCCGGTGGTGATCCTCCCCTCCGGCAGGGTGCCGGGAAGAGTTCTCCTGGTGCTCCCGATCTTGGAAGCGGCGGCGGCGGCGGAACAGAGATGGGATCGCGAAAAGAAGTCCTGTTCTGAGGGTTACGGGGAACCCTTTAAATATATGCCAAAGTAGGGCACCGGGGGAGCCTCGGGGGGCCCAGGCGCCCCCCGGCGCGGCCCAGGGGGGGCGCGCCCACAGGGCGCCTGGATCCCCTGTGCCCCCCCCAGGCTGCCCTTCGGACGCAGTGTTGTTTCCGGTTCGCTGATTTTTTATATAATTTTTCTGGATTTTTCTGGGCAGTTCTCGAAACGTGAAAACCTGAAATACAAAAACAGCCGAAAACAGAAACTGGCACTGGGGTGCACTGGATTAGTAAGTTAGTCCAAATATGATCAAAAGTGTATGGAAGTGTATGAATATCATAGCAATATCACCCAAAAGTGGTATGGAGCAAGCAGAAATTATAGATACGTTTTGGACGTATCAACATCCCCAAGCTTAATTCCTGCTCGTCCTCGAGTAGGTAAATGATAACAAGAATAATTTCTGTGGTGACATGCTATTAACCATATAGGACTTTTTCATAGTCATATGACAAAAGCTTACTGAGACAATGAATCTATAGTAATTAAGTTGCCTCATGAGAAAATCACAAAGGACTGAAAGTTTTACAATATGATATTGAAACATCAAATAGATTTGTAATGAACATGATGTGCAAATATGATAAAGTGATATCTCGCTTGCCCCCTTTAGTGAAGCAAAACATAAATGCAGGGGCACCTCCAAGGTTTAAGTGATGACTAGATACAATGATTTCAGAATAAACGATATCACAATCATGCAAAAGACAATGCTACTTTGGGACAATGCACATTACACTCAGAATGACAATCATGCTCTCAGTAGTTGGTGCTTTAAAAGAAGCTGGAGACTCTCGAACCGTGGCTTTTGTTGGCAAGGTTGAAAACCCGTAATCGGAAACAAAGACAAAACATGTACCAGAGCTCTTGGTTTTAAAACAGAGGTAATAATTATTATTTTTTAGATCATGCATGTTTCGTTAACGAATGCTAGCAGATAACTCAATCACTTCTTGAGATGGACAAGTTTCGAGGAACGACTCCCGAATGAGGATGATCGCATCCTCTTAATCTCCTTTGTTTATCACTGCCAAAGTTTTCTGATTTCTCATGAACAAAGCGTGAAGGAGGGTTTGTTTGTTATATTATCTTTTTGAGCCGGGCGCACTCAATGCCAGTTCCTTCTCGTATTATGTGTTTGCACATTATACATGCAATCCCGGGGTGAAGCTTGTCCAACTTAAAAAGATTATGAATTAACCACTACTTCTTCATGAACTTACAACAGAGGCACAAAATAGGAATGCTTTTTTCTTTGAATGATTTCGAGATGGCACATGCAAGTCTCCGTTAGGAATGGCAGGTAAATACCATGTAGGAAGGTATGGTGGACTCATATGGCATAACTGGATTAAAAGGATGTGGATGCACAAGCAGTTAGTCCGCTTAGTACAGGCGAAGGTTAGCAAAAGACTAGGAGCGACCAACTAAGAGAGCAATGACGGTCATAATCATGCAGAACGACAAAGCAACATTGAATCAGGCATGGAAGTTATATCGCTACTTAGAAACAAAAGATCATCAAGGCTTGACAGACTTTCTTTACAGTCTTAAATATGCGTGAGCATACGCCAAGTCAATCAAAATAAATTCTTTGAAGGAAGATATTACTAAACCATACCACATCATAGGCAAACAAACCATGTTGGTACTCCAATAACACATTGGGAACCCCCCAGCTATTTGAGACTAACCATAAGAAAACATGAACTACTAAGCGCCATTATGCACGTAGCATCTTTATCATAGACATATCAACCAATGCAACGGAAGCAAACTCTCTTAATAAGATAAGCATGATAACTAAAGAGAGTTCAAGCAACCAACTAAGCGAAAGCTCTTTAAAAAGATAAGCATGAAAACTGAGAGCTGAACATGATAGTAGCTATTAAAAGACAAAGAACACACACAGCAAGGATAGACATGAAAATTCTATGTTTTGTTCTAGGTAGAAGTGGAGCGTGTTTCTGATGGGCCTCGAACCCCTCGTTGGATTACCCCAAGTGGAAGGTGTAAGATGCAGTAAGTAGAAGTGTTTTCCCTTAGCAAAGATGCCAAGGATCGAATCCCCAGAGACTCCTAGGTTCAACAGGTAGGTGTCAACTGCTAACGGCACAATTAGCAATCAACGTGGACCTGCACACAGATACAAATAACTTTGCTCCCAACGAGTACAGAGAGGTTGTCAATCTCTCCGGCCTTGTAGTTCACAAAGGGTTAAAAGCAATATGATAGTAGTGATAGATAGTAATTTGCAATAGTAAATAAAATAGCGGAAAGTAAATAGTGTATGTGATCAATGATAGTAATATGGACCGGAGTCACATGATGTTCACTAGCGATGTCTCTCTCCCAAAAGACGATAAAACAGCTATGCGAGGTAACAAATTACAGCTGGGCAATTGACAGGACCACGAACGCAAACCAATGCTGACTACATTGCAAGAAAGGTTGAGGTTCAAAGCATGGGCGGTACGCCAAAGTAAGTAGACCAAAATCCATCAATATCTACTACTAATCATCCACCTTGAGATATCTATCCAGAACATCTCGCTGGTATTAAGTTGCGAGTCCCACCCATAGTGTAAACTCAATGCAACAGACAACTGCATTAAAAGAACTTTGCGTAAAGTAAACAATCCTTGCACCCGCGGGCACAAGCACCGTTGTTTCCCCCCTTGTGGCAACAGCACATCCCCTAGACTCATGTTTTTGTCACTCAAGCTAGTCATCGAGGGGCATGAACCCACAATCGAGCATAACGTTCCCTCTTGGAGTCACTACCTATTACTCGGCCAAAGCAATAAATAACAACGGAGAACATGCAAGAATTACTTATGAACTAAAATATAAAAGAGGTGAATCAAATATATTACTCAAGATCAATCTGAACATAATCTCATAATCCATCGGATCCCAGCAAACTCAACATAGCAACAGCATAAGGATTACATAGGTGCCTCGATCATGTAGGGCAGATCACGAGGACTAATTAGTGAAGCACAAGAACGGGAGGAGAACATCACATAGCTACTGGTCATGGACTCATGGTCCAAGGGAGACTACTCACGAGTCATCCGGGAGGCGTCCATGGTGGTGGAGAAGCTCCCGGTGGTGATCCTCCCCTCCGGCAGGGTGCCGGGAAGAGTTCTCCTGGTGCTCCCGATCTTGGAAGCGGCGGCGGCGGCGGAACAGAGATGAGATCGCGAAAAGAAGTCCTGTTCTGAGGGTTTGGGGGAACCCTTTAAATATATGCCAAAGTAGGGCACCGGGGGAGCCTCGAGGGGCCCAGGTGCCCCCCCGGCGCGGTCCGGGGGGGGGGGGGCCCACAGGGCGCCTGGAGCCCCTGTGGCCCCCCCAGGCTGCCCTTCGGACGCAGTGTTGTTTCCGGTATGCTGATTTTTTATATAATTTTTCTGGATTTTTCTGGGCAGTTCTCGAAACGTGAAAGCCTGAAATACAAAAACAGCCGAAAACAGAAACTGGCACTGGGGTGCACTGGATTAGTAAGTTAGTTCAAATATGATCAAAAGTGTATGGAAGTGTATGAATATCATAGCAATATCACCCAAAAGTGGCATGGAGCAAGCAGAAATTATAGATACGTTTTGGACGTATCATGCCCCCACTGGTTCTCGCTCGGCCAAGATCAGTCTGGCCCGAGCTCAAGAGAAGTACAAAAAAAACAAGCAATTCTAAAGACCACGGTCGACTGACGACACCCAGTGGTACTATCGGTCGGCCTTCAGAAGCTAAAAGCTACAAGACAAGTCACCCAGTGGGTGTGGCATCATCTTACGAACAAAGAAGTAGATTTCTCAATCTAAAGACTACACCAACACAGCAAATCAGTCGGAAGAGACAAACCTGGACATTGGTCCGAAGGGCCGAACTAGCGTCGTAAGCAGCCATGCTAGCCCCGTACGCCGCCTTCGTCCTCTTCATCATCAGCCCCGCCTAACGAACGGCTTCTTGAGCGGCGCCCACGGGATCCTCCGGGATGCGATGGGTGGAGAAGAGAATGGACGACGGAGCAGGCGCTGGGTCGACGGTCGGAGCAGCCACTGGGTCGACGGCCTCTCCAGCCGACGAAGGTGGGCGCACGGTCGACACGGGGACGACGAAGGAGACAGTGGTCCGGACCACGTCTTCCTGTTGCTGGGCCTCAGGGCCAGAAGGCATCTTCCGGCCCTTCCTTCCCGTGCGTCGTCGAGCCACTCCCGAGCGCTCATCATCATCATCATCATCATCGTCTAGGAGCTCTATGACATGGCGTGGCACTTCAAAAAAGACAGTTATGAGGTTCAGTCGACCGTCAGCTCAAACCAACGAAAAGCAAAGCACGATCTACAACTCGCACCTGCGCGGGACGTAGTAGCATCCGTGGTTTCCTCATCGTCCCGGCCCTTGTCGATATCCATCGAGGTCAGCAGCAGCACTGAAAAATTTCCTTGAAGGTGAGTCGACGAGGACAGAGTCGACCTCCGAAAGGCAGAAAGAAATAAAGCTGAACAACGCTTACGTGGAGGCGATTGGGGCATCCACCTTGATCTTGGGCAGGGCCTTCCGGGGCTTGGCGGTGGTGACCTTGGGCTGCTTGGGCGCCTTTTCGGATGGGTCGGGAGTGGCCGTACGAGCCCGCTTTTGCACCTGGGAGCTGGAGGGACCCGTCCGAGAGCGCACAACCCCTGGGTCGTGCTTCTCCTTGGATCGCTTCTCGCCACGGTGAGGTGACTCGACCTCCTCCCCGCTGCTGGAGTCCTCAATCTCCTCTTCGGTCTCTTCGTCAGACTTCCACCCGGAGACGTCACCCGCGTCCTGTTCGCCTTCCTGGACCTGATCCCCGTTGGGCACCTAGCAAATTTCGGTGTAGTTCTGCAGAAAAGATAGATTAGCCAAATGTCAGTCGGACTCATCAAGACAACTGCAAACCAAGAACAAGAACATCACTCGGAAGTCAAGGCCAGACCTTGTCAGGAAGATGGTCGGCGTCGAATGGGAGAACCCTTCCGGACCCCCTGGGGTTGTCTTTGTTCCCCGTGATACACTTTAGGCACTGCGCCACCGACTTCACGTTCGCTGCCTCTGGGTGGACTCGTGATGAGTCATCGACGCCGGAGTACAGCCACATCGGGTGGTCTCGGGCTTGGAGAGGATGGATCCTCCGCATGAGTTACACCTCAAGCATGTCCAGCCCTGTGACCCCGTCGCGGACCAACTGAACGACCCGTTCCACTAGCATGTCCACTTCCGCCCTCTCAGCTCGACTCACAACCAAAGACGGAGGCTGGCTGGCTCGACCAAGAGAAAAGGGAGGAAGACCGGTCGACTGACCAGGAGTCGGACTGTCCTTACAATAGAACCAAGTCGACTGCCAGCCCCGAACCGACTCAGGGAGAATCATAGCAAGAAAAGCGCTCCTATTCCTAAGCTGGATGCCTAGCCCGCCGCACACCTGGATGACGTGCGTCTTCTCGTCACTCGAATTCGCCTTCTTGACGGTTTGCGAGTGACAAGTAAAGATATGTTTGAACAAGCCCCAGTGCGGCCGACAGCCGAGGAAGTTCTCACACATCGAGATGAACGTAGCCAGGAAAGCAATGTAGTTGGGCGTGAAGTAGTGCAGCTGGGCGCCGTAAAAAATAAGGAAGGCGCGCAAGAAAGGGTGCGGGGGCATGGAGAAACCTCGGTCGACGTGAGTCGTGAGGAGGACGCACTCGCCCTCCCGCGGCTGGGGCTCGAGCTCGCCTTCCGGCACCCGCCAGGAGCCGCGGGCGACCAACCCCTCTTCCTCCAGCTCCTCCATGTCCTCCACCTTGATGGTGGACCTGATCCAGTCCCCCTGGATCCAACCAGGAGGGAGCCCCGACCTCGACGAGGACCCGCCGCGTCCGGACCGCTTCCCCTTCCCCGTTGCCCGCCTTCTTCGAGCGCTCCAGCACCGCGGTCTTCTCTTTGCCCATGGGCGCGAGCTGGCGTTGGCTGTGGAGAAAGGGAGAAGGAGCAGAGGCACGGCGGAGAGACGGAGGCGAGGAAACAGAGAATGGGCCCACAGTGTCCTCGCTTCGGGCTCGACGCGCATTTATAGCACCTCGGTCGAGTGACTGACTGGTGGCCCCGAGCGATCCTATCAAACCCCGCAACAGGCGCGGACGCGATATGTGGCGAAAAAGGAGGCGCAAGGATCGAGGCGTCCCATGCATATCCTATCCGATTGCCGCGGCACGACCCGTCCCGCGCACTTCCCCAAATTTCGAAATCCCGCAAAATTCAGCGACCAGAGAACAACCAATCCCGCCGAAAACTGCGCACGCCAACGGCACTCGGTGCCTCGCGCAAAGTTCAGTCGACGGGTAACACAACTTACACACTCGATGGTTCCAAAATCGATCAAGGCGACCAAGACGAGATTGAAAAAACAGCCTGGTCCACAAGCTCAGAGCAGACTACCCCAAGGGCGTCGAACTCGGACCAAAGCTCTCTTCAGCACTCTCTCCTGCTCCATCCTCAATCCATTCGGGGGCTACTAATGAGGTTACAGACCTATGGTAGGGCCACATGCCTGACCAATATACCCCACCCAAGATCACTACCCCAGAAGATCAAAAGACAAAACCGATGACGATAAGGAAAGTCGACTGAGACGGTCCAAGAGGACATCCCACTCGACTGGACATCACTTACCAGACGACTCAACTTCACTCGACCCGTCCAAGGCACTCGACCCCCGAAGGTCAAAGGTCCCTTAGGACAGCAACGGTCTGGGATTTACTCGCGGCAGTGAATGCCTTTATTACTCTTTACTGCAGACGTTATCAGTAACGTTCGCCTTAATGTACATTGAACCCTTAGTAACGTGGAGCATGGCCGGGGTCCTGGCGCACTATATAAGCCACCCCCTCCTCCAGTACAAGGGTTCGCACCCCTGTAACACACACCTATACACACTTCAGTCGACCGCCTCCGGGCACCAAGACGTAGGGCTGTTATTTCCTCCGAGAAGGGCCTGAACTCGTAAAACACCTTGTGTACAACTTCACCATAGTTAGGGCCTTGCCTCCTCATTCGTACCCCCTACTTGTACTATCAGACTAAGAACCACGACACCTCCCCCCTTTCCTAGTCCAACTAGGATTCCTAGGGGGAGGGTGCGGCCAGCCCTATGAGCTGCCTCTCTCTATTCCCTCAATGGCCCACTATGGCCCATACTCCCTCGGAAGGGTTCCGGTAACCCCCTCCGGCACTCCGGTTAAATCCGAAACTTTTCCGGAACACTTCCGGTGTCCGAATATAGTCGTCCAATATGTCAATCTATATGTCTCGGACATTCCGAGACTCCTCGTCATGTCCGTGATCTCATCCGGGACTCCGAACTACCTTTGGTACATCAAAACTCATAAACTCATAATACCGATCGTCATCAAACGTTAAGCGTGCGGACCCTACGGGTTCGAGAACTATGTAGACATGACCGAGACTCATCTCCGGCCAATAACCAATAGTGGAACCTGGATGCTCATATTGGCTCCTACATATTCTACGAAGATCTTTATCGGTCAAACCGCATAACAACATACTTTGTTCCTTTTGTCATCGGTATGTTACTTGCCCGAGATTCGATCGTCGGTATATCAATACCTAGTTCAATCTCGTTACCGACAAGTCTCTTTACTCGTTCCGTAATACATCATCTCGTGACTAACTCATTAGTCATTTTCTTGCAAGGCTTATTATGATGTGCATTACCGAGAGGGCCCATAGATACCTCTCCGACACTCGGAGTGACAAATCCTATTCTTGATCTATGCCAACACCACGAACACTTTTGGAGACACCTGTAGAGCATCTTTATAATCACCCAGTTATGTTGTGACGTTTGATAGAACACAAGGTGTTCCTCCGGTATATGGGAGTTGCATAATCTCATAGTTATAGGAACATGTATAAGTCATGAAGAAAGCAATAGCAGTAAAACTAAACGATCATAGTGCTAAGCTAACAGATGGGTCTTGTCCAAAACATCATTCTCCTAATGATGTGATCTCGTTGATCAAATGACAACTCATGTCTATGGCTAGGAAACATAACCATCTTTGATCAATAAGCTAGTCTAGTAGAGGCATACTAGGGACATACTATTTTGTCTATGTATTCACACATGTACTAAGTTTCCGATTAATACAACTCTAGCATGAATAAAAGACATTTATCATGATATAAGTAAATACAAATAGCATCTTTATTATTGCCTCTAGGGCATATTTCCTTCAGGCCCCGGGGGCGGCGCGCAGGGCGAAAGCGGTGGGCGGTGTCTAGGGTTTATATCGGTTAGGCCGACACCATGTTGGAAGGGATAGAGAAGGATTGGTGGAATTGATGTTTATTGCTTGAGCCTCATGGGCTGATACGTCTCCAACGTATCTATAATTTTTTATTGTTCCATGCTATTATTTATGATGTTTTGGATGTTTAATGGGCTTTGTTATACACTTTTATATTATTTTTGGGACTAACCTATTAACCCAAAGGCCCAGTCCAGATTGCTGTTTTTTGACTGTTTCAGGGTTTCACAGAAAAGGGATATCAAACGGAGTCCAAACGGAATGAAAGTTCAGGAGTGATATTTTTGGAGCAAAATACGCACGGGAGACTTGAGAACCACGGAATAGGGCTGACATGGTGTCCACGAGGGTGGGGGGCGCGCCCCCTACAGGGCGCGCCCCCTGCCTCGTGGGCCCCACGTTTGGCCCCCGTTGCCCTCCTTCCTCCTATATATATCTACGTACCCCGAAACCATCTGAACAAGAGAGAAAACCCTAGTTCCACCGCCGCAACCTTCTGTTCCCGTGAGATCCCATTTTGGGGCCTGTTCCGGAGCTCCGCCGGAGGGGGGATTTACCACGGAGTGCTTCTACATCATCATCATCGCCTCACCATGAGTTGTGAGTAGTTTACCATAGACCTTCGGGTCCATAGTTAGTACCTAGATGGCTTCTTCTCCCTCTTTGGATCTCAATACAAATTTCTCCTAGGTCTTCGAGGAGATCTATTCGATGTAATTTCTTTTTGCGGTGTGTTTGTCGAGATCCGATGAATTGTGGGTTTATAATCAAGATTATCTATGATAAATATTCGGTCCTTTTCTGAACTCTTTTATGTATGATTATAATATGCTTGCAAGTCTCTTCGAATTATTTGTTTGGTTTGGCCTACTAGATCTATAGTTCTTGCAATGAGAGAAGTGCTTGGCTCTGGGTTCAATCTTGCGGTGTCCTTTCCCAGTGACAGTAGGGGCAGCAAGGCACGTATTGTATTGTTGCCATCGAGGATAAAAAGATGGGGTTTATATCATGTTATTTGATTTTATCCCTCTACATCATGTCATCTTCCTTAAGGCGTTACTCTGTTCTTATGAACTTAATACTCTAGATGCATGCTGGATAGCGGTCGATGTGTAGAGTAATAGTAGTAGATGCAGAATCAATTCGGTCTACTTTTCTCGGACGTGATGCCTATATATAATGATCATGCCTAGATAGTCTCATAATTATTCGCTTTTCTATCAATTGCTCGACAGTAATTCGTTCACCCACCGTAGAATTCTGCTATCATGAGAGAAGCCACTAGATAAACATATGGCCCCCGTGTCTATTCTCAACATATCAATCTACAATCTACTTTACTTTTCCATTTTTACTTTCTGTTCTTATATCCAAAAATACCAAAAATATCAAACTATCATATCTATCAGATCTCACTTTTGTAAGTGACCATAAAGGGATTGACAACCCCTTATCGCATTGGCTGCGAAGTTCTTATTTGTTTGCAGGTGCGAGGGACTCGCGCGTGGTCTCCTACTGGGTAGATACCTTGGTTCTCAAAAACTGAGGGAAATACTTACGCTACTGTGCTGCATCACCCTTTCCTCTTCGATGGAGTACAACGCAAGCTCGAGAAGTAGCAAGAAGAATTTCTGGCGCCGTTGCCGAGGAGGCTTACGCAAAATTCATATACCAAGTACCTATCACAAACCCTTATCCTTCGCATTACATTTATTTGCCTCTTGTTTTCCTCTCCCCCACTTTACCCTTGTCGTTTTATTTGTCCTTCTTTTTGCCGTGTGTTTACCGTTCGCTTGCTTCTTGTTTGCTTCTGTTGCTATGTGCCCTCAATTAACTTGCATCTTCGCTTGCTAAAGTATGGATCCTCATCCACTTGCTAATATCTTTAAGAGATCCAATTATGTTGAACCTATTGCTAGTGAGCTGCGTGCACTAGCTTATCTTTATGAGGTTTTGCTTGAAATTCATGAATCTAAAAATTGTGAGGATTTGTTAAAAGAAAAAGTGATTCATGATAGTTCCTTAAATAAAAAGCATGATTGCAATGATGTTATTATAAATTCTATTAATGTCAATTGTGTTAATGATATGCAAAACCTCAAGCTTGGGGATGCTAGTTTTGCTATGACTACTACTTGTTGCAATGATCATGAGTGGGGTGATTCTTATTATGATCTTGAAAATTTATTTAAGCCCCATGATGAATATAAGATTGAAAATAATGTTTGCAATAATATTGAAAGTGGGTTTGGAAGAGTGTCAACTTTAGATCCCACATATTTGGAGAATTTTCAATCTTATGAATTTTTTGATAAAAGTGGGTTTGGATAGGTCATGACTTTAGTTAATGTTGACCCCACTATTTTGGAAGAGTGTCAACTTCGCATGCATGTGGATCGTGTTGAGAAAATGTTACGTGATAGCTATATTGTTGAATTTGCTTATGATCCTACATGCAATTATTATGAGAGAGGGAAATATGGTTGTAGAAATTTTCATGTTACTAAATTACCTCTCGTGATGTTGAGATTGCTATTGTTTCTTTCTCCTTCCTTGCATATGCTAGATCTTGCTTGTCTTGGTAATTTGTTTTCCTATAAGATGTCTATGAATAGGAAGTATGTTAGACTTAGATGTGTTTGTCACATGTTTTATGATGCTCTCTTTGTGCTTCAATCCTTGTCTTTCATGTGAGCATCATTGAATTCTCAAGCCTATCTTAATGGCTATAAAGAAAGAGCTTGTTGGGAGGCAACCCAATTTTATTTTCTTTGTTTTTGCTTCTGTTTAGGAATAAATATTGCATTTAGCTTCTGTTTAGATGTGGTTTTGTGTTTTAATTAGTGTTTGTGCCAAGTAGAACCTTTGGTAAAACTCGTGTGAAGTTTATATGAGCATGCTGTAAAAAACAGAAACGTTAGCGCTCATGAGAATAGTCACCAGATTTTACTGGAGAGTGCTATTTAGTTGATTCTTTTTGCAGATGATTAATAGACAAATTCCTCATGTTTACCAATTTATTTCAATTTTTTTGGAGTTACAGAAGTATTCGAAAGTTACAAATTACTACAGACTGTTCTGTTTTTGACAGATTCTGTTTTTCGTGTGTTGTTTGCTTATTTTGATGAATCTATGAGTAGTATTGGAGGATATGAATCATAGAGAAGTTTGAATACAGTAGGTTTAACACTAATATAAACAAAGAATGAGTTCATTACAGTACCTTTGAGTGGTGGTTAGTTTTCTTATACTAACGGAGCTCACGCGATTTTTGTGTAAGTTTTGTGTTGTGAAGTTTCAAGTTTTGAGTATTGCTTTGATGGACTACAAAACAAAGAGTGGAAAGAGCCTAAGCTTGGGGATGCACAAGGCACCCCAAGGTAAAATTCAAGGACAACCAAAAGCCTAAGCTTGGGGATGCCCCGGGAAAGCATCCCCTCTTTCGTCTTCATCTATCGGTAACTACACTCGGGACTATATTTTTATTCACCACATGATATGTGTTTTACTTGGAGTGTCATGTATTATTTGAGTCTTTGCTTTTTAGTTTGCCACAATCATCCTTGCTAGACACACCTTTTTGAGAGAGATAATTATGGCCTAGGAATTGTTAGAACACTCTATGTGCTTCACTTATATCTTTTGAGTTAAATAGTTTGCTCTAGTGCTTCACTTATATCTTTTAGAGCACGGTGGTAATTTTATTTTGTAGAAATTGTTGATCTATCATGCTTCACTTATATCCTTTTGAGAGTCTATTAGAACAGCATGGTAATGTGCTTTGGCTATAAAACTAGCCTTCACATGATATGCATCCAAGATGAATGTAGTAAAAACTTTCATACTAAGTGCATTGAATATGATGAGAAGTTGGATGCTTGATAATTGTTTTGAGATATGAGGATAGTGATATTAGAGTCATGCTAGTGGAGTAATTATGAAATTGAGAAATACTTGTGTTAAATTTTGTGATTTCCGTAGCATGCACATATGGTGAACCGCTATGTGACGAAGTTAGAGCATGAGGTATTTGTAGAGTGTCATCCTTTGTGTGGAGGTCGGGGGCGCGCGATGGTTAACTCCTACCAACCTCCCCCCTAGGAGCATGCGTTGATTTCTTTGTTTTGATGACTCATAAATTTTTGCAATAAGTATATGAGTTCTTATGACTAATGTTGAGTCCATGGATTATACGCACTCTCACCCTTCCACCATTGCTAGCCTCTCTTGTACCGCGCAACTTTCGCCGGTACCATACACTCACTATACACCTTCCTCAAAACAGCCACCATATATCTTCCTCTAAACAGCCACCATACCTACCTATCATGGCATTTCCATAGCCATTGCGAGATATATTGCCATGCAACTTTCCACCGTTCCGTTCATATGACACACTTCATATTGTCATATTGCCATGCATAATCATGTAGTTGACATCGTATTTGTGGCAAAGCCAGCATGCATAATTTTTCATACATGTCACTCTTGATTCATTGCACATCCCGGTACACCGCCGGAGGCATTCATATAGAGTCATACTTTGTTCTAGTATCGAGTTGTAATACCGAGTTGTAAATCAATAGAACTGTGATGATCATCATTATTAGAGCATTGTCTCATGTGAGAAAAGGCCAAACAAAAGAGAAGGCCCCTAAAAAAGGAAAATAAAAGGAACAATTGCTACTATATTTTTCCACACTTGTGCTTCAAAGTAGCACCATGTTCTTCATGATAGAGAGTCTCATGTTTAGTCATTTTCATATACTAGTGGGAATTTTCATTACAGAACTTGGCTTGTATATTCCAACGATGGGCTTCCTCAAATGCCCAAGGTCTTCATGAGCAAGCAAGTTGGATGCACACCCACTTAGTTTCTTTTGTTGAGATTTCATACATATTTAGCTCTAGTGCATCCGTTGCATGGCAATCCCTACTCACTCATATTGATATCTATTGATGGGCATCTCCCTAGCCCATTGATACGCCTAGTCGATGTGAAACTATCTCCCTCCTTTTTGTCTTCTCCACAACCACCACTCTATTCCACATAGTGCTATATCCATGGCTCACGGTCATGTATTGCGTGAAAGATGAAAGGTTTGAAAGAATAGAGTATGAAAATAAGTGCTTGGCTGAAACCGGGGTTGTGCATGATATGAATATTTTGTGTGATGAAGAGGGAGCATAGCAAGACTATATGATTTTGTAGGGATAACTTTCTTTAGCCACAGTATTTTGAGAAGACATGATTGCTTTGTTAGTATGCTTGAAGTATTATTATTTCTTATGTAAATATAGACTTTTGTCTTGAATTTTTCAGATCTGAACATTCATGCCACAATAAAGAGAACTACATTGAAAATTATGTTGGTTAGCATTCCACATCAAAAATTCTGTTTTTATCATTTACCTACTCGAGGACGAGCAGGAATTAAGCTTGGGGATGCTTGATACGTCTCCGACGTATCTATACTTTTTTATTGTTCCATGCTATTGTTTATGATGTTTTGGATGTTTAATGGGCTTTGTTATACACTTTTATATTATTTTTGGGACTAACCTATTAACCCAAAGGCCCAGTCCAAATTGCTGTTTTTTTGCCTATTTCAGGGTTTTACATAAAAGGAATATCAAACGGAGTCCAAATGGAATGAAACTTCGGGAGCGATATTTTTGGAGCAAAATACGCATGGGAGACTTGAGAACCACGAAATAGGGCTGACGTGGCGTCCACGAGGGTGGGGGGCGCACCCCCAGCCTCGTGGGCCCCACGTTTGGCCCCCGGTGCCCTCCTTCCTCCTATATATACCTACGTACGCCGAAACCATCAGAACAAGAGAAAAAACCCTAGTTGCACCGCCGCAACCTTTTGTTCCCGTGAGATCCCATCTTGGGGCCTGTTCCGGAGCTCCGCCGGAGGGGGGATCTACCATGGAGTGCTTCTACATCATCATCATCGCCTCACGATGAGTTGTGAGTAGTTACCATAGACCTTCAGGTCCATAGTTAGTACCTAGATGGCTTCTTCTCTCTCTTTGGATCTCAATACCAAGTTCTCCTCGGTCTTCGAGGAGATCTATTCGATGTAATCTCTTTTTGCGGTGTGTTTGTCGAGATCCGATGAATTGTGGGTTTATGATCAAGATTATCTATGAGAGATATTTGGTTCTTTTCTGAACTCTTTTATGTATGATTATAATATCCTTTCAAGTCTCTTCGAATTAAATTATTGGTTTGGTTTGGCCTACTAGATCTATAGTTCTTGCAATGGGAGAAGGCTTGGCTTTGGGTTCAATCTTGCGGTGTCCTTTCCCAGTCAAAGTAGGGGCAGCAAGGCACGTATTGTATTGTTGCCATCGAGGATAAAAAGATGGGGTTTATATCATGTTATTTGAGTTTATCCCTCTACATCATGTCGTCTTGCGGAAGGTGTTACTCTGTTTTTTATGAACTTAATACTCTAGATGCATGCTGGATAGCGGTCGATGTGTGGAGTAATAGTAGTAGATGCAGAATCGTTTCGGTCTACTTGTCTCGGACGTGATGCCTATATATAATGATCATGCCTAGATAGTCTCATAATAATTCGCTTTTCTATCAATTGCTCGACAGTAATTCGTTCACTCACCGTAGAATTCTGCTATCATGAGAGAAGCCACTAGAGAAACCTATGGCCCCTGGGTCTATTCTCAACATATCAATCTACAATCTACTTTACTTTTCCATTTTTTACTTTCTGTTCTTATATCCAAAAATACCAAAAATATCAAACTATCATATCTATCAGATCTCACTTTCGTAAGTGACCGTAAAGGGATTGACAACCCCTTATCGCGTTGGCTGCGAAGTTCTTATTTGTTTGTGCATGTGCGAGGGACTTGCGCGTGGTCTCCTACTGGATTGATACCTTGGTTCTCAAAACCGAGGGAAATACTTACGCTACTGTGTTGCATCACCCTTTCCTATTCGAGGGAGTACAACGCAAGCTCGAGAAGTAGCATGGGTATATATATATATATATATATATATATATATATATATATATATATATATATATATATATATATATATATATATATATATAGTACATTATCATCTTGGAGTACAAGGCAAGGTGGAATAAATCATACGCTATCCTATAGTTTCTAAATAAACATTATACTCAACAACCGGCACCCCTTATATCCAGCCCAAATATGGGGCGAATATGGAGGCGCCCGGGCAGGTCCGCCACATTGTACCTGACATACCTACCCCACTACAAATTGCACCAAATCCACCAAACCCCCATCCTCCCGCCTCCCTTCAACCTTTCCTCCGAGCCCTCGCCGTCCGCCACCCTTGCTCCCCATCCTCACCGCCGGTTCTGATCCGCCGCCCTAGATGTCGTTCAATGATAATTTTTTTCTAGGAATACACAAAGTTTGCCTATCATTTCATTGAGAGAAGAAGATGGAATATGTACATGAGGTGGTACAACACATGATACGAACACAAGGGGCGTGAACATGGTACCCGAAGTGAAGAGACAATAGAGGCTCGACCCCAAACAAAGAAGAACACAACTAAACTCGCCGACCAGAGGAGCTATCTAACCAACAAACAAACGACCTAACATATCCACATCTAGCACCGAGGACGCCACGAGCAAAACAAGACAACACCTTCATGAAGGAGAATTCCACCGGGATGCCATCGTCATCCGGTCTGGAAAACCGGACCCGAGGTTTGCATTGATGCTCAAAGAGGGGCACAGAAAAATGGCCATAGCAGCGCCTTCAGGAAGGAGACGGCACCCGCGGGTGTCGCAGCTACCGGCAGAGAAGCAATAATTTCTACCTGGCCAATTTCCAAGCAATCCCAAGCCGCCGGAGCACAAATCGGAGATGAGGCAGGCAGTCAAAGGCTGGAGCAGCTACTATAGGAAGTAGAGTTATGCCCGATGCCAAAGAAGGCACCGGGCGCTGCCGGAGGCGGGAGCTCCGTCGGAGGACGTGGTTGCGTGGCTGGGTGGAATGAGGCGGCGGGGATGCTATGGTGGCTGAAGCCCCAGACAAGCCAGGTTCTGGAAGAGAGCGCAGATCTAGGCCACCTGGACTGGAGCAGCAAGGACACCGGCATGCCCAAGGAACCGGAAGGGGACGCAACTCCAAAGCATGCTGGAGACGAAGATGTACCGGGATGGACGGGCAACCAAGGTACCATCAGGGTGGTGGTGGTGCGGAGACACCGAGGAGTCAGCGAGCCAAAGGAGCTGGAAAGAGCATAGCTCTCAAGGCACGCCTAGTCCGAAGTCGCGTCGGCCGGCCATGAAAGCAGGAGGAGGCGCAGGTCCATGACCGTCGAGCGAAGCCGCCCCTGCTGGGGGAAGACGAAGGGGGACTCGCGCTCAGCCAAGCATCCCGGACGGCGCGCTATAAAAACAGCCACCGTTGGGCACAACCAGTCGCCTTCAAGGCTGCCTCCCGAAGAGGTCGGCCCAGAGCTCGCATGGAGGGAGGGTCGGGAGGGGGGGTGGTCGCAGCTAGAAGGGCGCACCTGGCCGCCACGGGTGGCCGGCTGGAGAGAACCAAATCCCGCCGGAGCAGGCCCCTAGATCATGGCAGGGGCGGGCCGGAGTCGCCGCAAGGGAGCCGCAGCCGTGGGGGCTGCCAGCACCGCCAATATGCCGGGGATGCCGACCAGGGCCGCACCCACCGCCGATGCGGGCCGCATGCTCCACCGGCACCAGATCTAGGGGGAGGGGCGGAGGGAGAGGGTTGGGGCGGAGTTGGAGAAGAATGAGCCCCGCCGCCGCCATCCCTGGGCCTGGTGCGGCTTAGCCGACCGGCCCTCCGGCAACGGCGACGCGGGGGTGGGCGGGAGGTCGGGGTCGGGCCGGCGGCGGCGAGGGTTTCCCCCGGCTCGCCCGGCTCGAGTGACGCGGGGGCTTGCTCAGTTCGTCTATCCGCACCTTTTGGCTGTCCATTCCATGATAATCAATGTCAACACGGAGGCTTGCTCGGTTCGTTTATCCACACCTTCTTACTGTCCGTTCAATGATAATGAGTGTCCAACTTTGCCTTCATTTGAAGTTGGGAGAGGTGCAAGCTCATGTTGGATGTGCAAAAGGAGATTATGGATTGAGACTAAAAGCGGGCAGAGAAGAAGATATAAATTGAGAGGGAGAAGATCGAATTGGAGAATTACGAGGTGGCGATTAAATGAGCTCGAGAAGGCCAAAACATTTGGAGAGAATGAGGTTGAGAAGGAGAGGTTGCAACTCTCATGGGATGCGGTGGATGTGAAGATGATATTGACGAACGAAACCTTTTTGGATGAGCATGTAAAGAAGTGGCTTGCGGAGAGAATAAGATCAACGACTGTAGGGAGTACGAGGCAACGAGGGCGGCTCTGGCAGAGCAAGATGCAAGGATGGCCTCGGTGCAGGCGACATGGATGGCGTCCGGCAAGTGATCCGGCGAGGCAGCAATTCATCAACCTTGGACATTGATTTCATTTTGGCATGTGTGAATTGTTAAACTATAATTTATTTTGCTTTGTTTTAACTCGTTGAATTGCAATAATTTGTATTGTATGATCGACGTTCATGAATTGCATGGATTTAAAGCTCCATATTTAAGATGTGTAAATGTACAACAACCCATATGGAAGGTCGTCCGGCGCTGTTCACGGACGCGTCCACGGATGTATAGTGAGCCGGATTTGCCAAACTCGATTGTAGATGCTCTAAAGATAGAAAGCAGCCAGGTGCTAACTTTCAAAGGCCTCTTTTATCAGGAGGCACGAGACGTCTCTCTCGTCGATCGTCTCAATTGACCAAGGAAGTTGTTTCACGTGCGGAATTACGTACGGCACAAGGTGGATTAATTGCCAAACTTCCATGGAAACCATCTACAAGAGTACAACCATTTTCAATCCACACAAACCTCCCGCATATATTCGTACATCAACGAGCATCTCTCGATCTCACCGAACGACAATGAATTCCCTCGCAGCTCTCCTCCAGCTGCTTTGCCTCCTCTTGTCACTTCATCAGAGCCCATGCTACGGTGCGGCGGCCACGCCGGGCAACTTCTCCTCCTGCCTCGTCTCCAACGGCGTCACCAACTTCTCCCTGCCCACGTCTCCGAGCTACGCCGGGCTGCTCAATTCCTCCATCTTCAACCTCCGGTTCACGCTCCCGAACGTCGCCGGACCCGCCGCCGTTGTCCTCCCGGAGTCGAGGGATGGCCTGCGGCAAGCCATCCTGTGCGCCCGCGCAAGCTCGCTTGCGATCCGCGTGCGCAGCGGCGGGCACAGCTACGAGGGGCTGTCCTACACCACGGAGAACAATGTGCCGTTCGTGGTGGTCGACCTCGCGAGCCTGAACCGCGTCCGGGTCGAGCCGGGCTCGGCCACGGCCTGGGCCGAATCGGGAGCGACGGTGGGGGAGCTGTACTACGCCGTAGGGCTTTCGAGCCGGTCCTTGGCGTTCACGGCCGGGTCGGAGTCGACTACTGGTCTAGGCGGCCAAATCTCCGGCGGCGGGTTCGGGCTCCTGTCCCGGAAGTTTGCGCTCGCCGCGGACAACGTGCTGGACGCGGTGCTCATCAGCCCGGACGGCAGAGTCCTTGACCGGAGCTCAATGGGCGACGATGTGTTCTGGGCGATCCGGGGCGGCGGAGGCGGGAGCTGGGGCGTGGTGTACGCTTGGAAGCTCCGGCTCGTTCCGGTTCCTGGCAACGTCACCGCGTTCACCGTTGGCCGGACCGGTCCGGTCGAACTCATTGCCGGGTTGCTACACAGGTGGCAGTATGTCGGGCCCAATCTACCGGACGAGTTTTATCTCTCCGTGTATGCTCCTACCGGGTCGACGGACGGCAACGTCTCCATCTCCTTCACCGGTCAGGTGCTAGCGTCAAAAGAGCATGCCTTGTCAGTGCTCAGGCAGAGCTTTCCTGAGCTGGGTTTAACCGAGCAAGACCTCTCAGAAATGAGCTGGATCGAGTCGACGGCCAAGTTCGCCGGTCTGGGCACGGTGGAGGACCTGGCGAACCGGCGTCGGCAGCCAAAGCAGTATTCCAAGAGCAAGTCCGACTACGTGCAGGCACCGATCTCGAGGCAGGACATGGTCGGGATCGTCCGGCACCTGTCGACCGGGCCGACCGGGTCCATCCAGCTGGACCCCTACGGCGGCGCCATGGCGCGGCTCGGGAGCGCCGAGACGCCGTTCCCGCACCGCGCCGGCAACCTGTACAGTATCCAGTACGGCGTGAACTGGAACCGGTCGCAGGTAGCCCGCGCGGAGGAGTTCATCGGATGGCTCAAGTTGTTCTACAAGTTCATGGCCCCCTACGTGTCCAAGGATCCCCGCGCTGCGTACGTGAACTACCTCGACCTCGACCTGGGCGTGAACAACTGGACGCGCGCTGCCGGTGGGTCGTCCGCGCAGGCGGTGGCTCGTGCGAGGTCGTCGTGGGGGAAGGCGTACTTCGGAGAGAACTTCGACCGGCTGGTTCGTGCTAAGACGGTGGCCGATCCTGGCAACGTGTTCAACAACGCACAGAGCATCCCTCCCTTGAAAATTTAGAGCCGAGGAGCAGACATGATGTTTGCGGAATAATAAATTTGGCCGTGGAACGTGGGGGTGTGCTTTCAAAATTTCTTTTTGCGATCCTGACAGACCCCCCCCC
>LR738711.1:849956437-850158087 GCA_902687465.1 Secale cereale | reverse complement strand
CGGTCGCGGCCGCCGGCCACCGATTCCGCCCGTCTCGCATTTTTCTGCTTGGTCCGGGGCGTTTCCGGGCGCTCCCGTTCGATCCGCTCCCAATGCGGCGGGTTCCCCGTCGCCTCAATCTCCTCTGACGCTCCTCTGTCTCTCTGTCGCCGCCGCAGGATGGCCGCCACGCTCCACGCCAAGATCAACCGCAAGCGCCTCGACAAAGCTCGACATCATCAAAATCTGGTGAGCCACCTCACTTCCTCAACCCGACGCCCCCGATTTCCCTCTGCTTTGAGCTCGCGGTTCGCCCCGAATTTAATTCGCGTGTTCTGTCTGATGCTGCAGCGAGGAGATCCTGAACCCGTCGGTGCCCATGGCGCTCAGGCTCTCCGGGATCCTCATGGGTGAGCCGTCCGGGCTGTTTCGCTCCTTTTTTTTCTCGCCGGATTTGTTCTTGTTCTCCCTCGGGGACGTGACGCGTGTTTGTTGTTGCCTGTGCGCGTGATGAGCAAGTGGCGTGGTGATCGTGTACCAGAGGAAGGTGAAGCTTCTCTACGGTCAGTCCGGCGACCACAACCGTGCAGTCTGTGGCCTTGGTCGCGCAGCTCGAACAAGTGCGCAAACGCAATGAAGTTCATTGCCCATGCTCGTGCTGCTCGACGAACACAACTGCACTGCAGCTCCTGGATGGTGGACTGCCACCGTCGGGCCCGGGCGTTTCGGCGTGATCAGTTCGCAGGTACTACTGGAGACGGTCGCTACCTCGACGGTGGTAGTTAGTTGTCGAGAAGTTGTCGATAAAAACAAATTCAGCAAGCCCTTGTTGACAAAAAAAAATAGAACGCAATGCAGTGCACTTGCCTCGACTATGCACTTCGGACACCTTGACAAAAAATTATGAGGAAAGACAAAACGAATCATGCAGTACAGTTGTCTCGTGTTTGCAGTCACGAAACATTCATGAAAAATAAGAAAGAAAGGCAACAAGTAATACTGCAGTTCAATAACCTCAACCGTGCAAACTTAAAAACGTTTTGCCAAAAGAAAAATTGCAGTACACTATCTTTGCGCATGCAGTAAAGAGGAAATAGAAAAAAAACATGGACTCCACTCACTGAACCCTCTCGTCCACTCTCCCGGTGCACGCACATAAAAAAACAAGCCGTTTTCTTGCGTCTGATGCAGTGCGGTTTTCAGTTTGAAGCGGTGCGCTTTTCTGTCCGATGCAGTGCACGCGTCGATTTTGTTATCGTGAAAAACGGCGTGTCCGCGTTTTTGTATTTTCAAAACTGCTCTTAAACCGTAAGGAATTAGAGGGAGTGTTCTACATGAAAAAGTAGCGTCTCGATGATATCCTTCCAACGGTGTATCATTTGGATCATTTCGACCAACGTTTTGTAAAAAATTCACGAAAAAACGGCCAATGCCCTTCGAAGTCAGCCGCACGATTTTCAAAAATTAACTAAAAACCGTAAGGAATCTCAAAAAAATTTCAACATATGAAAGTTGCGCCTCGTTCGTAGCTTTCCAACGGCGTATCACACGCCCCGTTTTGACAAACGGTTAAAAACTGAAGCTAAAACAATACCGAAAATTGCAAAAAATTCAAAAAAACATAATTCCGCGAACCCGCAATGCTGTATGGCGCCGAGTGTTGGCCGACTAAAAGGCGACATGTTCAACAGTTAGGTGTGGTGGAGATGCGTATGTTGAGATGGATGTGTGGCAACACGAGGAAGGATCGAGTCCGGAATGATGATATACGAGATAGAGTTGGGGTAGCACCTATTGAAGAGAAGCTTGTCCAACATCGTCTGAGATGGTTTGGTCATATTCAGCGCAGGCCTCTAGAAGCCCCAGTGCATAGCGGACGGCTAAAACGTGCGGAGAATGTCAAGAGAGATCGGGGTAGACCGAATTTGACATGGGAGGAGTCCGTTAAGAGAGACCTGAAGGATTGGAGTATCACCAGAGAACTAGCTATGGACAGGGGTGCGTGGAAGCTTGCTATCCATGTGCCGGAGCCATGAGTTGGTCACGAGATCTTATGGGTTTCACCTCTAGCCTACCCCAACTTGTTTGGGACTAAAGGCTTTGTTGTTGTTGTTGTTAAATTCAAAACCGCTCTTAAACCGTAGCGAATTAGAAAAAATAATAAATATGAAAAAGATGTGTGCCGACGATATCTTTCCAACGGTGTATCATAAGCTTCATTCCGACGAGCGGTTTAGAAAAAAACGCAAAAAAACGCTCGCTGCCATTATTCGTCGGTCGCACCGTTTTCAAAACTGCTTTTAAACCGCGCGGAATCTCGAAAAGTGTTCAACATGGCAAAGTTGCGCCTACTCCATATCTTTTCAACGGTATATTACACGCATAATTCCGATAAACGGTTAAAAAACTAGAGCAAAAAAGGTACACAAAAAACAACACGTACAGTTTTTTCGAAACTAAGTTCACCTTTCGTTGTGTTGCAGTGCCCTCGCGTTGTGCGTGCAGTGTGGAAGTGTTATGAGAATATTATTCTCATAATGTTATGAGAATAGACCGGCTGTATATATATATATATATATATATATATATATATATATATATATATATATATATATATATATATATATATATATTTGAATTACATATAATCATAAAATATTTATTGAATATAGAATAATAGAATAAAAATTATTTTTACATGCATGGTTTGCATGATGAGGTGGGACTTGTGCCATCCTTAATTATATGATGATGTGGTATATGCTTGCATGTTGATTTTATTTTTTTACCTGGGTTCAGTGGCGTAGCCAGACCAATGTGCGAGGGTGGTCGAATAGTATAAATATACACTTAAATGTATATATTTTCAAAGAAATATTTTTTACTACACTATATATAAGTTATGGTGAAATTTTAGGGTAGTCCATGAACCACCCTGTCCACCCCCTAGATATGCCACTGCCTGGGATAATACTCTGTTTGTTTAAATAAATGGTTGTGTGCGTCGTTTGATGTAGATGCTTGGGGTATTTTTCCTTTTTGAAAAAGCAAAGGGTCATGAATATGAAACATATTTTCCAAAAAGTTGTAAGAAGACAGATTGGAGATTCTGTAAAAACTTTGTTATGGGTTGATCTGAAGGCCGGAGTGTCATCAAAGAATTAACCATGAACAGGGGTGTGTGGAACCTAACTATCCATTCGCCAGAACCATAATTTGGTTGAGAAATCTTATGGGTTTCACCTCTAGTCTACTCAACTTGATTGGGACTAAAGGATTTGTTGTTGTTGTGGTGGCGATGAAAAAAAATGCATGGATATAAGCTTTTTATTTTGCAGAGAGATTTCCTAGGCTATATAACATTGCCTTTAGAAGAACTCTACTAGTAGATATAGATGAACACTGGGATAATTTGATCCTGAAATCATTGTTTTCCCCTGCTCCTCCCGCAACCCCTGCGTCGCCCTCGCTGGCGGCGGGGGAGGGGGAACCCTAACCGCGATCGCCGGGACCCCTCCCCGACCCTCCCACCACCTCGATGCCACCGAGGGAAGGGGCCAATGAAGCCCAAGCCCGCTCCTAGGATGGTGACGGCAGAGCGCCTCTTCTGCCTCTGGCGTCCAAGTTGCCTTCGCCGCCTGTCCGCCGGCCGCCGCACCCTTCGCCGGTGCGTTTTTGTTGGTTCTTTCCCTGCCCTGCCCCACTTCCCCTTGCCCCGGTGCTGCTCGCGGTGGGGTCTGTGAGGTGCTTCCTCCACCAACCCCACGCCAGATCTGAGGGTGCATGATCCCGGCGTGGTCCTCCCACTCGTGGGCGCTCCTACCGGCACTCAATTCCGGTGGTTGGTGGCGGCTCCTCGGTTGACTATGGCTGCCCATGGTGGCGCCCGTGACTTCTATTCTCCCCCATATCCGCGACCATGGTTTGAAAGGAGATATTTTTTATGTGTGTTCAGTGGCACCTTCCTAGTGGCGGCCCCCTTGCGACGCATCACCCTGGTGGTCGATGGACACATGTGCCCTGCAGTGGGACTCTTGGTGGTGTTGATCCAGACCTGGCGACTATGGACTTGCGTTTTATAGTGTCCATGGGTTGTTGGTGTCTCTTCCGGTGTGGCGCTAACCTCGGCGCTCTGGCAGTTACGTCTCCTCCAGCCTCTTGAGCTTGTTGGTTTCCTGACGGCCTCAGTGCTACTTCTCGAGCTTGCGTTGTATTCCCTCTAAGAGGAAAGGGTGATGCAGCAAAGTAGCGTAAGTATTTCCCTTAATTTTTGAGAACCAAGGTATCAATCAAGTAGGAGACCATGCGCGAGTCCCTCACACCTGCACAAACAAACAAGAACTTAGCAGCCAACGTGATAAGGGGTTGTCAATCCCTTTACGATCACTTACGAAAGTGAGATCTGATAGAGATGATAGTTTGATAGTTTTGGTATTTTTGGATATAAGAACAGAAAGTAAAAACGGAAAAGTAAAGTAGATTGTAGGTTGATATGTTGAGAATAGACCCGGGGGCCATAGTTTTCTCTAGTGGCTTCTCTCATGATAGCGGTATTCTACGGCGGGTAAACAAATTACTGTCGAGCAATTGATAGAAAATCGAATACTTATGAGACTATCTAGGCATGATCATTATATATAGGCATCACGTCCGAAACAAGTAGACCGAAACGATTATGCATCTACTACTATTACTCCACACATCGACCGCTATCCAGCATGCATCTAGAGTATTAAGTTCATAAGAACAGAGTAACACCTTAAGCAAGATGACATGATGTAGAGGGATAAACTCAAACATAGTGATATAAACCCCATCTTTTTATCCTCGATGGCAACAATACAATACGTGCCTTGCTGCCCCTACTGTCACTGGGAAAGGACACCCCAAGATTGAACCCAAAGCCAAGCACTTCTCCCATTGCAAGAACTATAGATCTAGTAGGCCAAACCAAACAAATAATTCGAAGAGACTTGCAAGGATATTATAATCATACATAAAGAGTTCAGAAAAGAACAAAATATTTCTCATAGATAATCTTGATCATAAACCCACAATACACACCGCAAAAGAGATTACATTGAATAGATCTCCTCGAAGACCAAGGAGAACTTGGTATTGAGATCCAAAGAGAGAGAAGAAGCCATCTAGATACTAGCTATGGACCCGAAGGTTTGTGGTAAACTACTCACAACTCATGGTGAGGCGATGATGATGATGATGTAGAAGCACTCCATGCTAGATCCCCCCTCCGGCGGAGCTCTGGAACAGGCCCCAAGATGGGATCTCACGGGAACAGAAGGTTGTGGCGGTGGAACTAGGGTTTTCTCTGTTGTTCTGATGGTTTCGGGGTACGTAGATATATATAGGAAGAAGGAGGGCACCGGGGGCCAGACGTGGGGCCCACGAGGCAGGGGGCGTGCCCCCACCCTCATGGACGCCACGTGTGCCCTACTCCGTGGTTCTCAAGTCTCCCATGCGTATTTTGCTCCAAAAATATCTCCCCCGAAGGTTTCATTCCGTTTGGACTCCGTTTGATATTTCTTTTCTGTAAAACCCTGAAATAGGCAAAAAAAACAGCAATCTGGACTGGGCCTTTGGGTTAATAGGTTAGTCCCAAAAATAATATAAAAGTGTATAACAAAGCCCATTAAACATCCAAAACATCATAAATAATAGCATGGAACAATTGAAAATTATAGATACGTTGGAGACGTATCCAGCATCCCCAAGCTTAATTCCTGCTCATCCTCGAGTAAGTAAATGATAAAAACAGAATTTTTGATGTGGAATGCTAACTAACATAGTTTTTCAACGTAATTCTCTTAATGAGAGGCAATTTTCTATGCATGGTGGTAGCTACGCATGCATGGTGGCAACTCCACACTCTTTATTATAGGTTCCTTTTTTCTGATATATGAGGTGTCTGGTTTCTTATAGCATTGGCACAAGTGCATTTTTGTTATATAGATATGACTTTTTCTCACTTCTCTTTGTCTTTTTATTATCTTTTGGACACAAGTGCCTTTTTGTTGTGTAGAAAGGGGCTTTACTCACTTCTCTCATTCATTTTGCTTGCCTTTTTTGGCATAATTGCATGTTTGCTTGCCTAGCTAGTTCAAAGTCACGATATTTTTGTTATAGAGTTATTTTGTATAGTCCAAAATAATTTATCAAACTAATTAGAGATAAAAATTGGGGCCGTGCGTAGCTACCACCATGGGTAGCAAATTATTTCTGTTCTCTTAATTGTGGCATGAATGTTCAGATCTAAAAGATTCAAGACAAAAGTCTATATTGACATGAGAAATAATAATACTTCAAGCATACTAACAAAGCAATCATGTCCTCTCAAAATACTATGGCTAAAGAAAGTTATCCCTACAAAATCATATAGTGTGGCTATGCTCCCTCTTCATCACACAAAATATTCATATCATGCACAACCCCGGTTTCAGCCAAGCACTTGTTTTCATATTCTATTCTTTCAAACCTTTCAACTTTCACGCAATACATGAGCGTGAGCCATGGACATAGCACTATGGGTGGAATAGAGTGGTGGTTGTGGAGAAGACAAAAAGGAGGGAGATAGTCTCACATCGACTAGGCGTATCAACGGGCTATGGAGATGCCCATCAATAGATATCAATGTGAGTGAGTAGGGATTGCCATGCAACGGATGCACTAGAGCTAAAAATGTATGAATGCTCAACAAAAGAAACTAAGTGGGTGTGCATCCAACTTACTTGCTCACGAAGACCTAGGGCATTTGAGGAAGCCCATCGTTGGAATATACAAGCCAAGTTGTATAATGTAAATTCCCACTAGTATATGAAAGTGACTAAACATGAGACACTCTATCATCAAGAACATGGTGCTACTTTGAAGCACAAGTGTGGAAAAAGATAGTAGCAATTGTCCCTTTTTTTCTTTTTTTTAATTATTTTTTCTTTTTTTTGGGCCTTTCTTTTTTCTTTGGCCTTTCTTTTTTTTTCTTTTTTTCTTTTATTTTATTTTTGGAGGGGCTTTCTTTATTTAGCCTTTCCTCACACGGGACAATGTTCTAATGATGATGATCATCACACTTATATTGATTTACAACTCGATATTACAACTCGATACTAGAACAAAGTATGACTCTATATGAATGCCTCCGGCGGTGTACCGGGATGTGCAACAAATCAAGAGTGACATGTATGAAAAATTATGCATGGTGGCTTAGCCACAAATACGATGTCAGCTACTCCCTCCGTTCCTATATATAAGTCTTTGTAGAGATTCCACTATGGACTACATACGGAGCAATATGAGTGAATCTACACTATAAAATACATCCACATACATCCGTATGTGATTCAAAGTGAAATCTCTACAAATACTTATATTTAGGAATGGAGGGAGTACATGATCATGCATGGCAATATGACAATATGAAGCGTGTCATATGAACGGAACGGTGGAAAGTTGCATGGCAATATATCTCGGAATGGCTATGGAAATGCCATGATAGGTAGGTATGGTGGCTGTTTTGAGGAAGATAATGGTGGCTATTTTGAGGAAGGTATATGGTGGATGTATGGTACCGACGAAAGTTGCGCGCTACAAGAGAGGCTAGCAATGGTGGAAGGGTGAGAGTGCGTATAATCCATGGACTCAACATTAGTCATAAAAACTCATATACTTATTGCAAAAAATTACGAGTCATCAAAACAAAGCAATCAACGCATGCTCCTAGGGGGGAGGTTGGTGGGAGTTAACCATCGCGCGCCCCCAACCTCCACACAAAGGATGACACTCTACAAATACATCATGCTCTAACTTTGTCACATAGCGGTTCACCATACGTGCATGCTACGGGAATCACTAACCTTAACATAAGTATTTCTCAATTTCAAAATAACTTCACTAGCATGACTCTAATATCACTATCCTCATATCTCAAAACAATTATCAAGCATTCAACTTCTCATCATATTCAATGCACTTAGTGTGAAAGTCTTTACTACATTGATCTTGGATGCCTATCATGTGAAGGCTAGTTTTATAGCCAAAGCACATTACCATGCTGTTTTAATAGACTCTCAAAAGGATATAAGTGAAGCATGAGAGATTAACAATTTCTACAAAATATAATCACCACCGTGTTCTAAAAGATATAAGTGAAGCACTAGAGCAAAAACTATTCAACTCAAAAGATATAAGTGAAGCACATAGAGTGTTCTAACAATTCCTAGGCCATATTTATCTCTCTCAAAAAGGTGTGTCCAGCAAGGATGATTGTGGAAAACTAACAAGCAAAGACTCAAATTATACATGACGCTCCAAGTAAAACACATACCATGTGGTGAATAAAAATATAGCTCCGAGTATAGTTACCGATAGATGAAGACGAAAGAAGGGATGCCTTCCCGGGGCATCCCCAAGCTTAGGCTTTTGGTTGTCCTTGAATTTTACCTTGGGGTGCCTTGGGAATTCCCAAGGTTAGGCTCTTGCCACTTGATACGTCTCAAACGTATCTACTTTTCCAAACACTTTTGATATTGTTTTGACCTCATTCTTGCATGATTTGAACTAAACTAACCCGGACTGACGCTGTTTTCAGGAGAGCTGCCTGTATGGTTTTATTGTGCGCAGGAAAACGGATTTTTAGGTATCTCAGAAAAATCCACGAAAAATCACAGAAAATCCATGCACCCGAAGGAACCAGGAGCCAGAAGAGGGGCCAGAGGGGGGCCAGGGGGTGCCCAGGCGCCCTGTGGGCGCGCCCCCCCCCTGGGCCGCGCCGGGGGGTCGCCTGGGTAGGGCCCACACCCCCTGGTGCCCTACTTTGCCTCGTATTTTTACTCGCGATGCGGAAACCCTAGATCAGAAGTTCTTTTCGCAGTTTTCCGTCGCGGAGCCGCCGCCACCCTCTGTTCTTCCTCGGGAGGGCTAATCTGGAGGCTGAATTGGCCTCCGGAGAGGGGAGATCGTCGCCATCGTCATCATCATCACCACTCCATCATCCCTCCATGACTTCTCCCTCCATGTGTGAGTAATTCCCCTGCTGTAGGCGAAGGGGATGGTAGGGATTGGATGAGTTAGATCATGTAATAGTTTGTCAGATCATTGGGGGCATGTTACCTATCATCTACTATGGTGTTTATCATCTTTGCTTCAACTTGTTATTCTTAATGCTAGATACTTAGGGCCCGAGTGCCATGATTTCAGATCTGAACCATATGTGTTTGCATGGATATATTTGTGTTCGTGATCCTATCTATGAGTTGTTTGCACCTGTTACGGTTCGGAACCGGCGATCCCAAAAGTGACAGCTTGGGACACCAAAGGGGATGGTCCGTAGTTTGAGGATTACATGTATCCATTGAGTTCATTGCTTTGTTCCGGTGCTCTTTGACAGGAGCACCTTAATCTCCATAAGTTCCTTTTGGCCCCGTTCGTAGAGGGATGGTAGGACAAAAGATGTTGTGCAAGTTCTTATTGCAAGCACGTACAACTACCTACGGGATACATGCCTAATATTTGATATTTGCCTAGATGATCATTACTTTTCCGTGTGCCGTGCCCCAAGTTAGAATCATGATATATCTCATCCATGCAGCGCCCGACCATCCGTCTCCCTAGCCTATAGTGTTTTAAATCCTGCTGGTTACTAGTTGCTATTTTTGCCATTTACTTTTGCTATTTACTTTTATTGTTTACTTTTACTATCACTATCATCACTATCATATCACTGTTACCACTCATCTTTTGTTGCAAGTAAGTATATTTCAGGTGCGGTTGAATTGACAACTCAACTGTCAAAGCTTATAAATACTCTTTGGCTCCCCGTGTGTCGAATCAATAAATTGGGTTATTCTTACCCGCGAAGACTATCTCGATCCCTTACGGTTGAGGGTTATCAAGTACCGTTTTGTGGCGCCGTTGCCGGGGAGCATAGCAATATTTACAAGTCTACTTGAGGTATCCTACCTGCTGCACTTCATCCACTATGGGTAAGAAAGGAGACCCCAAGGTTCCGATCTTACTATCCACTACAAGAAGAGGTACTGCTCTGAGCACTAGTGCTACGCTTGATTCACCTTCTGTTATGAGTAAGTTGGCCTCACCACCACCACATGATGCTCCTACTGAATCAGTTACTATGTCCGGTACTCTTGATGATGCTCCTACTACTGTTGATGATATTAGCTCACTTGGTTATGCTCTTGAAAAACAAATAGCTGCTGCTGCTAAAAAGTCTGGAATTGAAATTCCTGTTACTCGCTACCCTATTGGTGAAACTTATGATTATCCTGATTTGAGTAAACTCAAAGAGAGGCTCCTTGATGATGATTACTATATGCTTGATGAAGATTTATGCAGGGAACTGACAGAGTTTTCTGGCTCTGACCCTGAAGTTATTAAGAAACTGTTTGAAAAACACTCTTTGAAGAACAAAACCGTTCCTGATCCTGAATTTGCTACATCTCCTATATGCATTGATGATCCTGATTATGATTTCTCTATTGATCTTTCACTTATACCTATGGTTGAAGCTGACCCCTTTTATGGCAGAGAAAATGATGATGCTATTGCACACCTGACAAAACTCGGTGAGTTGGGTGGCCTGTTTACCACAGATGAGAAGATACGATACTTTTATATCACCAAGCTTCTTCCTTTCTCCTTGAAGGAAGGTGCTAAAGCATGGTATGATTCGCTTCCATGCGGTTCCATTAAGAGTCCTCAAGACTTAGCTCACTCTTTTGTTGATAAGTACTTTCCTGCTCACATGCAACATGCTGCTTTACAAATAATTTATAATTTTAAACAGTTGCAGGATGAGTCCCTCCCTAAAGCTTGGGGGAGGTACTGCGGTCTGATTCGGGCTAGACCAGGACATGAAATCCCTAAGAATGAATTAATCGATATATTCTATGCTGGTCTAACTGATGAATCCAGGTCCTATTTAGACAGTTGTGCTGGTTGTGTTTTCAGGAAAAGAACACCGGACGATGCGGAAGATTTGATGGGCAGGATTGCCAAAAACCATGAAGATTGGTCCGTCCCCGAACCACCTCCACCACCAAAGAAGAGGGGCATGTTTGTTCTAAGCCCCGAAGATATGCGAGAAGCAAAGAAGTCTATTAAAGAGAAAGGTATTAAAGCTGAAGACGTGAAGAATCTACCCCCTATTGAGAAGCTGTGTGAGCCTACTACTCACCCTCCTATGGTAGAGGTACACTCTCTTTTAGATTTCAACGCAAGTGACATCCCTCATGGTAAGCCTCCTGATCAATGTTTAGATGAGTTTGATAATTTTATTATGAAATAAAATCATTTTAATGAGAGGATAGAAAGTTAATTGCATGATAATTCCCTTGCTATCAAAAGACTGCTTGATGTTTTAGATAGAACAGTTAATGATGGTCAATGTCTTGTGAAGCATTTTCATATGGTTCAAACTCAGCTTGACCAAATTTCTAATGTGCAAAGAGATTTGCTTGCTAACAATGCCAAACAAGATAATTTGCAGGCTTTCGGGATTAAGACCCGAGGAGGAACTAGCACTCAAGATCCTCTCTATCCAGAGGGGCATCCGAAGAGAATCGAGCAGGATTCTCAAATGTAGGAAGAAGAAATTGTAGGCTCTCCAAAGAAGAAGAAGAAACATAAGGAGACTGACAATTCTAATAATCCTATTGCAGATGAAGAGCCAACTATTGATCCTAACAGCGTATCTATCTCCGATGCTGAGACTGAAGACGGTGCTGAACCTGAAGGTAAGGATAGTGAGAAGAATGATCCGCCTGAAGTTCGAGAAGAAGAAGCACCTGAGAAACGTAAGAGGTACACTAAAGAAGACTTCATTGCAAAATAACATGGGAAGGAAAGAGAACCATGGGTACAGAAACCCATGCCCTTTCCAGGTAAGTCCATCAAATCCAAAGAAGAAGAGCATTACAATAAGTTTGTGAGTGGATTAAACCTCTTTTTCTTCAAATCCCTTTGACTGAAGCTATTAAGTTACCTCCTTATTCAAAATATATGAAAGATATTGTCACTAATAAAAGAAAAGTTCCTAATGATGCAATATCTACTATACTTGCTAACTATTCTTTCAGTGGCAAGATTCCTGAGAAGCTCGGTGATCCAGGTATACCCACCATTCCTTGCTCCATAAAGAATAATTATGTCAAAACTGCTTTATGTGATCTTGGAGCAGGAGTGAGTGTTATGCCTCTCTCTCTTTACGAGAGGCTTTGTTTAGAGAAACTAATTCCTATAGATATCTCCCTTCAGATGGCTGACAAGTCAACCGCTGTTCCGATAGGTATTTGTGAGGATGTTCCCGTAGAGGTTGCTAATTGTTTAATTCTTACTGATTTTGTTGTGCTTGACATGCCCGAGGATGGGAGCATGTCCATTATTCTTGGTAGACCTTTTCTTAACACCGCAGGTGCTATTATTGATTGCAATAAAGGGAAGGTTACCTTCCATGTGAATGATAAAGAACACACGGTATATTTTCCGAAGAAGATCGACAGGAGGCATGCCCTCAACTCTATAGAGAATATCGAGGCCGTGAAGATTGGAGAATGGGACTGTCCACTACATGTGCCTCACAAATACAAAACTATCATGGTGGGGACAATGTCCATCAAAGTAAAGGTTCAGTGATTACTTCGTAAGATGTGAGACTTTTTGCTCTATATATCGCTTGTTTGTTGGTAAGACTTGATCAACCTTACTAGTAAACATGTTTTATATGGATAAAAAGTTGAGCTTGTTATGTTTTCATTTGTTTTTAGTTTTTGTTCTACTTGCTGTACCAAGTATTTATGTTTTGAAGCTTCACAATACTACTAACTGCTTCAAGTTTTCAGAGAGTTTCGCAGCTTTTTGAACTTCGAAAAAATTTCAACAGTGAAGTTTTCAGAAAATTCCAGAAAAATTAAAATAAAAATTTCCACGTCGGGAGCAACCCAGAAAGTCCTGGGGCCAGCCAGGGGGGCCCACCAGTGGCCCAGGCGGCCAGCTGGCGCGGCCCAGCCCCTGGCCGCGCCCACAGGGCGCCTGGGGCCCACAGGACCCCCCTCCAGGTATGTCTTCTTCCTCCCTCTCTCTCTTTCTCCAAAAATGCGAGTTCTGCACTTGTACTTGTGTTCTTGCTGTTCTTGGAGGCGATTCTTCGATCTCTCTCTACAGCCCCTCATTTGAGCTGAAATTTTGAGCAAATACTCCCTGGTATGTGACTCCTCCACCCCTCCAATTATATTTCTGATTGGTGGCTTCATTTGTGAGTATTTAGTAGTTCTTGGTGCTGTATAGATGAGCTTGCATGCATATGTAGAAAGTTATTTTCCAAGTTTTGATGCAAGTTTATGCCTTGGGCAAGTGAGTTGAGTAGTTTGCCTTAACTCACTTTGTTTTAATCCTCGTTTTTGTAAATTGCAAAAAAAATATCAGAAATGAGTTTGTTAGGAAGGGCAAAAGGGTGGCTTGAGAAGAGGGGGCCCGCACACTCCGATCGAGTTACTAGAGCCGCAGCTTCACCCTTGACTACTAGGGTGAGCTATAATGAAGATCATGTGCCCCTGGAGTTGTTGGAAGACACAAGTCCAACACGTGCGATGACATTTCCATGTGATGAATTCCTTGAAGCTGCGGGAATCAAGGATGAGTTTTATAATCTTTGTGCTAATGCAGGTTTGACACGGCTCGTCACGAGCCGTGTTACCCAGTATCAAAAACTCACCTCCAGTTTCATTAACAGTTTTAGATATAATCCTGATTCAGGTGCTATTGAATTTAAAATTTACAATGATCTTATCACCATGACTTTGGGAAATTTTTGTGAAATAATAGGTGTGCCGAACGTTGGGAGGACAGCTAGGATGGCCACTCAGCCCTCCGAGGTGAAAACCGTCATCAACTCTCTCTGCAGCATGGGTACGAGGGATATTCATCGGTCGAAGATCTCCAGCATCTTATTTCCTCACCTCAGGTATTTTGCATATTATATTGCCAGAGGGGTGTTAGCTCGTGACAACACGAGCAGCATTTCTGCTCCGGATATTGCTATCCTGGCAGCAGCCCACTCAGGGAGGTCTGATTATAATCTGGGTGCCTTAATTGCTCGACGCCTTGCTATGAACGGTAACAAGGGGGACTTATATGGTGGCGTTTATGCCACACTTATCTTAGAACATCTTGGAGGCACCCCACACCCTGATGATAATCCTTTTACTTATTTAAGCTTTGATCTTGCTGCTATGAAAAGGCATAAGTTTGTTACCATGGCTTCTGAGCTTGATAATCTTGTTTATATCTTGCGTTTCGGAACTACCGCGGAACGCGAGATCCGTCTACCTGCACCTCTTTTGTTTGATTTTTCTCGCAGGAACGGATGGTCCTTTGATGTTGTCCAGTTCGATGAGTTCATGGTCCAGCATCAGTTTCATAACCCCATGGAGGGGGTTGTGCCCGACGAGGAGGAGCACGATGAGTTACCACCTTTTCAGGAAGAAACCGCCACCGAGTTTGGTGAAGGTTCTTCCTCCGTTTGGCGTTCGGAACCTTCCTCGTGGGAGACTCCGAGGAGTTCGATGTACGCGCCAGCATCCTTCTACGACCCTTGGACTCACCACCATACCCCCGGAGCAGGAGGCTCCTGGGGGCAGTAGCTGCTACCAACTTAGGCCAAAAGCCTAAGCTTGGGGGAGTACGTGCCCCTCTCACTTTTCCATTGTATTATCCGTTTTATTTGCTTTGATCTTTTCGAAGTTTTTGCCCGTTCTTCTTTGTTTCTCTTTGCAAAAACAACAAAAATATTTTCTTTTTCTTTTGCTTTTCGTTCAACCTTTGAAATAATCCAAAAAGATTTCCTTTTCTCTTTAGTTTTCTTTGTTTTCAGAGTTCAGCTCGAGTCCGTGATGGCATTTGATTATATTTCCTACGTTCGATCGTGCAAGTGACAAGCAGTAATGACGAAGATCGACTGAAAGGAAGCAACAAGGAAGACCGGTATGAACTCTTTTTGTTTCTACTTTTGTACATATGCCTGTACCTATGATCTAGAGACCAGCTTGTAGCGACATAGTGCTATGTTTACAATGCTCTTCCAGTGGTTCATGCTTTCCTTGTGGCTAGTCTCGAATAACTAGAGTATATAATGTGTTATTGAAATGATCTACATGCATTGCACTGTTCATAGTCTGGTATACTAAGGTGGTATTTCCCTTTAGAGAATTTTTGGATTGACTTGGCACATGCTTACACATGCTTAAGACTAAAAAGTCTACTCTGCCTTGATGATCTTTGAATTTCAGAATAGTTATATCACTTTCATGCCATATGAGTCCACCATACCTTCCTATACATGGTATTTACCTGCCATTCCTAACGAAGACTTTCGTGTGCCATCTCGAAATTAATCAAAAGCATTTCTCTTTTTGTGCCTATGTTTTAGCTCATGAGGAAGTAGTAGTTAATTCATGATCTTCTTAAGTTGGACAAGTCTCACCCCTGGATTGCATGTATAATGTGCAAACCCATAATACGAGAAGGAACTGGCATTGAGTGCGCCCGGCTCAAAAAGATAATATAACAAACAAACCCTCCTTCACGCTTTGTTCATGAGAAATCAGAAAACTTTGGCAGTGATAAACAAAGGAGATTAAGAGGATGTGATCGTCCTCATGCGGGAGCCGTTCCTCGAGACTTGTCCAGCTCAAGAAGTGATTGAGTTATCTGCTAGCATTCGTTGACGAAATGTGCACCTCTCAAAAAACATTTTTACCTCTGTTTCTAAAAACCAAGAGCTCTGGTACATGTTTAGTTTTTGTTTCCGATCACGGGTTTTCAACTTTGCCAACAAAAGCCACGGTTCGAGAGTCTCCACCTTCTTTCTTCAAAGCACTAACTAGGAGAGCATAATTGTCATTCTGAGTGTAATGTGCATTGTCCCAAAGTATTACATTGTCTTCTGCATGCTTGTGATATGATTTATTCTGAAATTCTTAGTTCTAGTCTCCTTTAAAACTCTGGAGGAGTTTCTGCATTTATGTTTTGCTTCACTCATGGAGACTAGCGAGATACCACCCTAGTATGCTCAAGCTATGTGCAATGTAATCTTGTCTTGATTTTCAGTAGTATATTATTTACTTTTAAGTACTTGTGACGAGTCACTTGAAAGAAGGATTGCTCCTTGCATTGTCCTCATAGTACTGTTTCAATACTTGCTAGACTCTTTTCGTAGTACATGCTTATATACATCTAATGAAGCAAAAGAGTTTGTCAAAGTTTTCTTTGTCGCGTCCAGTTCGTTGAACTAAATTGCTTGAGGACAAGCAATATGCTAAGCTTGGGGGAGTTGATACGTCTCAAACGTATCTACTTTTCCAAACACTTTTGATATTGTTTTGACCTCATTCTTGCATGATTTGAACTAAACTAACCCGGACTGACGCTGTTTTCAGCAGAGCTGCCTGTATGGTTTTATTGTGCGCAGGAAAACGGATTTTTAGGTATCTCAGAAAAATCCACGAAAAATCACAGAAAATCCACGCACCCGAAGGAACCAGGAGCCAGAAGAGGGGCCAGAGGGGGGCCAGGGGGTGCCCAGGCGCCCTGTGGGCGCGCCCCCCCCCTGGGCCGCGCCGGGGGGTCGCCTGGGTAGGGCCCACACCCCCTGGTGCCCTACTTTGCCTCGTATTTTTACTCGCGATGCGGAAACCCCAGATCATAAGTTCTTTTCGCAGTTTTCCGTCGCGAAGCCGCCGCCACCCTCTGTTCTTCCTCGGGAGGGCTAATCTGGAGGCTGAATGTAATGCCCAGGATGGAGTTATACCTCCTACGTGTCGAGGCACGACTTAAAGGCATAATTCCATCCTAGAATGATCTCAAGTTTGGTAATCTTTGCACAACTCATGTAAAAGAGGGGATAGTAAACTAAAAATAGTTGGCTTACACTCGCCACGTCACAGAATTACAGTACAAGTCTCAAACATCATACATTAAGAACACTACAACCCTCTAAGGGCAAAAGCCAAAAGTCAAAGTACCAAACTCAGATAAATAAACCACAGGCGGATCGAATCCTAGTAAGAGACTCCACTACTGATCGTCCGGGTAGCGCACGTAGTACCGACTACGCTCCTCGTCGTACTCCCAATCCAGCTCGGTGCCATCACCTGGATAGCTCACAGCTGGACCTGCATCTGGTGTGTGAAGTAACTGTGAGCCACAGAGGACTCAGCAATCCCGTTCCCGGGTAACAGAACTATTTAAGCCTTTAGGTGAGGGAAAGGCTGAAGAAAAGAATAAGTCTGCAGCAGCAACTAGCATCTAGCTTACGTAAGTGAGAGCGAGAAGAGAAGGCATCGGCGAGAAGTGATCACGAAGTGATCCTAGCTACAAGCTCACAATCATAACCCCTCCGTGTTCAACTCCCGAATCCTTATTCGGAAATTGACAGTCACGGAACACACGCTGGTAGTGTATTAGTATCATTGTGTCAAGTTATCTACAACCGGAATTAACAAGCTCCCATCTGCCACATAACCGCGGGCACGGCTTTCGAAAGTTCAAACCCTGCAGGGGTGTTCCAACTTGACCCATTACAAGCCCACGATCCGCGGAGTCGCAACTCCAAAGTGGGAAGACCCGAGTATCCTCGGAATCCCGTGCTCAAGATATACCGAGCTAAGGTAAGGCTAATCCAGCAAATCCTCCCGGCGTGTCGACACCCTGATAGTAGACGCGCGTATCTAGGTCTCAGGACACGTCCGGATAAGCGCTACGTACAGATACCGAAGACCCCAGCGAACTGGGTAGTATCCGCAAGTGACTCTGGTTTGGACCAACACTCAAGTCGAGCACTGGCCCAGGGGGTTGAATTAATTAAGCCTCGGGTTAATTACTCCCTCGGAAAGTTTTAGTTGTTAAGGCAAATAGTACCAATGTTGGGACTTGCTGGAAAAGACTTAGCACTTAGCGGTTTATCGAGGGGGTCCCATACACCCCAACCGTGTTAGGAACGCATAATCAAGGAACATAATACCGGCTTATACGGATCCTAACGGCATGAGTGGAACAAAACACCAAGCAAAAGGCTTAGCCTTCCACCCTTGCCAATATATAGATGATTTCATTTAATGCATTTATATAGTGTGATATAACCCAACCAAACTTCAACATGGAGCAAGCATCTTCACTTCACCTGCAACTAGCAACGCTATAAGAAGGCTGAGCGAAGCGTACTTAGCCAAGCAACGGTTTGCATAGGTAGGGTGGTTAAACATGGCAATTGGTTACAAGTAGGAGGCTGACAAGAAGAACATGGGCATCGAGGCAAAACTATAGATCGAGACTACTAGCAATAGGCAAAGATAGTAATGTTATCGGGGTTCGGTCATCTTGCCTGAAGAGAAGTCGTTCGGATCGTAAGAAGGGTCCTCGTGCTCAACCTCGTTGAAAACCTCGTGCTCAACTTCGTACCCGGTCTCAGCTTCCGGCTCTAAACAAAACAATCACACCAAGCACCAATCAACAAGATGCAATGCGCACTCGAAAAACATGAATGCATGATGGATGCACTAAGGATGCACATGGAGCACGTAAAACATCACTCAAGCAAAACACCTCAAAACAAGATGAAAATCTGATATTATTAATCTACACAGAAAAACAACCAAGTTTGATATAAGATTCGCTGAAATCGGAGTTACGGGCTAAAAGTTATGCCCGAAACAAGATTTGAGCGAAAGCTGAAAATTACAGCAACATAGCATCTTTGGAGCTCAAAATAATTAAGCTACAGCACCCAAAAAGCATGGCAAATGACATGAACACAAACTAGACATATAGTACAGCAACTAGGTCCAAAGTGCACCCCCAACGGAGTCACGGATCAATAGCAATGATCTTGGACATATTGAACTTTGCAATAAAATTCTGGCAGCAGAATTTTATTGAAACTTTAGAGCAAAAGATAAACATGCTACAGCCACTCAAATGGACATGTGAGGACATGAATGGAAAGACAACAATATATACTACAAGGAACAATCATAATCCACCCCAAAACTATCATGCTTTTTCCTAGAACATCACACGAACATGGCATCGGAACGTTACAGATTTCAGACTTAGTGAAAAATCACTAAGTCCTAAAACAGCAATATCATCATAGCATGTAAAAGAGCATGTTTAAGTCACCTCGAAACTAAACATGGCAAAGGGTAAGCACCTCATCAAAGTGCACATGAAGGTGATCCCGAAACACACAAGCATGCTTCATAGAGGTGAACACAACGATTACAACGAGCTCAACAAGATGGCATTTCATAACAAGTGAAAACACAACATGTGAACATGGCACTTTGCAATGATGATAACAAGGCAACAATAAATCTACCATGCAACCTATGACAAACAACACGTAGTTCGTGGCAAGACGAACACGTGGACATGTCATTTGCATCGTTTGGACAAACGAGCTAAAAGATATCACATGTCAAAGGTGGCATGAAAATAACACATAACAGCAGTTTATATCATGATGCACTCTTGCAACAGCAAAACAAGTGTCTAGATGACATCTAACATGCATGACTACAACAGAGGAAACGTAGAGGACATCTCCACGAACGTCTGGACATGCTACACGCGCAAAACGGAGCAACACAGTAAAAGTTACAGCAGGTCAAAGATTGCATCTCAGAACAGAAATAAAAAGGGACTTAGTGGAAAAAGGGGTTCAACCTCTCCAGATCAGATCTGGAGGAACAGCAACGGGCCGGCGGCTGGGATCCGGCCCGGGAAGAGGCGGATCTGGTACGGCCTGGTGCGGGAGGCCCAGCCGCGGATGATCTGGCGCGGACGCCTGGGTCGCGGAGGGGAGGTGGCGGCCCACCGGGAGTCGCGGCGGAGCGGGCCTCGTGGCCTGGAGGGGAGGCCGGCTGAGGCGGTGGCTCGGAGGGGCCCAGCCGGCGGCGGCCTGGAGGCGGCTCGGCTGGGGCGGGAGGCCCAACTGCGGGTGTGACTAGCGAGCGGAGAGGAAGCGGGAGCGGGCCGGCTCGCGACGCGATGGAGGACCTGGCGATCGGGCACTCGGCGGGGAAGTGGTCCACAGGGGCGACGACCGATGGGCCAGCGCTCGGTCGGGACGACCCGCGGCGACCGAAGGACCTGGCCGGTCGGTCGAAGCCCCCGCGCGATGGATCGAGCGTTGACTTCGCTCGCACCTCGAGGGGATCCCGGCGGCTGTACGAAGCTGCGGCTGCGGCTCGGTTCCTTCGGGAACCGAGAAATTTTGGGATCTGAGATCTGAAAGAAAAAGGAAAAAAAAGGAGGGGAAGGGGGAAGAAGAAGGGGACATGCCAAAATAGACTAGGGTCTATTATATAGCAGTTTTTAGGGTTAGGATGAGTTTTAGGGGCGCTAGGAGCCCTCCGATCGCGATCCGACGGATCCGATCGCGGGGATAGTTTTAAAAGGCCTAGGAGGAGAAAAGAGACTGCAGTAGGGGTGTTTCCGGGACACGAAGTGAAGGCACATCGGACCCACACGAGCAACGGATGGAAAAGTCAACGGAGTCCAAACGAGACGAGATTTGAGAGGCGGGTTGCACACAACAAAACAACAACACAGACAACAACCTCGCGGCACACCGGTAACGTAAAACGCCCGAACAACAAAGTAGGCCTACGGGACGTCACGGACACGTGAGGGAGCTCCGGAACGCGAAACGGACAACGGGAAGAAACACGACGAACCGGATGCAACCCACAACACAAATGCAATGCAATGCACATGTCTACATGATATGAATGAATGCCACACACTCACACCACAACACGACGAAAGCCCGAAAGACAAAGAACCCGAAATGGAAATAGATGAAGCCGGAGATATATTATAAGCCCAAAAGGGAAAGTATTACATCCGGGGCATTACAAACTCTCCTCTACTACAAAAAGATCTCGTCCCGAGATCTAGGACTGGAAAAAGGAAGGGTACTCGGAACGAAGATGATCTTCTCGTTCCCAGGTAGCTTCTCGGTCGGTGTGATGTGACCACTTGACTTTCAGAAACTTGATGGACTTGTTGCGAGTCTTGTGTTCGGTTTCTTCGAGAATTGCAACTGGATGCTCTCGGTAGGAAAGGTCTTGTTGAAGATCAATCTCCTCAAACGGAATCATGCGCTCAGGTGCCTTGAAGCATTTGCGAAGCTGAGACACATGGAAGACATCATGAACATTTGCAAAGTTGGAAGGGAGCTCGAGCTGATAGGCTAGATCGCCTCTTTTGCCAAGAATCTTGAAAGGCCCGACGTATCTAGGAGCAAGTTTTCCTTTGATACCGAATCTTTGGGTTCCTTTCATCGGAGAAACTCGGAGATAGACATGATCACCGATGTCGAAAGCCAAATCACGATGCTTTCCGTCATAGTAGCTCTTCTGACGCGACTGAGCGGCCTTGAGATTCTCACGTATGATTTTGCACATTTCTTCGGCTTCTGAGATCAAGTCATTGCCAAGAAGTTGGCGTTCGCCTGTTTCAGACTAGTTGAGAGGGGTACGGCACTTTCTGCCATAGAGAATTTCAAACGGTGCTTTGCCTGCACTTGCTTGAAAGCTGTTGTTGTAAGAGAACTCGGCAAATGGAAGGCAGTCTTCCCATTTCATGCCGAAGGAGATGACACATGCTCTGAGCATATCTTCTAGGATCTGATTCACACGCTCGACTTGACCACTAGTCTGAGGGTGAAAGGCAGTGCTGAATCTGATCTTCGTGCCCATGGCGGACTGAAAGGAGTCCCAGAACCTTGATGTGAACAAGCTGCCACGGTCTGAGGATATCACTTGAGGAATGCCATGTAGGGACACAATTCTGGAAGTGTACAGCTCTGCAAGTTGAGCTGCATTGATTGATTCTTTGACTGGAAGAAAGTGAGCGACTTTGATAAGCTTGTCAATCACCACAAAGATAGCATCATTGCCTCGCTTGGATTTAGGAAAACCAGTGACGAAGTCCATTTCAATGTGGTCGAACTTCCACTCAGGAATAGGAAGAGGTTGGAGAAGACCGGCTGGACGTTGATGTTCTGCTTTCACTCTTCTGCATACATCACATTCATTCACGAATTGGGCAATCTCCCTTTTCATGCGTGTCCACCAGTAAGATTGCTTGAGGTCTTGGTACATCTTGGAACTGCCAGGATGAATGGAAAGGAGAGAATCATGAGCTTCTTCCATTATGAGCTTCCTGAGATCACCTTTAGGAACAACGAGTCTGTCCTCAAAGAACAAGGTATCTCTCTCATCAACACGGAAGCACTTGTATTTTGGAGTGCCCTTTGCAATCCCATGTTTCACCTTCTTCACCATGGTATCACTGAGCTGGGCCTCACGGACTTGATCTTCCAAGGTAGGAGCAATTTGGAGATTTGTAAGAAAACCCTGCGGAACAACTTGAAGGTTGAGCTTCGTGAAAGCTTCACAAAGCTCAGGCTGGTACGGCTTGATAAGAAGGCTGTTGCAATATGCCTTTCTGCTCAAAGCATCTGCAATCACATTCGCCTTGCTTGGAGTGTATTCAATGCTGGGGTTGTACTCTTGGATCATCTCGACCCAACGAGTTTGGCGGAGGTTCAGATGCGGCTGTGTGAAGATGTACTTCAAGCTCTTGTGATCAGTGAAGATGTCGACCTTTCTGCCCAACAACAGATGTCTCCACGTAATCAGAGCATGTACCACAGCTGCCAGCTCGAGATCATGTGTGGGATAGTTCTTCTCACTTGGCTTGAGCTGCCGAGAAGTATATGCCACAATTTTCTTATCTTGCATAAGCACACCACCAAGGCCTTGAAGAGAAGCATCACAGAATACTTCATAGGGCTTGGTTTCATCCGGAGGAGTCAGAACTGGAGCTGAGACAAGCTTCTCTTTGAGGGTTTTGAATGCCACTTCACATTCGGGAGACCAAAAGTATTTGACATTCTTCTGAAGCAGGTTGGAAAGAGGCTTGGCAATCTTGGAGAAGTTCTCAACAAACCTTCTGCAATAGCTGGCAAGACCCAGAAAACTGCGGAGCTGCTTGACGTTCTGAGGAGCTTCCCAGTTGACAATTGCTTCAACTTTCTCGGGATTAACCGCAATACCGTCAGCTGAGATGATGTGGCCCAGGTACAAAACCTTATCGAGCCAAAACTCGCACTTTGAGAACTTGGCATAGAATTTATGCTCTCGGAGTCGATCAAGAACCAGACGCAAGTGCTTTTCGCGATCTTCTTCATTCTTGGAAAACACCAGAATATCATCCAGATACACAAGCACGAATTCGCCAGTATAGGGGTTGAAGATGTAATGCATCATCCTTGAAAAGGTAGGAGGAGCATTGGCGAGACCGAAGGACATGAAGGTATACTCGTATGAACCGTAGCTCGTTCTGAAGGCCGTCTTGGGAATATCTTCCTCGCGAATGCGAATTTGATGGTAGCCCATTCGGAGGTCAAGCTTAGAGAACACTTTAGCTCCTTTGAGCTGCCCAAAGAGTTCTTTGATGTTGGGGAGCGGATACTTGTTCTTAATCGTCTTCTTGTTCAATGGCCGGTAGTCAACAAAGAGACGCTCCGTGCCATCTTTCTTCTTGACAAATAAGACGCCACAGCCCCACGGAGATGTACTCGGTCTGATGAGACCCATACTCTCCTGCTTATCAAGCTGCTTCTTCAATTCCTTCAATTCATCCGGAGAGAGCTTGTAAGGACGCCGGCAAGCAGGTTCGGTGCCTAGCTCGAGTTCAATGACAAACTCCACCTGACGGTGTGGAGGCATGCCTGGAAGATCTTCTGGAAAGACGTCTTGATATTCGTTCACCACTGGAATTTGCTCTATGGCATTAATTTCGCCCTTATCATTAAGAGAGAAAAGCCGAATAGTATTATCCCTGGAGGCGAAGATAATCACATCTTCATCAGAATGAGTCAATTTGACTTCCTTTTGAGCGCAATCAATGTGAGCATCATGCTGAGAAAGCCAATCCATTCCGAGGATGAGGTCGATATCAGAATGACCAAGAACCACCGGAGAAGCCAAAAATCGATAATCACCCATGCGAATAGAAATATCCGGAACAACTGTGTTGGAAGTCATTTGCAAACCCGAAGAAATAATCTTCAAAGGTCTAGAAATCCTCTCCGAAACCAATTCATGCTTAGCAACAAAAGGTTTTGAAATGAAGGACAGAGATGCACCCGAATCAAACAATACTTTAGCTGGAAAAGAGTTCACTGAGAGGTTACCCAGAATGACATCAGAAGAGTTCTCTGCTTCAGCTGCACTCATCAGATTGACCCTTGCAGACTTTGGATCATGCTTGACAATAGCTGAACTCATAGGAGGAGGAGGTGGAAGACGCTTCGGATTCGGACATCTGTTGGCATAATGACCCTTCTGGCCACACTTGTTGCACACCACTTCAAAGAGAGGACGGAAATGAGAGCCACTGGACTTGGAGCCTTGAGACTGAAACTGCTTCTTCTACTGGTTGCTTGGGTTGGGTGGGTGGGAGAAACCACGACCACTAGAGTTCTTGTTGTTGGAGTTGTTGTATGGAGCTCGAATCACTGGAGGAGGAGGAAGCCAGAATTTCTGTTGTTTCACAGCCAACTGAGACGATGAGGAAGAGTGAACAGCATCTCGAATTCTCTTCTTAGAAGCCTCCATCTTAAGCTGAGCTGCTTCTTGTTTCAAAGCCATGTTATAGAACTTATCGAATTCGTCTGGCTCGAACAAAGTGAGAGCAAGCTGAAGTTCATCTTTGAGACCTCCACGGAACTGATAGATTTTACTCTTTGCATCAGGAATGTCTTGCTTTGCATAGCGAGCGAGGTTTTGGAACTTGACATTATACTGATAGACTGTCATGGAGCCCTGCTTGAGGTTGCGGAATTGCTCACGCATACCCTCGATAACACTTGTAGGAATGTGATGCGAGCGGAAATCCTTGCAGAAGTTCTCCCACGAGATCACTTGACCCGGCCTTGAGTCTTTGTACTGCTGCCACCAATCAGCTGCTTGATCTTTCAGTTGGAAGGCTGCAAACTTCACATAGTCATCTTCTTTCACGTTACTGCACTCAAAATGCTTCTTGATATCGGTCAACCAATCCTCAGCATCAAGAGGGTCGACACAGTAACTGAAAGCTTTAGGATTGTTGGCCAAGAACTGGTTGAGGGTAGCATGGTGCTGCTGGAAGAAGTTGCCTTGGTTCATTGGAATGCCCTGATTAGCTTGATTAGCTTGATTAGCTTGCATCATCTGCATCATCTGCATCATCAACTGAGTGTTCTGAGCAGTAGTCTGCATAATTGCTCTCCAAGCCTCAGGCGGAGGAGGAGGTGAAGGAGGACGTTCTGGAACCTCTTCACCCTCTGGGTTGGCATTCGGAACCCTTTTCGGAGCCATCCTGTAAGAGATGACCACGAATCAGCAATTGATTGACAAAAAGGAATAAGCTGAATCAATGGAATGAATTGCAACAAGTCTTCACAATAATCATTCGAACAATAAGAACGAATGAAATCATCCGAACAAGAGGAACGAATGAATTTCTTAGTTAAATGATAACATGTAATGCCCAGGATGGAGTTATACCTCCTACGGGTCGAGGCCCGACTTAAAGGCATAAGTCCATCCTAGAATGATCTCAAGTTTGGTAATCTTTGCACAACTCATGTAAAAGAGGGATGGTAAACTTAAAATAGTCGGCTTACAATCGCCACGTCACAGAATAACAGTACAAGTCTCAAACATCATACAAAAGATCACTACAACCCTCTAAGGGCAAAACCAAATGTCAAAGTACCAAACTCAGATAAATAACAACCACAGGCGGATCGAATCCTAGTAAGAGTCTCCACTACTGATCGTCCGGGTAGCGCACGTAGTAACGACTACGCTCCTCGTCGTACTCCCAATCCAGCTCGGTGCCATCACCTGGATAGCTCACGGCTGGACCTGCATCTGGTGTGTGAAGTAACTGTGAGCCACAGAGGACTCAGCAATCCCGTTCCCGGGTAACAGAACTATCAAAGCCTTTAGGTGAGGGAAAGGCTGAAGAAAGAAAAGAGGTGAAGGAACAACAAAGAGTCTGCAGCAGCAACTAGCACTAACTTACGCAAGAGAGAGCGAGAAGAGAAGGCAACGCGAGAAGTGATCACGAAGTGATCCTAGCTACAAGCTCACAAACATAACCCCTCCGTGTTCAACTTCCGAATCCCTATTCGGAAATTGACAGTCACGGAACTCACGCTGGTAGTGTATTAGTATCATTGTGTCAAGTTTTCTACAACCGGAATTAACAAGCTCCCATCTGCCACATAACCGCGGGCACGGCTTTCGAAAGTTCAAACCCTGCAGGGGTGTTCCAACTTGACCCATTACAAGCCCACGATCCGCGGAGTCGCATCTCCAAAGTGGGAAGACCCGAGTATCCTCGGAATCCCGTGCTCAAGTTAAACCGAACTAAGGTAAGGCTAATCCAGCAAATCCTCCCGGCGTGTCGACACCCTGATCGTAGCCGCGCGTATCTAGGTCTCAGGACACGACCGGATGGGCGATCCCACGGGTTTTTACCAAACCTTGAGTTTCCTCGAGGTGGCCCCGCGTAACCCCCGTTTCGGACCAACACTCATGTGGAGCACTGGCCCGGGGTTGTTGATTAAGAAAAGGGTTTATAACTCCCTATGCAAGTTTAGTTTGTTATTAGGCAAATAGTACCAATGTTGGGATTTGCTGGAAAAGACTTAGCACTTAGCGGTTTATCGAGGGGGTCCCATACACCCCAACCGTGTTAGGAACGCATAATCAAGGAACATAAGACCGGCTTATACGGATCCTCACGGCATGAGTGGAACAAAACACCAAGCAAAAGGCTTAGCCTTCCACCCTTGCCAAATATATAGGTGATTTCAGTTAAAGCATTATATAGTGTGATATAACCCAACCAAACTTCAACATGGAGCAAGCATCTTCACTTCACCTGCAACTAGCAACGCTATAAGAAGGGCTGAGCGAAGCGTACTTAGCCAAGCAACGGTTTGCATAGGTAGGGTTGGTTAAACATGGCAATTGGTTACAAGTAGGAGGCTGACAAGAAGAACATGGGCATCGAGGCAAAACTATAGATCGAGACTACTAGCAATAGGCAAAGATAGTAATGTTATCGGGGTTCGGTCATCTTGCCTGAAGAGAAGTCGTTCGGATCGTAAGAAGGGTCCTCGGAATCCTCTTCTTAGAAGCCTCCATCTTAAGCTGAGCTGCTTCTTGTTTCAAAGCCATGTTATAGAACTTATCGAATTCGTCTGGCTCGAACAAAGTGAGAGCAAGCTGAAGTTCATCTTTGAGACCTCCACGGAACTGATAGATTTTACTCTTTGCATCAGGAATGTCTTGCTTTGCATAGCGAGCGAGGTTTTGGAACTTGACATTATACTGATAGACTGACATGGAGCCCTGCTTGAGGTTGCGGAATTGCTCACGCATACCCTCGATAACACTTGTAGGAATGTGATGCGAGCGGAAATCCTTGCAGAAATTCTCCCAAGAGATCACTTGACCCGGCCTTGAGTCTTTGTACTGCTGCCACCAGTCAGCTGCTTGATCTTTCAGTTGGAAGGCTGCAAACTTCACATAGTCATCTTCTTTCACGTTACTGCACTCAAAATGCTTCTTGATATCGGTTAGCCAATCTTCAGCATCAAGAGGGTCGACACAGTAACTGAAAGCTTTAGGATTGTTGGCCAAGAACTGGTTGAGGGTAGCATGGTGCTGCTGGAAGAAGTTGCCTTGGTTCACTGGAACACCCTGATTAGCTTGATTAGCTTGATTAGCTTGCATCATCTGCATCATCTGCATCATCAACTGAGTGTTCTGAGCAGTAGTCTGCATAATTGCTCTCCAAGCCTCAGGCGGAGGAGGAGGTGAAGGAGGATGCTCTGGGACCTCTTCCACCTCTGGGTTAGCGTTCGGAACCTTTTTCGGAGCCATCCTGTAAGAGATGACCACGAATCAGCAATTGATTGACAAAAGGAATAAGCTGAATCAATGGAATGAATTGCAACAAGTCTTCACAATAATCATTCGAACAATAGAACGAATGAAAACATCCGAACAAGAGGAACGGATGAATTTCTCAGTTAATTGATAACATCAGTCTTCACGAGAAGCCACATAGGGATCAAAAGGATAAAATAAGTAAACAACAAGGTACGGAAAAGGAACAAACACAAGAGAGGAGTTTCGTTCTAACATATTTGTGCTGAAAGCATATGAACGCGTTACGAAAAGGTTTTGCAATCCCCGGATCAGCATAGCCAAGGACCCTTTAAGATGCAACTCCTGATAGTAACCTCGGTCATATAACCCCTTCACTCAATGTCGAACCCCGAACTCACTAACCTGCATTCGTTGGAAGAATGCCTACGATCTACTGGATAAAACCCACCTATAGTTTTCCGAAAGATTCCAGTTATGCAATCAGGTATTGGGGATACACGGGAAGCACCGCGCAATCAACTCTAACCTACATCCAGGTGTATCCATCCTTCAACACATAACCAGTCTTTCTCGGAAACTGTGTACCTCGGACCTTCGAAAAGCATCCACTATAACAAGCTATGGCAATACTCCCGAACTACCTCCCCAGTACTGGGTGATGTCGGGGTTATCTTGCCACTGGCCGTATAGGGGAGATTTTCGATGTCGGCCGTCTTAAGTATTTAGTACTGTCGCGATATGCTTGTTACAATGATACCCCGAAGCTCAACTCCTCGGTAACAGGAGGCATCGGGAACAATATCCTTGTCACAAGAACATCGAAACAATCCCAGAATACTCGCGGGATTCCTAAAAAAAATTTTGTGCAAATTTTGAAGATAGGAGAGACAAGAGTAGACGTCAGGAGTCCTCACCAGAGAGAAAGGGGATGAGAAGAAAAGAAATCCTACTCTCCGATATAATATAGGACTCAAAAAGTTTTCAGTGTGTGCCTAGACTCAACCGTCAACGGTTCGATCAAACAGTGGGGGCTCCTAGGTCGGAGAATGCTCTGATACCAACTTGTAATGCCCAGGATGGAGTTATACCTCCTACATGTCGAGGCACGACTTAAAGGCATAATTCCATCCTAGAATGATCTCAAGTTTGGTAATCTTTGCACAACTCATGTAAAAGAGGGGATAGTAAACTGAAAATAGTTGGCTTACATTCGCCACGTCACAGAATTACAGTACAAGTCTCAAACATCATACATTAAGAACACTACAACCCTCTAAGGGCAAAAGCCAAAAGTCAAAGTACCAAACTCAGATAAATAAACCACAGGCGGATCGAATCCTAGTAAGAGACTCCACTACTGATCGTCCGGGTAGCGCACGTAGTACCGACTAGGCTCCTCGTCGTACTCCCAATCCAGCTCGGTGCCATCACCTGGATAGCTCACAGCTGGACCTGCATCTGGTGTGTGAAGTAACTGTGAGCCACAGAGGACTCAGCAATCCCGTTCCCAGGTAACAGAACTATTTAAGCCTTTAGGTGAGGGAAAGGCTGAAGAAAAGAATAAGTCTGCAGCAGCAACTAGCATCTAGCTTACGTAAGTGAGAGCGAGAAGAGAAGGCATCGGCGAGAAGTGATCACGAAGTGATCCTAGCTACAAGCTCACAATCATAACCCCTCCGTGTTCAACTCCCGAATCCCTATTCGGAAATTGACAGTCACGGAACACACGCTGGTAGTGTATTAGTATCATTGTGTCAAGTTATCTACAACCGGAATTAACAAGCTCCCATCTGCCACATAACCGCGGGCACGGCTTTCGAAAGTTCAAACCCTGCAGGGGTGTTCCAACTTGACCCATTACAAGCCCACGATCCGCGGAGTCGCAACTCCAAAGTGGGAAGACCCGAGTATCCTCGGAATCCCGTGCTCAAGATATACCGAGCTAAGGTAAGGCTAATCCAGCAAATCCTCCCGGCGTGTCGACACCCTGATAGTAGCCGCGCGTATCTAGGTCTCAGGACACGTCCGGATGAGCGCTACGTACAGATACCGAAGACCCCAGCGAACTGGGTAGTATCCGCAAGTGACTCTGGTTTGGACCAACACTCAAGTCGAGCACTGGCCCAGGGGGTTGAATTAATTAAGCCTCGGGTTAATTACTCCCTCGGAAAGTTTTAGTTGTTAAGGCAAATAGTACCAATGTTGGGACTTGCTGGAAAAGACTTAGCACTTAGCGGTTTATCGAGGGGGTCCCATACACCCCAACCGTGTTAGGAACGCATAATCAAGGAACATAATACCGGCTTATACGGATCCTAACGGCATGAGTGGAACAAAACACCAAGCAAAAGGCTTAGCCTTCCACCCTTGCCAATATATAGATGATTTCATTTAAAGCATTTATATAGTGTGATATAACCCAACCAAACTTCAACATGGAGCAAGCATCTTCACTTCACCTGCAACTAGCAACGCTATAAGAAGGCTGAGCGAAGCGTACTGAGCCAAGCAACGGTTTGCATAGGTAGGGTGGTTAAACATGGCAATTGGTTACAAGTAGGAGGCTGACAAGAAGAACATGGGCATCGAGGCAAAACTATAGATCGAGACTACTAGCAATAGGCAAAGATAGTAATGTTATCGGGGTTCGGTCATCTTGCCTGAAGAGAAGTCGTTCGGATCGTAAGAAGGGTCCTCGTGCTCAACCTCGTTGGAAACCTCGTGCTCAACTTCATACCCGGTCTCAGCTTCCGGCTCTAAACAAAACAATCACACCAAGCACCAATCAACAAGATGCAATGCGCACTCGAAAAACATGAATGCATGATGGATGCACTAAGGATGCACATGGAGCACGTAAAACATCACTCAAGCAAAACACCTCAAAACAAGATGACAATCTGATATTATTAATCTACACAGAAAAACAACCAAGTTTGATATAAGATTCGCTGAAATCGGAGTTACGGGCTAAAAGTTATGCCCGAAACAAGATTTGAGCGAAAGCTGAAAATTACAGCAACATAGCATCTTTGGAGCTCAAAATAATTAAGCTACAGCACCCAAAAAGCATGGAAAAGGACATGAACACAAACTAGACATATAGTACAGCAACTAGGTCCAAAGTTCACCCCCAACGGAGTCACGGATCAATAGCAATGATCTTGGACATATTGAACTTTGCAATAAAATTCTGGCAGCAGAATTTTATTGAAACTTTAGAGCAAAAGATAAACATGCTACAGCCACTCAAATGGACATGTGAGGACATGAATGGAAAGACAACAATATATACTACAAGGAACAATCATAATCCACCCCAAAACTATCATGCTTTTTCCTAGAACATCACACGAACATGGCATCGGAACGTTACAGATTTCAGACTTGGTGAAAAATCACTAAGTCCTAAAACAGCAATATCATCATTGAACATATAAAGCCTGAAGAAGAGTTTAGCAGAACGAAGGCCTCCACGTCGCTCCAATTCGCTATGAACAGTCCTCGTGCCACCGTTGCAAATTCCGTTCCCTGCCAAGGGCATTTTAGTAATTTCACATCTAGATGTATAAAACTCAGTCGCTCAGTGGACAAACCCTAGCCGTCGCCCGCTCCCGCACTCTCCTCCTCCTCCTGCCTCTTCTCTTCCCCGCCCACTCCTCCTGTCGCCGCCGCCTCCGCTCAGAAACCTAGCCCGCACACGACCCTTCCTCCTCCTCGACCTTCCTCCTCTTCTGCCGCCGCCACCTCTCCTCCTCTTCTTCCTCTCCCTCCCGTGTCGTCACCCGCTTCTCATCGCCTCGCCCCGCAGCCGCCTCCCCTGCATCCTCCGCGCCTCTCCTTGTGCCGCCCACCTCCGCCTCCTCTCCCATCTCCTCCCTGCTGCTGCTGGCCATCGCACCCTTGCCATCGGCGATTCATGCGGCCGACAGCGAGCGCCGGTGAGCGACCTTGAGGCCGCCATCTCTCCTGACCTCCTCCCAGGTTCCTGGTCTGGAGCGGCGAGGCCAACCCCCTCTTCACACGCAGGTGCTGCCCTCTTCCCTCAGTTCCCTCTCTCTCTCTCTCTCTCTCTCTCTCTCTCTCTCTCTTCCCCGACCCTCTCGATGGCCAGAGGGGTGACGGGGTGGATCGGGTGGCGGTGATGTCAGAGCTCCAGGCGGAGATGGCGGAGCTCGGGCTGGAGCGCTCACGTGATGACGGATTCAAGGTCTGGAGGGCTCATGGGATTACGGATTCAAGGGCTGGAGCGCTCACGGGATGGAGGTTCTCAGGCTAGAGGCGGCGGAGGATGCCCTACGGCCGAGCTGGAGGTGGAGGCGGTGAGAGCCCTCTCCCCATCTCTCATTTTCTCCATTTCTATCCCTCCAACATCTCACTACTGCTCCTATATGGAACAACTGGGGACGGGAAGAGGCCTGGAGTTGCTCAGCATCGGTTCCGTCAACCTGCAAGGTTACATATTTTCTTACTCTTGTCCTGTTCGATAAAATGGCTGTGGGCTAAACATTGTTTTTTTTTGTTTCCTTGCCCGTCCAGGTGGTTTGCTCGACCACACGCCGTCGGTTCTGTCAATATGCAAGGTTAGACATTTCTTGCTCTTGTCGTGATCAATAAAATGGTTGTGGGATAAATCATTTTTTTGGGTTTCCATGCCTGTCCATGTGCTTTGCTCAATCGCTCGCCGTCGATTCCATCAATCTGCAGGCTAAGATATTTTCTTGCTCTTGTCATGTTTGATAAAATCGCTGTGGGCTAAATCATTGTATTTTTTTTTGTTTCCTTGCCTGTCCAGGTGATTTGCTCGATCCCTCGCTGTTGGTTCAGTCAAGCAAGGTGAGATGTGCTCTCATATGCCCCCTTGCTTCGTTGGTTTTTTCTATTGCAAGAAGGCGTGTTTTTGTTTGCTCACGGTTGCCCTGGTGGTTCGCTTCCTCCTTGCTTATTGGAGAACATATTTGTACATTTTGGTTTCTGTGCATGCTTGTGTGCTGTCGTCGGTTTTCAGTGCGCTGCAGTGCCAATTTAGGTTGATTCTTTGGGTGGAACGTGTGAGTCTATCCAATGATTCTGTAAACTACCAGACAATGTGATTGCTGCTTACTGATTGTAGGCATGGTGACTGTTTGCGTTAGTGCTTTGGAAAATATGTGTGCAGTGGGTAGTGCTTGCTGCTTCGTGATGAAGGCAAGGCCGTCTACTTACGCTAATATTTAATCTGTGTGCTTCATAATGAAATTACCACCTGCTCATTTTTTATGTATGTGCCACCCAATGGCTGCTCGTGCCTAATTATATGGATGATGGGCATACGCATGCTTCCTCTGTGGGTTATCTGCTTGTTTTTTTATGCATCTTCTCTTGATTAATTTTTGACTCCTTGTAGCCCACTGATTCCGTCTATAACATGCTGCTAGGTTCTTTGTTTGGCTGGATTGTAGGTTGGCTCCAGTCCTTGATCGGTTCTTCTGCAAAGAGAGTTTCAGTGCTTAGCATATTGCAGTCATTGCAGCAGCGAGTTCTATGAATCACGTCAATGGAGGGGACATAGTCAATGACAATCTCCTCCCATTTAATTAGATGGTTTGCCAGTTTCTTCCTGTAGATAGTATCACAGTGATGCGATTCAGATGTTTATAATTCTTTTCTAACATTACATGTTCTTGTAGTCATTCATTTTGAAACCACGGAGGCCGTCGCATTATGCATTGGTTAGACTAGGTAATTTCCTTTAAGGCTATCATTTTTCTATCAATATGCCAAGATCGACTGTTCACCTCACCTTTATTCTGTAAATGCCAAAATGTCCAGAACATAAATTTCAACTTTCAGACCTTACACATGTTATGAACTTATGAAGTTATAATATATGTCTAAATTCAGCTGGATCTTCAATTAAATCCTGAATTCTATAGATGTTTTATCCTTTTCTACATCTGAGTATACACTAATTAGTTAAACCTTTTCTTCTCCGGATCTGCATTCCACCTATACTAATTGCCAGATTATATATGTGTTTGTGTTCATTTTTAATTTAAACTAGACCTAGCTGTATATACAACAAAGTTTGTTAAACCTGTGCTGGGCAGGTTCCCATGATGAGTTCGTAGCCTTTATGAAGTTGCTGCTGCTTGTTTTCTGTAATCATTGCTCATTTCTCGTCTCCATAGCAGAAAATTTGATTCTTGCATCTAACCCTGATCCTGATGGTGAAACAATTGCTTGGCACAATGAAGAAATGCTTGAGTGGCATGATGTGTTAGGTTTCCATGTTTTACTGTCATTTACATGAGGTGGCAGTTTTGGCTACCTCCACCAGCCTCAGTCTATTTATTTTTAAGTGGGAAGTGATGAATTGAACAAGGAGGAAGGACGACGATGCTTGTTCTTTCCGGCGTGGGTTTACTAAACTTTGTATATATGAATTTCACCTCATATTTTCTTCCTGGCTTGATAAGAACTGAACAATAAAATTTGGTTTCTCATGTCCAGTATTCCATATTGAGTAATGCTAGAGATATGCGACCCTTAGCCCAGTTTACGCAATGCTTTATTAGGTGTATTTTCTTTCTTACATAGCTGGGAGTAGTCTGATAGCCATTTCTTTAGGATAAACAAGGCTTACTGTACGTAAGGTTTGAGATTACCCCATTTCAAATAACTAAGGGGAATCACTATTCCTCAAATGCAGGATATTGGTTTATTTTTATTTCGTATGGCATGTTTTTGTTTCAGTTCTTTGTTTTTTCAATCCATTGCTTCCTTGCAGTCTTCATGATAACAGAGATTTGAGAAGGATCTGTCTCTGTAGCTGTAGGTGGTAACTTTTTTGTACTGAAACTACAAAATTATTTGTTCTTTCTATGTCGTTTCTATCTCCACCAAGAGCTTTCAACCTGCAAGCACCCAGCTGTCCTTCCAAGTTGGCAGGATTGATGAAACCTTAAAGCCTGAACTAGCATCCTTTGGATTTGGCGGTGCATCATGCACATCTGGAGCATCCCCTTCTTGCTAAGAGCTCAGGCATGGCGGCGCCCATTCTCACGTCTTTCGCTACAGGATCATCTACACTTGTAGACCTACCTCTGGATGAGGTATAACTGCTGCTGGTTTCCTCTTTCAAATTACTTTTCAATCGTTTACCTCATGTGCTGCTTGTTCGGCAGATGAACACTCCTATATCTGCATGCAGAGCAAAAGGACAGGTTGCTATGCCTAAAACACCCAGGTATCAGCCCTTCCTTTGTTTTGTCATACATTCTGAAGAATCTTTTTCTTTTTTTTTTTTGAAATGGTCACCGGGGGGGAAAGACTCCCCACCTGAATATATTTCAAAGTGGCCTTAATGCCATAAAATTGATCCAGTTTATGAGGAAAACCGGGTCGAAAACCGTACAAGAGGACCAAGGACAACCCACGAAAGGCACAATTAGATGAGGGGAGTCATCGAAGGATCACAATACCAAGACTTGGCAAGCAGCCTAACACACCGCACCGGCGTGCGTACCGAACACCACGGCGCAACAGAGGAGCATCCACAATCAACGAGTGACAAGCACGAACCTTGACTAGGAGCTCCGCCATGAAAATTCGGGAACGATTAGCAGGTTGGGGAGGCATCTTGCAGCATTAATGAGCAAAGATGAACCAAGACAACGCCAAGAGCACGAAGCTCGCAGCACCACAACGGCAGCCATGTGAGGTCCCACCATCAACCACCGTCACCAAACTCTTCAGCAAATTCAACAAGGAGGAGGACTTCAACTTCATCTTCATCTGACCAAGCAAGGAGAAGAGCCTTGAACGTTGGTCGTCTGGTCGCCACCCAACAACACCCCGGAGAGGTAGGGTGTCATACGGGAACGAGGTGATCCGAGGAGGATAACGCCCTCGCTAACCCGGCTTCGGATGAAAAATCAGACCACTCCATAGCATGATCGAGCCAAAAATTCACGTTGACAGAGCGCCACTATCCCACTCCACCACCTGCATCACCGGAAGCATTAGGCCCAGCAGCCCCGACGCCACTCAGACCCGAGTCGAACCGCCGCCACCAACCACCCCTGCTGCGCCGCCCAGCCGACCTCCGAGGACGAGCCGCCACCACGTCACTGCAGTCCAGTCAGAGCCACCCGGCACCACGCCGGCAAGCACCATGCCGAGATCCTGCCTAGGTGTGGCCACACCTAGGCACCACAGGCACAACCCAGCACGCCCCAAGTCCAGCACCCTGCCAGAGCTCCATCAGGTACAGGGGAACACGCACCCGCCGCCGGAGCACGCCAGATCGAACTCACGGTCGCAAATCTGGATCCCCACCCCCGGAGCGCAGCAGGGAGACACCGCCGAATCGAAGCAGGCCACCGGGAGGGAGCAGAGAGCGCATCCCCACCACCGTCCCCAGCCACCACCGGCTGAACCGCCGCGCGCCGGAGTCGCGCCGCGCCGGCCGCCGCCACACGGGGCTCCCCCAGCCCGTGAGCGCGCCACACGGGGAACGAATGCCCGCCGCCGCCAGATCCGCGTGGGCTTCGCCCGGCGGGTGCTATTGGCGGCGGCGGGGAGGAGGGGGAGTGGGAGGGGAGGGCTAGCTGGGGGGACGGGGGCGCCGCCGCCCGAGCCGCCCTGGGGTAGGACGGCGCGGGGGGGGGGGGGGGTCTTGCAGTTCGTTCTCAAGAATCTTTTTCTTTGCCTATGACTGATATTTTTGTTTTAAATAGCAAATCACCATGCCCAAAAAGGGCTCGCCGCAAACTTGTTCTTGAGCTCCCTAAGTCTAAGGGTGCAGAGCTATCTTGCTCTGCTCCCAACTTGGCTACCCAGACTGAAGAAGTTGTTCCTGCTGGAAATGTTGTTTTGCATGCATCCATGCCAAATGTACATACCTATGTTTGATATGCAAATATCATTTCTGTTCTGTACAAATCATGCTTCATATAGAATAATATTTGATGGCATCAAATTAAACAGGTTGGCTAGGAGAATGAAGCTACAGCTACTGAAGATTCAAACAGCCTCCTTCCTGACCCCGCTAAAACCAAGAGGTAAAGACTCATGGCATGTTCCATTCAATTACTTCAGCTCATATGACAGAAGCAATGAGTTTGATTCCATCTTCGTGCCAGCAAGGAAATTCTACCTGTTAAGAAACAAATAGAGTTGTGATGTTACATTTTTGATTAGGTTCACTGTCAGGCAAGACTTTGACACCTGCAGAACTATGTCGAGTCACTGTCAGGACAAGTCCTCTATTTAGGTCCTCGAACAGATTAGGTTCCATGCGTTGTAAATATCGCCGTCGACCTTTTCTACCTTATCTCCTTATAAAACTTTCTACTCATTGTAAATGACGTTGGGCCATGCTACTTAATCTAAGTCTTGTTGTTATAATGTGCACACCTTATGTTTTATGTTTACTGCTATGCTTGCTGACATAAAAGCCCTCCTTTTTTACTGAGACCCTTGAGCATGGGCAAAAAACAGTCCATAGAGCTGATATTACCATTCAAATCCATCAGATGAAGCTCCTTGACTACCTGCACACAATCAGGACTGGGCAAGTGTTTGGGACAGTGCTTGCTGGTACTATGCCCAGTACCTTATCTTCCTCAGCCAGCTAGGCTTAACATGTACACTATATCTATACAGTGAGACATAAAACACTATTGACTATTTATCCAGATTGAAAATAGACGCATGAACCATAACAAATTTGCTATTATCAACCCCAAAGCAATTCAGCTTCTGAATTTTGCTGCCTCACATTCATTATTTTGTCTTGTTGGCCTTCTATTTATATTCATATAGAATATAAATACGCATTACTAATGTATGCCTTTTATCGAAAACTTCATAATTTCAGGATTGCCACTACTGCTGCTGCTGCATCAACCATTTCATAAAACAATGATAGGTCCCTAAGCAATTTGCGCTTCAGAATGAGCGTCTATATGTGGTATGTCTATTCACGCAACTAATAATATTTTCACTGCTTTACTTTTATCTTCTGCCTCTCATATCAGCTCATACATGTATTCATGTCCATGCCTTCTGCCAATAACTGATAGGCTACATGTATAATAAGCTTTGCTGCGGTAGCAATTTTCCTCCTATAAACTTTCCGGTACCATGTTGAGCTCTTACCTTATGAATATTCCTGTACTTTTCCTCAGGTTGTTTTGGCCTTTACTACTTTCTCCATCGCTACTTTGAAGCCTGGAAGAACAAGTGAACGCTGCATGGCCATTGCTGTTTTCCGGCAACACCCTTTTAAACAGTGTACTGCTATGTTACTTGCATGTTCGCAATCCCGGTTTTGGCACTCATAAAGACAAGCCAAAACTACGTCATACTTTTCCCTGTTTAAATCCGAACGGAGCAACTTTCATATTCCGTGGATAACGCTATTAGACCTCTTTTGTTGTACCATCTCTCCCGAATGACTGTTTCAATCTACTGTAAATATTTGTTCATTCAATCGCCTACTGTATCTGCTATTCCCAATGCAATATTAGCTGTTCTAGAGCTTGTGTTAACAAATTGGGAAAATGTATGCCCTAATTCAAAATTTTCAAAAGTATGCCCCCTCTTAGGCTGAAGAGTGCCTTTTCAGCTTTAATGAGGTCGATGAGGTGCCTTCTTAGCTTTAATGAGGCCGACGGAGTCTTACTTCCATTTTTTTACTTAAGGTCTACATTTCCCAAATTTGATGAAATAATAATACTTAAGAAAAATGTATGATTGCCATTCCCAAATTTTTATTTACCAGCTGATCGTGATGAACTCAGGTAATTTAAATAGTTAGTTTATTTGTTCGCGGGAAAAACTCCCAAATGTCGAGAGAGGATTGCCTACAAATATTATAGTTAGTTTACTTGCTCACGGGAAAAAATGAACGCACATTATTATAATTTGTTAATAAAAAATGCCAACAAGTCCTCCTCCAATACCTGGCTTGCGCTCAGCCTTTGCGCCATGGGCGCAACGGGTCATCTAGTAGCATGTAAAAGAGCATGTTTAAGTCACCTCGAAACTAAACATGGCAAAGGGTAAGCACCTCATCAAAGTGCACATGAAGGTGATCCCGAAACACACAAGCATGCTTCATAGAGGTGAACACAACGATTGCAACGAGCTCAACAAGATGGCATTTCATAACAAGTGAAAACACAACATGTGAACATGGCACTTTGCAATGATGATAACAAGGCAACAATAAATCTACCATGCAACCTATCACAAACAACACGTAGTTCGTGGCAAGACGAACACGTGGACATGTCATTTGCATCGTTTGGACAAACGAGCTAAAAGATATCACATGTCAAAGGTGGCATGAAAATAACACATAACAGCAGTTTATATCATGATGCACTCTTGCAACAGCAAAACAAGTGTCTAGATGACATCTAACATGCATGACTACAACAGAGGAAACGTAGAGGACATCTCCACGAACGTCTGGACATGCTACACGCGCAAAACGGAGCAACACAGTAAAAGTTACAGCAGGTCAAAGATTGCATCTCAGAACAGAAATAAAAAGGGACTTAGTGGAAAAAGGGGTTCAACCTCTCCAGATCAGATCTGGAGGAACAGCAACGGGCCGGCGGCTGGGATCCGGCCCGGGAAGAGGCGGATCTGGTACGGCCTGGTGCGGGAGGCCCAGCCGCGGATGATCTGGCGCGGACGCCTGGGCCGCGGAGGGGAGGTGGCGGCCCACCGGGAGTCGCGGCGGGGCGGGCCTCGTGGCCTGGAGGGGAGGCCGGCTGAGGCGGTGGCTCGGAGGGGCCCAGCCGGCGGCGGCCTGGAGGCGGCTCGGCTGGGGCGGGAGGCCCAGCTGCGGGTCTGACTGGCGAGCGGAGAGGAAGCGGGAGCGGGCCGGCTCGCGACGCGATGGAGGACCTGGCGATCGGGCACTCGGCGGGGAAGTGGTTCACAGGGGCGACGACCGATGGGCCAGCGCTCGGTCGGGACGACCCGCGGCGACCGAAGGACCTGGCCGGTCGGTCGAAGCCCCCGCGCGATGGATCGAGCGTTGACTTCGCTCGCACCTCGAGGGGATCCCGGCGGCTGTACGAAGCTGCGGCTGCGGCTCGGTTCCTTCGGGAACCGAGAAATTTTGGGATCTGAGATCTGAAAGAAAAAGGAAAAAAAAAGGAGGGGAAGGGGGAAGAAGAAGGGGACATGCCAAAATAGACTAGGGTCTATTATATAGCAGTTTTTAGGGTTAGGATGAGTTTTAGGGGCGCTAGGAGCCCTCCGATCGCGATCCGACGGGTCCGATCGCGGGGATAGTTTTAAAAGGCCTAGGAGGAGAAAAGAGACTGCAGTAGGGGTGTTTCCGGGACACGAAGTGAAGGCACATCGGACCCACACGAGCAACGGATGGAAAAGTCAACGGAGTCCAAACGAGACGAGATTTGAGAGGCGGGTTGCACACAACAAAACAACAACACAGACAACAACCTCGCGGCACACCGGTAACGTAAAACGCCCGAACAACAAAGTAGGCCTACGGGACGTCACGGACACGTGAGGGAGCTCCGGAACGCGAAACGGACAACGGGAAGAAACACGATGAACCGGATGCAACCCACAACACAAATGCAATGCAATGCACATGTCTACATGATATGAATGAATGCCACACACTCACACCACAACACGACGAAAGCCCGAAAGACAAAGAACCCGAAATGGAAATAGATGAAGCCGGAGATATATTATAAGCCCAAAAGGGAAAGTATTACATCCGGGGCATTACACTGAATTGGCCTCCGAAGAGGGGAGATCGTCGCCATCGTCATCATCATCACCACTCATCATCCCTCCATGACTTCTCCCTCCATGTGTGAGTAATTCCCCTGCTGTAGGCGAAGGGGATGGTAGGGATTGGATGAGTTAGATCATGTAATAGTTTGTCAGATCGTTGGGGGCATGTTGCCTATCATCTACTATGGTGTTTATCATCTTTGCTTCAACTTGTTATTCTTAATGCTTGACACTTAGGGCCCGAGTGCCATGATTTCAGATCTGAACCATATGTGTTTGCATGAATATATTTGTGTTCGTGATCCTATCTATGAGTTGTTTGCACCTGTTACGGTTCGGAACCGGTGATCCCAAAAGTGACAGCTTGGGACACCAAAGGGGATGGTCCGTAGTTTGAGGATTACATGTATCCATTGAGTTCATTGCTTTGTTCCGGTGCTCTTTGACAGGAGCACCTTAATCTCCATAAGTTCCTTTTGGCCCCGTTCGTAGCGGGATGGTAGGACAAAAGATGTTGTGCAAGTTCTTATTGCAAGCACATACAACTACCTACAGGATACATGCCTAATGTTTGATATTTGCCTAGATGATCATTACTTTTCCGTGTGCCGTGCCCCAAGTTAGAATCATGATATATCTCATCCATGCAGCGCCTGACCATCCGTCTCCCTAGCCTACAGTGTTTTAAATCCTGCTGGTTACTAGTTGCTATTTTTGCCATTTACTTTTGCTATTTACTTTTATTGTTTACTTTTACTATCACTATCATCACTATCATATCACTGTTACCACTCATCTTTTGTTGCAAGTAAGTATATTTCAGGTGCGGTTGAATTGACAACTCAACTGTCAAAGCTTATAAATACTCTTTGGCTCCCTGTGTGTCGAATCAATAAATTGGGTTATTCTTACCCGCGAAGACTATCTCGATCCCTTACGGTTGAGGGTTATCACCACTCTTTGTTCCATAGTCCATCAAAGCAATACTCAAAACTTGAAAACTTCACAACACAAAACTTAGGCAAAAATCTCGTGAGCTCCGTTAGTATAAGAAAACAAACCACCACTCAAAGGTACTGTAATGAACTCATTCTTTGTTTATATTGGTGTTAAACCTACTGTATTCTAACTTCTCTATGATGCATATCCTCCGATACTACTCATAGATGCATTGAAATAAGCAAACAACACACGAAAAACAGAATCTGTCAAAACATAACAGTCTGTAGTAATCTGTAACTTTCGGATACTTCTGTAAATCCAAAAAAATTGAAATAAATTGTAAACGTGAGGAATTTTTCTATTAATCATCTGCAAAAAGAATCAACTAAATATCACGCTCCAGTAAAATCTGGTGACCATTCTAGCGAGCGCTAACGATTCTGTTTTTCACAGCAAGATCATATAAACTTCACACAAGTCTTACCAAAGGTTCTACTTGGCACAAACACTAATTAAAACACAAAACAACATCTAAACAGAAGCTAGATGCAATATTCATTCCTAAACAGAAGCAAAAACAAAAAATATATATAATTGGGTTGCCTCCCAACAAGCGCTATCGTTTTACGCCCCTAGCTAGGCACGATACATGGATAGATCTAGGTGTTGGCATCTTTGGAAGGCAATCCATAAGTGGGTCTCATAATAGATTCATATGGTAATTTGATTTTCTTTCTAGGAAAGTGTTCCATGTCTTTCCTTAATGGAAATTGGAATCTAATATTTCCTTCCTTCATATCAATAATTGCACCAATCATTCTAAGGAAACGTCTACCAAGAATAATAGGACTAAGGACATGAAGGATTGCAATCTATATCAAGAACAATGAAATCTACGGGCACATAATTCCTATTGGCAATAATAATAACATCACTAATCCATCCCATAGGTTTCTTAATAGTGGAATCCGCAAGATGCCAATTTAAAGAACAATCATCAAGCTCATGGAAACCTAGCAAATCACACAAAGTTTTTGGGATAGTGGAGATCCTTGCACCCAAATAACACAAAGCAAAGCACTCATGATCTTTTATTTTAATTTTAATAGTAGGTTCCCACTCATCATAAAGCTTTCTAGGGATAGAAACTTCCAATTCAAGTTTTTCTTCATAAGATTGCATCAAGGCACCAACTATGTGTTTGGTAAAAGCTTTATTTTGACTATAAGCATGCGGAGAGTTTAATACGGATTGCAACAAGGAAATACAATCAATCAAAGAGTAGTTATCATAATTCAATCCCTTGAAATCCAAAGTAGTGGGCTCATCACTATGCAAAGTTTTAATCTCTTCACTCCCACTTTTAACAATTTTAGCATCAAGATCTAAAAACTCTTAATCATTGGGACACCTTAAAATAGACTCATCTCCAATCCTATCTTTATCAAGATTCATACTAAAAAATGAGAATCTAATAGGAAACACATCAATAACTTTCAGATCTTCATCTTTATTTTCATGATAACTAGAAGAACACGCTTTTATATAATTCTCTCTTTTAGCATGCATCCTAGCGGTTCTTTCTTTCCATTCATCAATGGAAATTCTCATAGATTTGAGAGACTCATTGATATCATGCTTAGGTGGGATAGATCTAAGTTTCAAAGAATCAACATCAAGAGTAATTCTATCCACACGTCTTGCCAATTCATCAATCTTAAGCAATTTTTCTTCAAGCAAAGCATTGAAATTCTTTTGCGAATTCATAAACTCCTTAACACTAGTTTCAAATTCAGAAGGCATCTTTCCATAAGAGTTGTTGTAGGAATTTCCATAATTATTAGAGGAATTACTAGGAAAAGGCCTAGGATTAATGTTTCCTCTATAAGCATTGTTACCAAAATTATTCCTACCAACAAAATTCACATTCAAAGATTCATTATTATTTTCAATCAAAGTGGACAAAGGTATATCATTAGGATAAGAAGAAGCACTCTTAGCAGCAAACAATTTCATAAATTCATCCATCTTTCCACTCAAAACACTAATCTCTTCAATAGCATGCACTTTTTTACTAGTAGGTCTTTCGGTGTGCCATTGAGAATAATTAACCATAATATTATCTAGGAGTTTGGTAGCTTCTCCTAAGGTAGTTTCCCTGAAAGTGCCTCCTGCGGCCGAATCTAAAAGATTTCTAGAAGCAAAATTCAAGCCAGCATAAAAGTATTGAATAATCATCCACAAGTTCAAACCATGTGTAGGGAAATTACGTATCATTAATTTCATTCTCTCCCAAGCTTGTGCAAGATGCTCATGATCTAGTTGCTTAAAATTCATAATATCGTTTCTAAGAGAGATGATCTTAGCAGGAGGAAAATACTTAGAGATGAAAGCATCTTTGCACTTATTCCACGAATCAATACTATTTCTAGGCAAAGAGGAAAACCAAGTTTTAGCACGATCTCTAAGTGAAAACGGAAATAACTTCAATTTAACAATATCGTTATCCGTATCCCTTTTCTTTTGCATACAAATCAACAATGTTGTTTAGATGGGTAGCGGCATCTTCATTAGGAAGGCCGGAAAATTGATCTTTCATGACAAGATTCAACAGAGCAGCATTGATCTCACAAGATTCAGCATCGGTAATAGGAGCAATCGGAGTGCTAATAAAATCATTATTGTTGGTATTGGAGAAGTCACACAATTTGGTATTGTTCTGAGCCATAGTGACAAGCAAGCAATCCAACACACAAGCAAACAAGAAGCAAGCGAACAGAAAACACACGGCAAAAGGAAGGGCAAATAAAATGGATAGGGTGAAGTGGGGGAGAGGAAAACGAGAGTCAAATAAATGTAATGTGCATGATAAGGGTTTGTGATAGGTACTTGGTATATGACTTTTGCGTAAGCCTCCCCGGCAATGGCGCCAGAAATTCTTCTTGCTACTTCTCGAGCTTGCGTTGTATTCCCTCGAAGAGGAAAGGGTGATGCAGGACAGTAGCGTAAGTACTTCCCTCAGTTTTTGAGAACCAAGGCATCAATCCAGTAGGAGACCACGCGCGAGTCCCTCGCACCTGCACAAACAAATAAGAACTTTGCAGCCAATGCGATAAGGGGTTGTCAATCCCTTTACGATCACTTACGAAAGTGAGAGCTGATAGAGATGATAGTTTGATATTTTCGGTATTTTTGGATATAAGAACAGAAAGTAAAAGCGGAAAAGTAAAGTAGATTGTAGATTGATATGTTGAGAATCGACCCGGGGGCCATAGTTTTCTCTAGTGGCTTCTCTCATGATAGCGGTATTCTATGGCGGGTAAACAAATTACTGTCGAGCAATTGATAGAAAAGAGAATACTTATGAGACTATCTAGGCATGATCATTATATATATGCATCACGTCCGAAACAAGTAGACCGAAACGATTCTGCATCTACTACTATTACTCCACACATCGACCGCTATCCAGCATGCATCTAGAGTATTAAGTTCATAAGAACAGAGTAACACCTTAAGCAAGATGACATGATGTAGAGGGATAAACTCAAACATAGTGATATAAACCCCATCTTTTTATCCTCGATGGCAACAATACAATACGTGCCTTGCTACCCCTACTGTCACTGGGAAATGACACCCCAAGATTGAACCCAAAGCCAAGCACTTCTCCCATTGCAAGAACTATAGATCTAGTAGGCCAAACCAAACCAATAATTCGAAGAGACTTGCAAGCATATTATAATCATACATAAAGAGTTCTGAAAAGAACCAAATATTTCTCATAGATAATCTTGATCATAAACCCACAATTCATCGGATCTCGACAAACACACCGCAAAAAGAGATTACATCGAATAGATCTCCTCACAGACCAAGGAGAACTTGGTATTGAGATCCAAAGAGAGAGAAGAAGCCATCTAGATACTAGCTATGGACCCGAAGGTTTGTGGTAAACTACTCACAACTCATGGTGAGGCGATGATGATGATGTAGAAGCACTCCGTGGTAGATCCCCCCTCCGGCGGAGCTCCGGAACAGGCCCTAGATGGTATCTCACGGGAACAGAAGGTTGCGGCGGTGGAACTAGGGTTTTCTTTGTTGTTCTGATGGTTTCGGGGTACGTAGATATATATCGGAAGAAGGAGGGCACCGGGGGATAGACGTGGGGCCCACGAGGCAGGGGGCACGCCCCACCCTCATGGACGCCACGTGTGCCCTACTCCGTGGTTCTCAAGTCTCCCATGCGTATTTTGCTCCAAAAATATCTCTCCCGAAGGTTTCATTCCGTTTGGACTCTGGTTGATATTCTTTTTCTATAAGGGATTTTTGCATTCGTGCCCCTAGTTGGGTCACACTCGACAGGTTTGCCCCTAGTTTTTCAACAATTGTGGTTTTGCCTAGCTCACTTCAATCGCTTTGTGTTTTTGCCCTTCCGGGGCGGTTCCGACCAATGAGCAGTTGCCACGTGGCGAATCATGATTGGTCGAAACTGCCCTGGAAGGGCAAAAACACAAGGCGAGTGAAGTGAGCTGGGCAAAACCACAATTGTTGAAAAACTAGGGGCAAACCTGTCGAGTGTGACCCAACTAGGGGCACCAATACAATTATTCCTTTCTGTAAAACCCTGAAATAGGCAAAAAACATCAATCTGGACTGGTCCTTTGGGTTAATAGGTTAGTCCCAAATAATATAAAAGTGTATAACAAAGCCCATTAAACATCCAAAACATCATAAATAATAGCATGGAACAATAAAAAATTATAGATACGTTGGAGACGTATCACTCAGCCCTAATGACCTGGATCTGTGTCTCCTCCATTTCTTGGCATGTCGGCATTGCCGGTTGCCGTCGCATCCCCTCCATCGGGCCCTGCGCCTCACCACCTCCCCAACCCTGGCCACCTCACTGCCCCATCCCCGTCATGTCTAAGGCCTACATGTCCAATGTGACTCCCCTTCGTGTGGTGGTATCCGACCTATGCTTGACTTTCGACTGCCAGCTTTTGATCTGGTGGCTATGCGATTGCTCAATTCAGGCTAGGGATAAATCCATGTTCTGCTTGTCGGTGCTGGTGCTGGCGACACTTGCGAGTGTCATCCCCTCCATGGAGGTGTTGTCATGTCCTCTTTGTGCCCCTCTTCAAGCACCATGGGAAACCCTAGGTCTGAATCTTCGGATTGGATAGCGATGGCTCCATGGTGCCATATACTTCTTGAAGGCGTCGTCTTATGTGCTTGTTGCGTCCTCGGTGATGGACTTGTGGATGTTCAATCGTCATGTTGGTCCGGCATGCCTCTCATGTTTCGGAGTTTAGTTGTGCCGATTGCTTGTTTAGGCCAAGCATCTGTTGTCTATTTACTTTAGGCATTGTGTTCATGCCATCTTGCATTTGTACATGTGTTGTTTCCTCGCTTGTACTCATTCTCTTTTCTTCTATCAAAGAAAAGATACGCAAGTTTAGCGTATTCGCAAATAAAAGAGTTTGATAGAACTACTAAATTATATAAACTTGTCAGAAGAGAATACATTGGGGGACAATTGTTAGTAACAAAACTTTTACGGTGAGAGATCTATAACACAACTTTGACAACAATGTGTAGAGGAGTTTCTAGAAGATTGGTGAGATTGTTGGCCCAACGCTTGTAGTGGTTGCGTCTGTGAAAAAGTGGCGGCGACAACACATAATTTACCTCAATTTTGGTGGTGTGATTTGAGTATCAAGGTTCGAGCTACAGTGTGGAAACCCTAGGTCTAACCCGAGTTGGTTTTGCCGGACAATGACGATGTTTTGCGTTGTTAGCATGTTGGAGGCATTGCTTGGATATGCTCGGACTTGTTTTGAGGGTGAAAACCTGAAATTCGGCCGTTGATAATTGGATGCAGTGACGGAGGTGTTCGATTGTGGTTCCTGAAGGTGATGTTATTGAAGAACATCATTGTACTTGTGGTGTCAAGAAATGGTTCGTGCGGATATGATCCTTCATGTAGTTTGTCGATTGGTATGTTGGTTGATTATTTTTTTCTTTTCTTATTCCTCACGTAGGCATAATTTTGGTCTTGTATGATTTTTCTATTTACCACGTGTTTATTTGTGTATGTGCTTTGATGTTGGTTGTGTAATTTTAGCTATGAAGGGGGGAGGTGTGTGCTCATCGTGTTTGTATCCACCATGCTTCATTTTCGGTCAATAAAACTCATCTCTTTTTTTGAAAAAAAGAAGAAGATTCGTGCGAATGCACAATGTGCATCTCATTTGCTTTCAAGAATTAATGATGATGAATGTTGAGGCAAGAGTTGTCGAGGAGTCATGCCGTGCGCCTTTTGATTCTTTTGTGTACTAGTCGACCGAGGCCTCTTCCAATGCACGGGTGCTTAGATGTGGCACTAAGGACATTACAGAATTAAGTAACTAAAACCAAATGCATAGGTGCTTAGTTTGTTGTAGCTAAGCTCTCTTTATTTGATGAGTTAGCAACTAAACACCTTCATGCATTGGTGGACTTGTTATATTTAAGTGTTTTGTCTAGATTCGTGCGCTTGGCATTGGTTCTTCAAGCGGTCACCAAACTCATCTCTCTCCTCTTAATTAGCTTGCCACATCAGATTTTTTGCCTACATGCCTGCCTTAGCACATGTACAAGGTGGAGCACTGGGAAGGGCCTCAAGAGGGGGAATTTATGGCATTAGAAGGAGATGAGATTGTCATCAATAACCATGCCTGTGGAGTGAACCACATTGTGGTCCGCTGCTTGCACCATCTCTTGGGTAAGGACATCTCCAAAGGAGGCCCTCAAAGCTCTGGTATATGTTTGGGTTGTAGTGTCCGGACCGTTTGTGTCAACTCTTATCATCCAATGGGGACCCCCCGGTGTGTGAAGTGGTCTAGACGTCCAGTTTCCTTCAAACCAGGGACAAACGTGGGGAGCTATACCGGCCAATGTCCAGACATTCACTTGACCAAACAAAGCAACCACGTAATCCTCCTCTCTTTTGTCTCTCGCACATGCATAGTCCCCTCTCCTCTCACTCCTCCAAACTAGATAAATAAGGATTAATTTGTGAAAATGGGTTGCATGACTCTCTCCTGCATTATTTCCGCGGACCACGTCCAGACATAAAAATAGACATATACCATAGCCATTTGTGGGCCAGCTTTGGAGACGCCCTAAGGTTTGGAGATTGACTAGAAATGTATGTATGCACGCTTTGCCGTTGTTATGGCATATTTCTCCATTAGTGGTTTTGGTGATTGATGACAATGCTTTTGTGGAATAATAGTGTGCGTTGAGCATTTCAGATGATCTGTCATATGGCACAAGAGCATTCGTGCCCCTCGGACATATAGAGTTAAGACGGATTATTTTCCTGTGTTTCTTTTTTGATGGACTTGAGTCGTAGGAGAACCATACTACTAAGAGGGGGTCCTCTTCGGAAAAGTTTGGGTGGAATCAACACATACACATTTTTCTTTGCACCCACTATTCCCTCCCTCGTCATTGGAGTTCTCGTCTATTTTTTTATGACGGGTCCTAAGGCTAACAAGCGGTAGTACTGCTCTGGGTAGCAGTAGTACCACTTATAAGCGGTACTTCCTTTTTTGGGGGCTTCTATTGTCTCGTCTGGTTCAACGGTAGTTGAGCTACAGTAGGGCAGAAGTACCGCTTGCGGTACTTTGCCTCTACCATCGCTCCACTACTGTTGCCCTCGTTCTAGCCCTGAATAATAAGCGGCGGTAGAGCGGTAGTACCGCTTATATGCGGCACTACTGGCCAGCTACTTCCACTGCTAATTCCGCTTATACTTTAGCCGCTTGACTCGTTTTCCACTCCGCAGTAGTAGGGCAGCATTAGGGCGCGGTAGTACCGCTGCTGCTATACTGCTGATATACTCAGCCTTATCGCCGCTAGTCCCCCGTGTACTGCAACCCCAACGGTAGTACCGCTGGGGCGAGCGGGAGTATCGCTCTAGCGGTACTGCCACCTCGGGATGCTTCCCCATTGGACTATACTCCTGAACTATCGCCCGAGCGGTAGTTCCACTCCCTAGAGCGGAAGTACTGCTTGTGTGCGGGTTGTTGCCAAAAAAACGGTTGGATTTCATCCCACTATATATAGGGGGTATTCTCCCCCAAGAAGAGCTACCTCTTATCCTCCCAAACTCCATTCTTTCTCAAAGCTCTATTTTTGCGCAATCTCCCTCCATAGCCAACAAAACTTGACGTTGTTCTAGGGTTTGCTTGAGAAGGCCCCGATATATACTTCCACCAAGAGATATTTGATTCCCGCCACTAATCCCTTGCGGATCTTGTTACTCTTGCATGTTTGGGCACCCTGGACGGAAGAGGCCACCTTGGAGCCATATTTCATTGTGGTGAAGCTTCATGGTGGTGTTGGGAGCCTCCAACTAAGTTGTGGAGATAGCCCCAACCTTCTTTGTAAAGGTCTTGTTGCCGTCTTCAATGGCACTGCTAGTGGAATCATGAAATCTGTCATTGTGGGAGGGCATGAAGAGAATACGATGGTCCTAGTCGCTTCTTTGGGAGCATTATGCCTCCACACCGCTCCAACGAAGATGTACTTCCCCCTAAAGGGAAGGAAGTTTGGTAACACATCCTCTTATTCATCGACTCCACTTGTGGTTATCTCTTACATTTACTTTGTGCAAGCTTTTGTTGGTGTTGTATACATTGCTTGCTTGTGTGGTTGTTGTTGTTAGCATCATATAGGTTGCTCACCTAGTTGCATATCTAGAAAACCTATTTGTTTCTAAACCTAATTTGTTAAGAAAGCCAAAAAATTGTAGTTTCCTATTCACCGCCCTCCTCTAGTCAAGCATATCGATCCTTTCACCCGCGTCGCTTGACTCCAAGCATCTATCAAGTAATTGCTTTGTTTTTTCGTGTGTTTAGCTAATGTTGTTGCTATTGTTTTTAAGTGCAATGGTCATCCTAAAGTTGTTTCATTGTTCCTTGTATTGGTAGAACGCGAGTCAGCCATATACACGAAAACAAAGGCTGAGGCAACAGGGGAACAACGAAACTAAAGGAATCCAACCAACAAACACAGGGAAACAACCTAATAAATAGACAATAAATAAACAGTCAACATCCCGCTCCCCAACGCAAGCAAGATACATAGTACCCGTGCACCATCACAACAACCATAACTCCAAAAATTCATCAAAACAAAATGTAAACATGTCTTCATCACACATTGCAACAAAGACTGAAGGGCAAAGGTCATCGACACCGCCAGATCCCAAGTCGGGCCTTTGGTATTCCTACACCATCCTCGTGCTCTGACATCCTCGCGCTTGGCAGCAGAATCAGACATCAAACATAATGGTCATTATTGTCAGACTCAAAAGTCAAGATCCCAAGTCGTGTCTCAGAAATCACATACTAGCTCATGACCACGTCTCTACAGATAGAAAATCCTTTGTCGTTGTTGTGCATCCATGCCATTTGGCACAAGGTGTGCATAGATTGCATCTCTAAAGCAACATCAGCAAACACCGGATAGGGTTTGATCCGTGTTGACCCAAGGTACGGTCGCAAGGAACTTGAGTAGCGTGCCGGTGTGAGGCGCCACACAACACCATGTGAGTATCATCACACTGTCACATCCGGGTCATGCCCGGATCCAGCCATTGTCATACCATTGATTCAGCACAAGGTTGCCCCGCCGCCGGAAGCCGCACAAGCAAACGTCGCGATCTATCGTCGGTTGCTAGGTCCTGTGGACCTAGCGTGCACCGACGTGCCCCTCGAATCCGTCGCCCAACATAGTCGGAGGCTGTCGCAAGAGGGATCCTCGCCACCTTCAGCTACAACACGGGCTTCATCCAGCGGTGGCGCGAAAAGAATAGAAGGGAGGAAGGGGAACATGCAAACCTGGACAAACAAGCCGGGCCAACAAGGTCAGCCCGCGAGCACGCCGGCATGGCCCGCCGTGTGCCATGCATGACACGGTGTAAAGGGTCGTGCCCAGCACACGACACATCTAGGGTCGTGCTTGGGACTGGAGGCGGGGCACGCGGGACGACATGACACGGCTCTTTTTTCCATATATGACCTAGAAGTAAAATACAACCCAATACACATAAAACATACCAATAGGCTGAAAAACTTGCCTGCCAACTTGCTAAATGTGCCACGGGCTCACCCATTTAATAACTAGGCCATGCCTGAGCCGAGGAGCGAGGCACGTGTGCCGGCATTACACATCACGACTATTAAACGTGCCACACGGCAGGTGTGCCATGCCAGGAATGATTAGCATGGGTCGTCCGGTCCGGCCCGTTTGGCCAGCTTTGCAACGGGGCTTAGAGCAACTCCAAGGCTTCGACCCAAACGGACGGCGCTTTTTTCCGCTTTTTGTCCGTTTGGGACGGTCACCCGCTCCGTGTCCGCCATGTTTATCATTTGGGTCGGTAGTTGATACGTCTCCAACGTATCTACTTTTCCAAACACTTTTGCGCTTGTTTTGGACTCTAACTTGCATGATTGGAATGGAACTAACCCGAACTGACGCTGTTTTCAGCAGAATTGCCATGGTGTTGTTTTTGTGCAGAAATAAAAAGTTCTTGGAATGACCTGAAAATCCAAGGAGAATTATTTTGGAAAATATAAAAAATATCTATGGAAAGATCCAAGCTAGGGGGCCCACACCCGATCCACGAGGGTGGGGGCGCACCCCCTGCCTCGTGGGCCCCATGTTGCTCCACCGACGTACCCCCGGACTCCATATATTCACTTTCGGGGAGGAAAAAATCAGGGAGGAAGAATTATCGCGTTTTACGATACGGAGCCGCCGCCAAGCCCTAATCTCTCTCGGGAGGACTGATCTGGAGTCCATTCGGGGCTCCAGAGAGTGGAGATCGTCGCCATTGTCATCATCAACGTTCCTCCATCACCAATTCTATGATGCTCACCGCCGTGCGTGAGTAATTCCATCGTAGGCTTGCTGGACGGTGATGGGTTGGATGAGATTTACCATGTAATCGAGTTCGTTTTGTTAGGGTTTGATCCCTAGTATCCATTATGTTCTGAGATTGATGTTGCTATGACTTTGCAATGCTTAAAGCTTGTCACTAGGGCCCGAGTGCCATGATTTCAGATATGAACCTATTATGATTTCATGAATATATGTGTGTTCTTGATCCTATCTTGCAAGTCTATAGTCACCTACTATGTGTTATGATCCGGCAAGCCGGAAGTGACAATAATCGGGACCACTCCCGGTGATGACCATAGTTTGAGGAGTTCATGTATTCACTATGTGTTAATGCTTTGGTCCAGTACTCTATTAAAAGGAGGCCTTAATATCCCTTAGTTTCCACTAGGACGCCGCTGCCATGGGAGGGTAGGAAAAAAGATGTCATGCAACTTCTTTTCCATAAGCACGTATGACTATATTCAGAATACATGCCTACATTACATTGATGAACTGGAGCTAGTTATGTGTCACCCTAGGTTATAACTTTTACATCATGAATCGCATCCGACATAATTCTCCATCACCGATCCAATGCCTACGAGCTTTTCACATATTGCTTGTTGCCTATTTACTTTTCCGTTGCTACTGTTACAAAAACTACAAAAACACTATCGTTACTTTTATTGCTGCTACCGTTATTTCCATATTACTTTGCTACTAAACTACCTTGCTACAGATACTAAGTTTCCAGGTGTGGTTGAATTGACAACTGAGCTGCTAACACTTAAGAGTATTCTTTGGCTCCCCATGTGTCGAATCAATAAATTTGGGTTGAATACTTTACCCTCGAAAACTATTGCGATCCGCTACACTTGTGGGTTATCAAGACTATTTTTCTAGCACCGTTGCCGGGGAGGATAGCTATATTCTTTAAGTCACTTGGGATTTATATTTGTTGATCACTATTAAGAATTTGAAGGACTCAACTATGAGGGGAGGTAAGGAACTGCCATCTAGCCCTGCACTTGATTCACCCTCTGTTATGAGTAAATTTGCGACACCTACTCCTGCTATTGAATCTGATATGTCGCATGTTCTTGATGATGCCAGTTCTGCTATGTATGATGAAACTACTTCTATGCTCGATAATACTGTGCCACTAGGTGAATTTCTAGATGAACAAATTGCTAAGGTTAGGGAGAATGCAAATATTGAAACTGATAATATTTATGAAAGTGACGATGAAGCTTCTCCCCCTAGATATGAATTGCCTATTATTCCCGAGGGTTATGTTATAGATGAAGAAACTGCTAGAGACTTTCTTGCTTGCAATGACAGATATGATCTTAAGAAATTATTAGCTAAGCTGAAAGAAAAGTCTTTGAATGCTAGAATGAAATATGTCCCTGCTTTTGCTACTTCATCTATCTTTGTTACTGATAAGGATTATGATTTCTCTGTTGATCCTGAGTTAATTACTTTGGATGAATCTGATCCTTTCCATGGCTATGAATCTGAAAATGTTGTGGCACATCTTACTAAATTGAATGATATAGCCACCCTGTTTACCAACGATGAAAAGATTCGTTATTACTATGTCCTTAAGCTATTTCCGTTCTCATTAAAGGGTGATGCTAAGACTTGGTTTAATTCTCTTGATCCTGGTTGTGTCCGTAGTCCCCAGGATATGATGTATTACTTCTCTGCTAAATATTTTCCCGCTCATAAGAAACAAGCTGCCTTACGGGAAATATATAATTTTGTGCAAATTGAAGAAGAGAGTCTCCCACAAGCTTGGGGAGGCTTCTCCAATTACTTAATGCTTTGCCTGATCATCCTCTTCAGAGGAATGAAATACTTGATGTATTTTATAATGGACTAACCGATGCTTCCAGAGACCACCTGGATAGTTGTGCTGGTTGTGTTTTCAGGGAAAGAACAGTTGATCAAGCTAAATTACTATTGAATAATATGTTGGCCAATGAAAATAATTGGACACTTCCTGAACCAGCACCTAAGCCAACTCCGAAGAAAAGAGGTGTTCTATTTCTCAGCCCTGAAGATATGCAAGAGGCAAAGAAATCTATGAAAGAAAAAGCTATCAAAGCTGAGGATGTTAAGAATTTACCACCTATTGAAGAAATACATGGTCTTGATAACCCGACATAGGTAGTAAAGGTAAATTCTCTTTATAGATTTGATGAAGGTGATATTCCTCGTTATAAGTCTGCTAGCCAATGCTTAGATGAGTTTGACAATTTTATTGTGAAGCAAGAAAACTTCAATGCTTATGTTGGTAGACAATTGCAACGTAATGCTTATATGATTGAATGCTTGAGTGATTATTTGTCTAGAGTTAAAGGTGAATTGAAACTTATTAGTAAACATGCTTCTATGGTTACCACTCAAGTAGAACAAGTACTTAAGGTGCAGAATGATTTGCTCAATGAATTAAATAGTAAGAATAATGACTATGCTGTTAGAGTTGCAACTAGAGGTGGTAAAATGACTCAGGAACCTTTGTATCCTGAAGGCCACCCCAAGAGAATTGAGCAAGATTCTCAGAGAGCTAATTTAGATGCACCTTGTTCTTCTAAGAAGAAGAAAAAGAAAAATTATAGGAGTTTGCATGCTTCTAGTGAACCTGTAGCTGACACACCTGAGAATCCCATGGATATCTCTGTTTCTGATGCCGAGACACAATTTGGTAATGAACATGAACCTAGTGATAATATTAATGATGATTTTCATGATGATTCTCAACCTAGCAATGACAATGATGTAGAGATTGAACCTGCTGTTGATCTTGATAACCCACAATCAAAGAATCAACATTATGATAAGAGAGACTTTGTTGCTAGGAAGCACGATAAGGAAAAAGAAACATGGGTTCAGAAACCCATGCCTTTTCCTCCAAAGCCATCAAAGAAAAAGGATGATGAGGATTTTGAGCGCTTTGCTGAAACGATTAGACCTATCTTTTTCCGTATGTGTTTGACTGACATGCTTAAAACTAATCCTTATGCTAAGTATATGAAAGATATTATTACCAACAAAAGAAAGATACCTGAAGTAGAAATTTCCACCATGCTTGCTAATTACACTTTTAAGGGTGGAATACCTAAGAAACTAGGAGATCTAGGAGTACCTACTATACCTTGCTCCATCAAAGGAAATTATGTTAAAACTGCTTTATGTGATCTTGGAGCCAGTGTTAGTGTTATGCCTCTCTCTTTATATCGTAGACTTGACTTGAGTAAGTTGACACCTACTAAAATATCTTTGCAAATGGCCGATAAATCAACTGCTATACATGTCAGTATTTGTGAGGATGTGCCTGTTGTGGTTGCAAATGTTACTATTCTAACGGACTTTGTTATACTTGATATTCCTGAGGATGATAGTATGTCTATTATCCTTGGTAGACCCTTTTTGAATACTACAGGGGCTGTTATTGATTGCAACAAAGGCAATGTCACTTTTCATGTCAATGGTAATGAGCATACGGTACACTTTCCGAGGAAACAACCTCAGGTCCACAGTATCAATTCTATTGGAAATATTTCAACTATCACTATTGGAGGTTTTGAATTTCCTCTTCCTTTGTCAAGAAGATATATGATATTCTTATTGTTTGGGACATACATATCCCTGTTGAGGTAACCTAGTGTTATTCAAAAATTCTCCGGTTTCATGTTATTCGGAAAGAGTTTATTAATAAGACCTGATCAACCTTGTTAGTGGATTCCTTTTGATGAGCATGAGATGGGTGAATCTAGATAGCACAACCTTCTGTACCCTCCTTTTAATTTATGTTAATTAGATTAAATAAAGCAAAAATAGTATTTTCTGTCTGTTTCTAGACTTATCCGTGCAATAAAAAATACCCCGAAAATAAAAGTTCTCCAAATGCCCTGAAAATGAAATATGATTTTTTCTAGAATATTTGAGAATATATGGCACAGAGAACACATCGAGGGGAGCTAGCACCTGGCCATGAGGGTCCAGAGCGCGTCCACTCTCACAGGGTGCGCCCCCTGCCTCGTGGGCCCCACGTGGCCCCCCTCCACTTATTCCTGCACCCATACACTTGTTCTTCCTCCCAAAAAATCATTATCCAGCTCAAGCACGAGTTCTAGGTCATCGTGCTGCCATTTTCGATCTCCTTGCTCAAAGCTCCATTCACAAAACTGTTTGGGGAGATTGTTCCTTGGTATGTGACTCCTCCATTGGTCCAATTAGTTTTTGTTCTAGTGCTTTATTTATTGCAAATTTTTTCTACTGTGGTGACCTTGTTCTTGAGCTTGCATGTCAAATTTCTTTGGTCCCAAGTAGTTCTAATGCATGATATAGTCTCTAGGCCCTTGTAAGAGTTGTTGCTATCAATCTTGTTGAGTTTGGTTCACTTTTATTTTGAGTTACTAAAAATTTCAGAAAATTTCAGAGGAGGAAAATGATAAAGAGATTGTTGAGAGGCTCCTCCGGTAAAAGTTCAGAGGATAAGAAGAAGGAAGAAAATAAGAAGCCCAAATATAATCTTTCTCGCACTGCAGAAGTTCGGCCGTGTGAGTGGCCTTGAAATGAGTTCATGGAAGCCGCCGGGATTTATGAAGACTTTTATTATTTGGCGAATAATGCAGGCCTCACCGACTTCCTCCACGACCAACATGAACAGTATCTCTTACTCACTAATATTTTCACGCAAAACTTTCATTTTCATGCTAAGAAATCACCACCTTCAGTGGAGTTTCGTTTATATGATGAGGTTAAGGAGATGTCATTCTTTGAATTTTGTGAAGTATGCAAGATACCCTTTGCTGGTAGTCTTGATGAACCACGTCGTAAAGACGTTGAAGGGTTTATTGACGTGATAGCTGTAGGGGAAACTAGGCAAGTTTCAGGGGCAAGAATTACTAGTATACATTTTCCTGGTCTGCGCTACTTTGCTTTATTTCCTAGTAGATGTTTAATTGGTCGCGGGAACAGTGGGAATCTTGGTGCCCCTGATACCGTCGTTTTGCGCCATGCTTTGTTTCGAGACACAACTTTTATCTTGGGTGTCGTAGTTGCTAAACGATTAAGTTTGAACTGCTCAAAGGGCCCCGTCTTTGGAGGCATCTTTGCTTCTCGCCTTGCTTAACATTTTAGAATACCTATTAGGCATCATGAGAAGGAAGAAAAATTGCTTGCCCCTGTTTATGTAGATTATAAGAGTATGATAGCACATGATTTTATTGTTAAAGATAAGGAGAAGTTGCTTAATTATAAATTGAGGTTTGATGAAAAATATTGTGAGATTGTTACCTTGCATGCACCATCTCTGTTTGATCTGTTTTCAGGCATATACCTCGTTTCGTTAGATGTGAAAGTGCAAGTTATCGACTAGAGGAGGGTAAATAGGCAATTTTTACGAAAGTCTTCAAAGCATGAGGGTTTTGAAGACAAATGATACAATTGAACCTATAGCAACACAGCGGAAGACAGAACTAACATGGATCGAGATGGAAAATATAACTGAAGCTAAACAGACAGTGGTCTTCACAGAGTGAAGACAAATAGAGTAGGCAGATAGGCAATGGCTTCACGAAGATAAACTGAAATGTAAAGGAGAGTGGGGATAGAACCAGTTGTGTGATGGAGATAGGGATTTGGTAGACCAGTTCCAGTTGTTGTATCAACTGTACATCTGGTTAGGGCGGCTAGGTATTCAAACCTGGGGGCACACGGTCCCGGACACACAGTCCTCACCGTATTCCCCTTGAGGTAAGGACACACAGTCCTCGCCCAATCACTCGAGTAAGTCTTCAAGTTAGACTTCTGAGCCTTCACAGACTTCGTTCACTGGCAGTCCACAGTCACTCTAGGACGCTCTGAACGTGATAGCATTCAAAAAGACTTCAGTGATGCTTAACTCTCTTTAGCTTTGAGTGTTTTGGGTTTTGTCCTCAAAAGGATCTTTTCTCTCAAAGGAGGTGGGTTGCTCTCAAACGACAAAAGCCGTGCACTAACTCTGAGCAGCCACCAATTTTTGGTGTAGGGGGTGGGATATTTATAGCCATGAGTCAACCCGACAGGATATGTCCGAAATGACCCTTGGTCACTAAGGAACTGACACGTGTCTAACGGTCGGATTTTGAACACACGCGGCAACTTTACTTGAGCTCCAAGTAAAGCTGACTTATCCAGCTCTGGATAAGATTTGCTCTCATTTGTCTTCGCTTGAAGACACATGTGTTTTGGTTGAGCATCACCTCAGTTGTTCAGCTGTGTTCACTGGGACCGCACTTAACAGTACAGTGGATCCTATGACTCAAGAAGAAATAAAAAGAACTACGAAAGAAACTATGTCTTCGCGTTCCATATTCTTCAGTGAATGTTTTCATGGGCCATTATCTTCACGTGAATGTCTTCACGTGCCATCATGAACTTCAATGTCTTCACACATTTTTAGGGGTCATATTTGGAAGTTAAACCGAATCTATGAGGAACTATTCCATGTGTTATCCTGCAATTCTCACAAACACATTAGTCCCTGAACCTCATTTGTCGTCAATACTCCAAAACCAACTAGGGGGCACTAGATGCACTTACAATCTCCTCCTTTTTGGTGATTGATGACAAACGGGTTTAAGTTTTCAACGGGGATAAAATATGTGACAATATGGATAACACGATCAATGACTTCATAAAGTTGAGAGGGCTCCCCTTGAAGACGTGCATATAGTAGTTTTGGTTTTGAATGCAAAGGCTCATGGCAGGTTTTGCTTTGTGGAGATCCCCTTCAATTTTATGAAGACAAACCATCATGCATACAAGGATGAAGTGAGGATAATGAGATGCATAATGGAAAATGGGCGTCTGCTGAATGACTTCATGCGCATAAGATAGATATTTAACCAAGCAGAAGAAACGGCAGCAAATGTAGCAAACGACCATCAAGTTTTAAGTGTTACAACTCAAGAGACAAATGTTCCAAAACGAGAGTTGTAAGAACTTAGCAAAAGTATAGCACCCGACCCATATATGGACCCACTTGAAGACTATCAACTCATATGCTTCTCCCCCTTTTGTCAGTAAGGACCAAAAAGGTTTGAAGACATAGAGTATCTATGCATTCCCAGGCGTAGAAGATGCTGGGGCAGCCGGGTCGACGTTGGAGTTTGGTGGTGCAGAGGGGCCTGACGCAGAATCATGATGCAATGAAGCGATTGCTGGAGAAGTGGCGTCGTGTTCTTCATCGATGACTCGAGCAACAACAGTTGCAGACGAAGATGAATACTCAGAATCTTCAATAGATGGAGTTGGACGCCAAGTCGCAGCTTGCGGAGGGCTGGAATCAAACTTAAAGTGCGCAGTGAAGCCATCGGCTTTAAGATCAGGTTCAGAGCATAGCAGGGTAAGGCTCTTCCAGGATCCCCGACATGCTTCATGTGCAACAAAAGAATTCTTGGTCACCAAGTTGCGAATGCGATTGACATCTGCGAGAAGACTATGCATTTGGCGCTTCATCCAGTCATGATGCCTATCTTGCTTCTGATGAAGGGCAACAAGAAGCTCTCAGTCATTCAGGACATGAGTACGCTTTTTCGGCCGTTGAGAAATAGTGCTTCCAGTGGCATCAGTGTTGGCACGATGTGGGAGACGCAGTTGTCCAGCCAGAGGATAAGAAGGCACATTCGCATTGGGCACATACACACTGTCAGCCTGCTTTGTGAAGCTTTGGTGATCAGCATTGTGCAGGTGAAGGGGTTGGTTGGATGGCTCATCATAGACGGCTTCATATGATGTATCAACCTCTGGTAAGAAGACAACATGGTTTCGGGCAGAGGCTTGATAGCTGACAGTAGAACGAAGCTTGATGAGTCTCATGATCCACGGAGTGTAGAGCTTGAGGCCAAACAGATCAGTTGCGAAGGCAGCCAGTTGGCAAAGGAAGAAGTCATGCATGTTGAAGCGAATGCCATTCACAATGTGGAAGACCAAAGTCTTCATGACGCCAGTCAGTGCAGCCTCTGATGAGTGTCCCTTGACAGGCCAAAGATTACGCCTTAGGATATGGTATATGGTGCGAGGAAGGTACTCAAGGTCTTGGACAATGAATTGCTTTGGAAGATCAGCATCAGGAGGCAAAGTCTTCATCATGTTGAGCATTTCTCTCATGTTGAGTTCAGCTTTCTTGAAGACGCTCTGAAGCTCTTTCTGATGCAGAGAACATCCTGGTTCGTATAACTCACCAGGAGTGGGTAGGGAAGTAAGCTCAAGTAGTGTCTGAGCATTGGCTTCATAGTAATTGTCACGTAACATACACTCACCGACCCATGTCTTTGGATCCCTGCTGTATCCTCTGATATGCAGAGTGGCATAAAACTGCAGCAGAAGCTCTTCATTCCAATGTTCTTTGGCAGTGACAAACGGAAGCAGACCAACTTCTCTTAAGCAATCAAGGGCTTCTTCAAGGCAGGGCAATCCAGCAATTGCTTCACAGTCAAGATGTTGATGCGGAAAGATCTGGTCCTGATTGTACAGAATGCATGAGTAATAGCTTCACTGCTGAAAGCTCCAGAACCTATCAAAAGAAATCTTGGGCTTCTTATAGGGGTTCTTGGCAGAGTCAAAGAATGTGTTGTTGGCCCTGAAGCTAAGCACACTGAATGACCCTTGTGTACATGCGGTGTTGGGAAGCCGAGGTAATCTGGGCTTTGGCTTCAGAGGCTGAGGCCTTCGCGCCACATGATAATCATATTGAGGTCCTAGGGCAGCGGGAAGCTTCAGATGTGGCCACTTTACTATGACAAGCACATCATCTTTGTTGAAGGCTTGGGCCATTGTGTAGGGCACAGATAAAGTAGAAGGTGCTTCAGGAGCAGTGACTTCAGGTGCAATCACTTCAGGGGCAACGACTTCAGGCTTAGTTACTTCAGGGGTAGCAGTGGCTTCTTGCTGCACAAAGACTTCAGTCGTGACAGTGTCATGTGCTTCAGCAGTCACAGATGTATTAGCCACATTTGCGTCAGGTGCGGTGGCTTTAGGCTGAGTGGCCTCATGTACAACAGTTTCTTGGGGAGCATGTTCTTGCATGATGGGCACTTCTTCTTGGGCAGCAGAGGCGTGCGGAGGGGGAGTGACTTCACGAGTGTCTTCTTGTTTTTCATCAGCTGATGCAGCCGGAGTGTCTTCAGCCATCTTGGCTTTAGATTCATGAGCATACTCTGAAGGAATGTCGTCAAGAAACACTTGGCGTGCCACTGAGCTAGAGTTTTTCTCTCCATCTTCAGGAATGCTTGACATGGAGGCCTGAGGCCTGAGACCTTTGCGAAGCCTACGGAATTTTGGCGACGCAATTGGTGAAATATCTGCGTTGATCTTCTCCATGTCATCTTCTGGTGTTACGGTTGGAGTCTCAACTACTGGAGTGGTAGCTGAAGACGGCGGAGTGCGAGGAATAACTTCATGTAGGGGGGTGTTTGGATGTTGCTCTTCCTAGTATTCATCGTGAGTCATTGGCGTTGTGGGACGCTAATGCTTATGAGTTCACTGCTGGTGGGAGCAGGGGATTGAACAGGCTCGGGTTCAAGCTGAGGAAGAACTACATTATCATCCACATTATCGTCATGACCAATGTCTTCAGCTGCAGGTGAGGCAGCAGCTGGAATATCTTCAGTCTGAGGAGCCTATGTGTGAGCAAGCTCATGTACAACTAGATGTCTTTCTTAGTTGGAGGAGGCGGGTAGGGCAACAGAGATAGGTTCAATGACCAATGGCTCTGAGGAGGAAGGGTGAGGCTCCTGTGAAGCCTTTGAAGACTTTAGATTTTGCTTTTTCTTGGAGGGAGCAGCAGCAGAGGCATCATGATGCTTGCATTTCTGGCTTCAGCTTCAGCCCGCCTCGTCTTCTTTTGGGTAGAAGTTGCTGAAGGGACTTTGGCTTCGTGCCAGTCATGCTATCAGGGAAGACAATGCTTTGTCTTTCCTGCCTTGGAGGTTCAATGTGTTCTACAGCAGGCTTCTTCTTCATCTTGGGCTTCTTGGCAGCCAGCTTGGGATCAATGCCAGGACGGCCAAGGGCTTTACTCTTCAGAGCTTCATTGTGAGCCTGGACACATTTCTCAGCATAGTGCTTGAGACGATCCCTTGAGCCTTTTGCCTGTTCATGGCGCCTGGCAAATTCAGCCTTGAGGTCATTCATCATGGTCTTGAAGCCTTGGACTTCTTTGGTACTGAGGACAGCCATGTGCTTCTTGAACAAAGCCTTCTCATGATCAATTTTGTTCTTTTGCTCAATCACTTTCTATGCAACAGTCAGTTCTTGAGCAATGTACCCTTGAAAGGTTACACTGATGTCAATTGGAAGCTGAAGATCATCAAGTGAGAGAGAGGTATCTTCAAGCCACTCATCAATGAAGTTGTTGATAATTTCAGCGTCAAAGAGAGGCAAATCATTGAAGATCTCGGCCTGTTGCTTGCTCTTAATCAGCATCTCCAAGGCATCGTGAGCAAGATCTTCATCACTGGACAGATCTACGATATCATCATCATTGCGCAGAATGCTTGCAGGAGTGAGTCCTTGGCCAGATGGCTTCACAAGCTGCTTGGAGCGCTGGGAGATGCGAGAGTGTTCTTTAGACTGTACACTAGATTCAGGAGGTACAGTTTTGAGAGGCTTCACATTTGAAGCTTTTGGTGCAGCAGCAGGTTTGGAAGCCTTTGATTTCTTCTTTGGCTTCACATACTCAGGAACAACTTTAGGTTCCATGTCTTCAGCTGCGTCTTCCACAGTTGCCCTTTGATCAGCAATGTGGGAAAGCAATCCATCGAGGTCATTGAAGGGGCCAACACGATTTTCATTTGCTTCACGTGAGCCATCAGACCTTGGCCGAGATGGGCCAGGATTGAAGTTGACACCCAGTTCTTTCCTGTTTTGAGTGGCAGAGTTCTTGGCAAATTTGTAGTTCTCTTCAAGCAGGTCATCTTCACGACACCATCAAAGACTGGATGGGTCAGCATCTGAAGGCATAGGACCTGTGACCATGCATGGGAAGAAACTCTTGGCAATGGCTTCAGACGTAGTCTTGGCTGGAGCTTCTTATAGACGATATCACCCAATGGAGGACGAATGCCATTCTTGGAAGCATACTCGGGGGTAACAAACTTGTACTGAAACCATTGCTCGGCCCAATATCTTCGAATCCATTGGATTCGAGACTTGTGTTCTCCATATGATTCTTCTGGGTCAGACTTGTACATTTGAGATGGACCAGGAGGAAGATCTTTGGCGGTGTCAGTGCGTCTCTGCCTACCACCCTTCTTGGATTGTTTCTCTGAAGCCATATGGTCAAGACTGAAAGGCTTCACACTGCAATTTGTCTTCCTGCGACTAGTCAGACAAGAGCTGGCTTCAGGTGATTCAATGTGACGCTGTAAGAATTCTGCAAATGAATGTAGACTATGAGAACCAAGGGATTCCCCCACAGACATGTACCTGTGACAGAATTAGAGATGCGAGGGAAGGGGAAGAGGTCATATGCATTCTCAGAAAATTTTGAAGATAGAAGAGGATTGAAGACATTGACCTCATAGTGCGAAGACATTCACTTATATGTAGAGAGTTGGTTCCAGATTTGTACGAATCCATGAACAAGTACAAGTGAGGAATCTAACTAGTAGGATTGCATAAGTGAATATGCTTGCATCATATGAAAGATTAATAGAAAAAGTAGATCTCAAAGGAACGTAAACCACTTGTGGCAAAGATTTATGGATCTCACGGATCATAGCAGCGGTACAAATAGAGATCTATTTACCGCAATGACGAACCGCTTGACAGGAAAGGTGGGACGCCGAGCAGATCGATCTCCCGTGCCCTAACTTGGCGGCGGAAGACACCTACGGCAGCGGCGGAGAGACGAGGTCCACGACCGGCGTCGAAGAGGTCGCAGCAGCTAAGCGCTTCGTCTCTGGCGTCGACTGGAGCTAGCGGTGGCGCTAGGGTTGAACGAGGTGGCGAGAGGTGGGAGAAGGAAATAATGACCGCGAGGGGTGGAATAATTATAAGGAGAGGCGGCAGCGCAGTGCAATTATGCAGGTGCCCCTGGCGGTTCACATTTGGTCAACGCATGGCTGGCAAGCATCTTATGGAGAGATGAGCCATGATCCCACGCGCGCCAGATATGTCGGATGGACGTTTTGATTCCTCCGGATTTCAGGCACAAAGGGAACATATCATTAAAATGTTTTAAATGTTTGTCTCTATATATTCAGCTGATAAGGACACAGTGAAGACATTCAACGAGTGTCAATAGAATGCATATGAAGAGATAGAGAGAGTTGGAGAGATATAGCATAGAGGGGAACAGGGTCCGATCACATTCACTTATATCAAATTTTTTGAAGACATAGCTATAAGTGAATGTTGTAGAGGACAGAACATATATATATATAAATGTATACAGAGAGAACCAATTAAGATAACATTGAGAAGATGAGTTTTGAAGACAAACAATGTTGAAGTCAAACATGATATGAAGATAAAGCAGTTATGACGCCAAACAAATCTTCAGAAAAGTTTGCTGGTGGCGTTATCCACCGTATATGAAGTATTAGACCAGGACACGGCGCACAATTATCGTGGCGCTCCAGAGTCAATTTCCACATTAATGTATTCACACGCAGAGTGTCAGTCTTCATGAATTGAAGACATACGTTACTTAGTGTGTTGCACATCTAAGTCATGAAAATACATAAGCGTTAGGATGTGTGTCCAATCATAGGACATTTGAGGATTCTAAGATATTTAGCTCACACCACAGCTTGCAAAACCTTTTCTCATCCGAGGGCTTAATGAAGATATCTGCCAGTTGCTCTTCAGTGTTGACATGAATGATTTCAATATCCTTCTTGATCACATGATCTCTGAGAAAGTGCTGACGAATTTTAATGTGCTTTGTCTTCGAATGCTGAACTGGATTATGAGCAATCTTGATGGCACTCTCATTATCGCAGTAGAAAGGCACCTTTTGCATGTTGAAGCCATAGTCCTTGAGAGTTTCTTCATCCAGAGGAGCTAAGCACAACAAGATCCAGCAGCAATGTATTCAGCTTCAGCTGTGGAGAGGGACACTGAGTTCTGTTTCTTTGAAGACCAACAGACAAGGGATCATCCAAGAAAATGACATGTGCCTGAGGTGGACTTGCGATCAACTTTGTCACCAGCATAATCAGCATCTAAGAATTCGACTAGATCAAATATTGAGCCCTTGGATACTGATGTCTACTACGCTGAAAGTGCAGTATATCGACTAGAGGGGGGGTGAATAGGCGATTTTTATGAAATGCTTCAAAGCATGGTAGTGTCGAAGACAAGCGATAAGCTCAAGCCTATTAGTATGCAGCGGAAAGTGGACTACACTAGATAAGCCATAGTCATATATTCAATGAAGTGAAAGCATGAAGACTAATAGCAGCTAGGCAGTAGTGATCATAAAGGAAGAAGGAATGAAGCCAATCACAACAAGTAGATACTTAGTGAAGACAATCAGATAAGGCAGGCATGCAATTTCTTCATAACGTAGAGCCGTAAGTAAAGGGAAGGAAAGGATAGAACCAGTAGCTCAGGGAAGACAGTGATTTGTTAGACCAGTTCCAGTTGCTGTGACAACTGTACGTCTGGTTAGGGAGGCTGAGATTTAACTCAGAAGACCGCGTCTTCACCTTGTTCCCCTTGAGCTAAGGACACCTAGTCCTCGCCCAATCACTCTGATAAGTCCTTAAGGTAGACTTCCAAACCTTCACAGACTTCGTTCACCGGCAATCCACAATTACTCTTGGATGCTCAGAACGCGACGCCTAACCAGCTGGAGGAAACACAGTCCTCAAGTGTAATAAGTCTTCAGGTCACACAGACAGAAAGACTTCAGTGATGCCTAACACTCTTTGGCTCTGGGTGTTTGGGCTTTGTCCTTGCAAGGATTTCTATCTCAAATGCTTCGGAGGTGGGTTGCTCTCAAACGACAAAAGTCATGTACTAACTCTGAGCAGCCACCAATTTATGGTGTAGGGAGTGGGCTATTTATAGCCACTAGGCAAACCGACCTGATTTGTCCGAAGTGACCCTGGGTCACTAAGGAACTAACACGTGTTCCAATGGTCAGATTTCAAACACACACGGCAACTTTACTTGAGCTCCAAGTAAAGCTGACTCATCCGCCTCTGGATAAGATTTGCTCTCATAGTCTTCGCTCGAAGACATAGGATTTGGTTGAGCATCACTTCAGTCACTCTGACTTAGTTCACTTGGACCCCACTTAACAGTACGGTGGTTCCTATGACTCAACAAAGAAGAAAAGGAAACAACGAAACATCTACGTCTTCACTCTCCATAGTCTTCACACAATGTCTTCTCATGTCATAGTCTTCAATATGATTATCTTCATATACCACCACTGATATCAATGTCTTCATACATTTCTAGGGGTCATCTCCGGTAGGTTTACCGAATCAATGAGGGACTACTACCTGTGTTATCCTGCAATTCTCACAAACACATTAGTCCCTCAACCAGGTTTGTCGTCAATACTCCAAAACCACTAGGGGTGGCACTAGATGCACTTACAATCTCCCCCCTTTTGGTGATTGATGACAAACTGGTTGAAGTTTTCAATGGGGATAAAGATATGTGAAATTGTAAAGGATAAGGTATTAACTTCGTAAGTAGCAAAAGGCTCCCCTTGAAGATGTGCATATAATTGATTTGCCTTTGAATGCAAATGCACATGGCACGTTGTACTTGTGGAGATCCTCTTCAACTTATGAAGACAATTCATCATGCATAATTGATATGTCGAAGATAATGACATGCATAATGAAAAATGGACGTGTGCAATAATGACTAAGTGCGGAATTTAAGGTAGCAGATGCGGAATTTATCATCGCATTACAGAGTAGCATAAAAACATAGCAGACGACCATCAGTTCAAGTGTTACAACTCAAAGAACCGAATGTAGCAAAATGAGAGTTGTAAACACTAGGCAAATTATAAAGCACCACCCATATGGACCCGCTTGAAGACTATCAACTCATATGCTTCTCCCCCTTTTTCAGTAAGGATAAAAAAGGTTTGAAGACATAGAGCCTCTACTCGTTCCCTGTTGGAGCAGAAGAGGATGCAGGGTCGGTGTTGTTGTTTGGCGGTGCAGAGGTGGTTGGTGCAGTGTCGATGCGCGCTGAAGTAGGAGGCGGTGAAGTAGCATCATCCTGATCATCGATCACCCTGGCGTCAATTGTTGCAGTGGAGGAGGAGTATTCAGAATCTTCCAGATATGGAGTTCGACGCATAACAACAGTCCTTGGAGGAGTGTTGTCAAACTTGAATCTCTCAGTGAAGCCATCGTCTTGAAGATCCGCTTCAGCACTCAGCAAGGTCAAACTCTTCCAAGACCTCCGACATGTTTCATGAGAAACAAAAGCATTCTTGGTGGCAAGATTGCGAATGCGATTGACATCCACCAAGAGGCTCTGCATCTGACGCTTTAACCAGAGGTGATGCTTGTCCTGTTTCTGATGAAGGGCTAACAGAAGCTCTCGGTTGTTCAGGACACGAGATCGCTTCTGAGGCCTTTGAGCGATGGTGCTTTCAGTGGCTTCGGTTTCAGCGTGTCGAGGTAGACAAGTACGGCCAGCCAGAGGATAGACGCGTGAGATTGCTGGAACTCCTTCAATCTGCTGAGTGAAGCTTTGATGATCAGCATTGTGAAGACTAACTGGCTCTTTAGCAGGCTCTTGGCAGATGGCTTCAGCTGACATATCAAGCTCAGGCAAGAAAATCTGATGGTTGCGAGCAGAGGGCTGATAAGTGACAGCTGAGTGCAACTTGATGAGGCGCATTATCCAAGGGGCATAAAATTTCAGACCCAATAGATCAGCTCCAGACATAGCCATTTGCCTGATGAAGAAACCTTGAGCATTGAAGCTGATGCCATTGAAGATATAGAAGACCAAAGTCTTCATAGTGCCTTCAAGCTTGGCTGATGAAGAATGTCCTTTGATTGGCCATAGAGTACGCCTTATGATGTGATAGATGGTGCGTGGCGGGTACTCAAGGTCTTCAACAAAGAATTCCTTAGGATATTCAGCATCACTTGGCAGAGGCTTCATCATGCTGAGCATTTGGCTCATGTTGGGCTGACGCTTCTGAAAGATACTCTCCAAGGTTTCAGTGTGCAGTTGACAGCCAGGTTCATATAGATCTCCTGGAGTGGGCAGGCCAGTAAGCTCAATGAGATCAAAGGCTTTAGCTTCATGATGCACATTGCCTGTCATCCACTCAAGGACCCATGTCTTCGGATCCCTGCTGTAGCCTCGGATGTGGAGAGTTGCATAGAATTGCAGAAGCAGCTCTTCATTCCAATGCTATTTATCGGTGACAAAATTGAGTAGGCCAGCATCACGGAAACAGTCAAGAGCATCCTCCAAGCAGGGCAGACCAGCAATAGCTTCAGTGTCAAGACACATATGAGGGAAAATGCGCCCTTGATCATAGAGTACTCTTGAGTAGTAGTTGCGCTGTTGATGGCTCCAGAACATGTCTGATGATATTCTTGGCTTGGAATATGGGTTCTTGGAGCTGTCAAAGAAGGTGTTGTGCGCAGTGAAGCTATTGGCATTGAATGACCCTGAAGATGTTGCAATACCTGGAAACCTTGGCAGTCTTGGCTTAGGCTTCTGAACTTGGGGCCTGTGTGCAACATGATGATCAAACTGAGGACCTGCAGCACGCGGTTCAGTGGTAGGTGGCGGAATCAGAATGGGCCACCGGACAGTAACAAGCTGATCATCCTTGTTGTATGCTTGCTCAATGGTATGAGGCCGTGGAGGCGGAACAGGAGCAGAGGCATTGTCTTCAAGCTGCAGATTGGCGTCAGGTGCAGCATTGGCTTCAGGCACAGCACTGGCTTCAGGCACAACACTGGCTTTAGGAGCATTTACTTCAAGTGCAGGTACTTCAGGCGCCACAGTATCTTCAGGTGCCACATAAGCTCTAGCCATGACCACGGCATTGGCTTCAGTGTTGGTGGTGGCAGCCTCTGAATTTGTTGCCTCCACTTCAGGAGCTGGAGGGTCGGACACGTTCTCCTCGAGAACAGGGGGTGCGGCAGTACTTTCTTCTACAACTTGGGGTTGTTCTTCTTCTTGTTGGGGTGGTTCTTCTTCGGCTGATGCAGCCGGAATATCTTCAGCTGCTTTGGCTTCAGATTCTGAGGGGCTTCCAGTAGGAGCAGCATCAGGTGCAGATGGTTGCTCTACTCCTTCTCGAGCACTTGGGGCAGTGACTTGAGGCCTTGGTCCTTTGCGAAGCCTGTGAAAAGCTGGCGACGCCTTAGGAGATGGAGGTTGTTGGGCCTCAAAGTCTTCGTCTTCAAGCACCGTACTGGTGTCTTGAGTTTGCTGGGGAGTGGCTTGTGTATCCTGTGGGTGATCAGCCCATGAATCATCCTGAGAAATTGGCATCAATGGACGACCAATGCTGATGCGTTCACTGTTCGTGAGAACAGGCGAAGAGTCAATGTTGTATTCGATCTGAGGAAGGACTTCATCATCTTCAACATTGTCTTGAGGACCAATGTCTTCAGCTGCGGTGGGGTCGATAGCTCGAATGTCTTCAGCCTTTGTGGGAGCAGGCTCATGAACAGTCAGTCTTCGTTCTCTCTGGGCAGATGCAGGGCGAGCAACTGAGATTGGCTCGACAAAGATAGGCTCTTTGGAAGCAGCCTTATCCCTCTTAGTCTTGCGCTTCTTGGTGGGTGGAGCTTCATCAGTAGATTGCTTATGCTTGCGAGCTTCAGCTTCAGCCACCTTAGTCTTCTTGAGCTTTGAAGCGGTTGGGGTTGCCTTAGGCTTCGTGCCAGTCATGCTAGCAGGGAAGACTATGCGAGGCATTTCCTGGCCAGATTCTTCAGCTTCGGGCACAGGTTGCTTCTTCTTCTTCTTGGCAGCCATCCTTGGATCAATGCCAGGACGCCCAAGTGCCTTGCGCTTTTCAGCTTCATTGAATGCTTGAATGCATTTTGCAGCCAACTCCTTGATTCGCTCACGAGAACCTTTAGCTTCTTCACGCCGCTGGCGAAAGGCTTCCTTGAGCTCTTGCATCATAACTTTGAAGTTTTGAATTTCTTGCACGCTGAGCTTGTCCATATGCTTCTTGAACTGAGCTTTCTCATAATCTATCTTTTGCTTCAGCTCAACAATTCTTTGAGCCAGAGCCAGCTTAGAAGCAATGGCGCCATGGAAGGAGACGTTGAGGCCAACTGGAAGTTGAAGATCGTCGAAGCTCAGGTTGGGTGTGTCAAACCATTCATCAATGAAGTTATTGAGAACTTCAACGTCAAAGAGCGGCAAATCATTGAAGATTTCAGCATCTTGCTTGCTCTTGATCAATAGCTCCAGAGCATCATCACCAAGATCTTCATCACTTGAGAGATCAAGGGTATCATTCGCAGTCTTCAGTACTGCATCAGGAGTGAGAGCTGGACTGGGGTTGCATGTTGGCTTCCTCTTCAGTTGTCTGCTCTTGGAGATACGAGAGTGTTCCTTAGATTGCACACTTGGTGCAGGTGGAGCAGTGGCCAAAGGCTTCACTCTAGAAGCCCTTGGTGGAGTAGTCTTTGAAGCCTTTGATTTCTTCTTCTGGGGCTTCGGCGTTGTAGGTGCTTCTTCAGAGTCATCATTGGCTTCAGGCTGATCTACATCTGCCCCTTGAACCCTTATGTGACTGATGAGGCCCTCTAGGTTGTAGAAGGGCCCAACCAGATTCGGTTCAGCTTCGCACGTGCCATCAGCGCGGGGCACAGAGGGGCCAGGATTGAAGTCTAATCCCCACAGCTTCTTGTTTTCTTTGGCCGAGTTCTTGGCGAATTGAAGATTTCGCTTGAACAGATTGTCGTCGCGACACCAGAGCAGAGAGCTTGGATCAGCATCAGCAGGCTGAGGCCCTCTGACCATGCAAGGATAGAAGCCTTGAGCAATGACTTCAGCACGAGTCTTGGGGGGGGGGAGATTCTTATAAGTGATATCTCCCCATGGATGCTTGATGGCGTTTTTCTCGGCATACTCTTGGGACACGAACCTATATTTGAACCATTGTTCAGCCCTGTATCTTCGAATCCATTGGATTCGTGTCTTCCTCTAATTGTAATCCTACTCTGGATCAGTCTTGTATATCTCACTGAGATCAGGAGGCAAATCAATGGAGGTGTTGCCATGGCACTGTCTGCCACCCTTTCTTACTATTTTGTCAGTTGCGGCGGTCATGTAATGCATTGGGAGTAGTCCCACGATCCCACATACACCACGACTATCGGAGTAATCGTTCCGGCTTCTCCGGGTTTCAGGCATAACGGATGGAGCATTAAAATCAGATTTAAAGTTTGTCTCCGTATCTTCTGCTGACAAGGACGCAGAGAAGATATTCAACTGTTTCAACAGAATGCATATGATTTGGACAAACAGAGTGTGAGATGAGAAAGCATAGAGAGGTTAGGGTCCGATCACATTCACTTAGCCCAAAAGATTCAAATACGAAGACATAGCTATAAGTGAATGTTGTTGAGGACAGAACACAACTCTCTCTATATATATGTCCTATATGAAGACAAACCAATTGCGAAGACTTTGCAAATGTAACGCCACAAGAAGCGCTTCAAACAAGAATTTGGTGGTGGCGTTACCCACCGTATAGGAAGTATTAGACCCAGACACGGCGCACAATTATCGTGGCGCTCCGAAGTCAAATTCCATGTTAATGTACTCACACTTAGAATGTAAGTCTTCATTGATTGAAGATATACTTTACTTCGTGTGTTGCACATCTAAGTCATCAATATGCATAAGTGTTAGGATGTGTGCCTGATTACAGGACATTTGAGGATTCTAAGATATTTAGCTCACACCGCAACTTGCAAAACCTTTTCTCATCCAAGGGCTTTGTGAAGATATCTGCCAGTTGCTCTTCAGTGTTGATGTGTATGATATCCATATCTTCCTTCATAACATGATCTCTGAGAAAGTGATGACGAATTTCAATGTGCTTTGTCTTCGAGTGCTGAACTGGGTTGTTGGTAATCTTGATGGCGCTTTCATTATCATAGTAGAGTGGCACATGCTTCAGATGGACTCCATAGTCCTTGAGTGTTTGCTTCATCCAGAGAAGCTGAGCGCAGCAAGATCCAACAGCAATGTATTCAGATTCAGCAGTGGAGAGTGATACATAGTTCTGCTTCTTTGAAGACCAACAGACAAGTGATCGTCCTAGAAAGTGACATGTGCCAGATGTGGACTTTCGATCAACTTTGTCACCAGCATAATCAGCATCTGAAAATCCTACTAGATCAAACTCTGAGCCCTTTGGTACCATAATCCTAGTGTTGGGGTGTAAGCCAAATATCGAAGTATTCACATCACAGCTAAGTGATGCGACTCCTTTGGTGCCGCTTGATATCGAGCACACATGCAAACACTAAGCATAATATCTGGCCTAGATGCACATAAATAAAGTAAAGAACCAATCATGGAGCGGTATACCTGTTGATCAAACTCTTTACCATTGGCGTCGGGACCCAGATGATGTTTGGCAGGCATTGGCGTCGAGTACCCTTTGCAGTCTTGCATCCCAAACTTCTTCAGGCAGTCTTTAAGATACTTCTCTTGAGATATGAAGATGTCGTTGCTTTGCTGACGAATTTGAAGACCAAGGAAGAACTTTAGCTCACCCATCATGGACATTTGATATTGCTCTTGCATCATGTGACCAAACTCATCACTGTATTTCTTGTCCGTGCAGCCGAAGATAATGTCATCCACATAGATTTGGCAGACAAATAGCTCATCATCATATGTCTTCGTGAAGAGTGTGGGATCTAGGGATCCAGGTTTGAAGCCTTTGCTCTTCAGGAAGTCTTTGAGAGTGTCATACCAAGCACGAGGCGCTTGTTTGAGGCCACACAGTGCCTTGTTGAGCTTGTATACCATATCAGGACGTTTTGGGTCTTCAAAGCCAGGTGGTTGTGCAACATACACTTCTTCTTCAATTCTTCCATTGAGAAAGGCACTCTTTACATCCATTTGATATAGAAGTATGTTGTGATGATTTGCATAGGCTAGCAGTATACGAATAGCTTCAAGCCTAGCCACAGGAGCAAATGTTTCATCGAAGTCAATCCCTTCTACTTGAGTGTATCCTTGAGCAACGAGACGAGCTTTGTTTCTGACCACTTGACCATGCTCATCTTGCTTGTTGCGATAGATCCATTTTGTGCCTATTATGTTGTGCTTTCGAGGATCAGGACGCTTGACAAGTTCCCACACATTGTTCAGCTCAAACTATTGAAGCTCTTCTTGCATTGCTTGAATCCATTCAGGCTCCATAAAAGCTTCAGCAACTTTCTTGGGTTCAGATATTGAGACAAAAGCAAAATGCCAACAGATATTTGCAAGTTGTGTTGCTCTTGAGCGAGTGAGTGGACCAGGAGCATTTATGCTATCAATTATTTTCTCAACTTGTACTTCATTTGCAACACGAGGATGAGATGGACGAAGATTTTGCTCTTGTTGTGCATTGTCTTCATCAGGAGTATTGTCTTCAGGTTGAGCATTGTCATCAGGTTGATTTGGAGCAAAGATGATGAGTTCTTCGTCAGGTTGTGCTTCAGAAGGCATGATCTCACTAGTTCCCATTAGCTTGATAGATTCATTTGGTGAACCTTCATCTAGCACATTTGGTAGGGATTCTCTTTGTGATCCATTTGTCTTATCAAACCTCACATCCACAGTTTCAACAGTTTTATAGAGAAAAATGTTGAAGACTCTGTAGGAGTGTGAGTCCTTTCCATATCCGAGCATGAAGCCTTCGTGAGCTTTGGGTGCAAATTTTGACTTATGATGAGGATCCTTGATCCAGCACTTAGCTCCAAATACTCTGAAGTAGCTTACATTTGGCTTCTTTCCAGTGAGAAGTTCATAGGATGTTTTCTTCAGAAGCTTGTGAAGATAAACACGGTTGATGATATGGCATGCAATATCAATAGCTTCGGGCCAGAACCCTCTTGGTGTTTTGTACTCATCGAGCATCATTCGAGCCATCTCAATTAGAGTTCTGTTCTTGCGCTCAACGATCCCATTTTGCTGAGGTGTATACGGGGCTGAGAATTCATGAGTGATTCCCATCTCATCTAGATAAAGATCGAGGCCAGTGTTCTTGAATTCAGTGCCATTGTCACTTCTGATATGTTTGATCTTGATGCCAAAATTGTTCATGGCACGGTTGCCGAAGCGTCTGAAGACATCTTGCACTTCAGTCTTGTAGAGTATTATGTGCACCCATGTGCATCTTGAATAATCATCAACAATGACGAAGCCATAGAGACAGGTTGTGGTAGAGAATGTGGAGTAGTGAGTAGGGCCAAATAAGTCCATGTGAAGCAGCTTGAAGGGTTTGGATGTCGTCATGATTGTCTTCGAGGGGTGCTTGGCTCTAGTCATCTTCCCAGCTTCACAGGCACCACATAGATGATCTTTCTTGAACTTGACTTCCTTGATGCCTATGACATGCTTCTTCTTTGTGAGAGTGTGCAAGTTCCTCATGCCAGCATGTCCTAGCCTCCGATGCCAGAGCCAGTACTTTGAAGCTTTTGCTAGAAGACATACGGCCATCTGCGGTCCAGCTGAGAAATCTACCATATACATATCACCTTTTCTGTATCCTTCAAATACTAAAGACTTGTCAGATTCCATTAGTACAATGCAACGAAACTTACCAAAGATCACAATCATGTTTAAGTCACAAAGAATTGAGACAGACATTAAGTTGAAGCCAAGAGATTCAACAAGCATGAATTTATCCATGTGCTGATCTCTTGAGATTGCAACTCTACCTAGACCCAACACTTTGCTTTTACTAGTATCAGCAAATGTGATGTGACTCTTGTTGGATGGACGTAAAGTTGAGTCCATGAGAAGATTTCGATCACCAGTCATATGATTTGTGCATCCGCTATCCATAATCCATTCTGAAGACTTTGGTGTCTCCCCCCTACAATGTAGTTAGGAGGATAGGCTTCAGCAAAAGCCATTGTGAAGCATAAACATTTGATGCATAAGTGGATTACGAAAGCTTAGATGAAAGTTAGGACTGATGAGATGTTCAACAAGTGGCTTATGAATAGTATGAGCGGTAAGTTATTCTAGGCATTTTGATCTTGTGCCCAGCAAGTGTTTTAGGTCCCCAGCAATAGCATCAGAAGCCTTTGATTATAGGCTGGAGACCTTTCCCTGCAAGAGAAAGTTAGTTCTTCTTAACCACCCACATCTTCAGGGGTGGCTTAGAAGCAATGAGTCTAAGAGAAGCATCTGAGAATTTTGGCTTTGGGGCCCTAGCAAATAGTCTTGCAGGAGGAGAATAATACTCATAAGAATAGGCAGAAAAATTCTTGGATTTGTGAACATAGCGGTTTGATGAAACACGCTCATATTCATGGGTCTGAGTATGGTTTCCCTGCAAAACATTCCCGTTAGGGTGACTCGGATGAGTCCTTTGTCTGTATGAAGCCTTAGGACCATATGAAGCCTTTGGTCTGGGGTTTGTCTTCATCCCAGGAGGTGTCATGACAGTATTTGCTGGAAGCTTCTCAAGACATCCTTTGGGTACCCAGATCTTCTTCATAGGTGGTCCATTCCTGCAGTTAGTACCAATATACCTGGCAAACACTTCACCATTTTGATTCTTAAATAGTTTATAGTTTGCATCAAAAGATTCATCAATGATAACAGGATTAGCACAAGTGAAGCCAGATAAGGTAGATGGATCCACTGTAGGTTCCTTTGCAGCAACCCATGTGATTTTGGGATACTGCTCAGGCTTCCAGTATGAACCATCAACATTCATTTTCCTGTCGAACCCAACACCCTCTTTCCTAGGGTTTCGGTTCAGTATATGCTTTTTGAGGACATCACATAGATTCTGATGCACTTTGAGGCTTTTGTACATCCCTGTTTCAAGCAAAGTCTTCAACCTAGCATTTTCATCAGCAATAGTAGTGGTTTCCTCAGCAGAGGGGTTAGTTACCACATTAGTAGTTGAGGATATTGCAACAGTGACAGCAGTAGAGCATTCAGCAACAGATGTAGCATTATCACGTTCAATGCATTTTAGACATGGTGGTTCAAACTCTTCATGAGAAGCACTGGCATGTTCAGCAAGTAATGAATCATGCTCCTTCTAAAGATCTTCATAACATCATCTTAACTTTTCATGATCGGACAAGAGAGTGTTATGAAGACTTTGAAGCGTAGTTAACTTAGCCTGAAGCCTCTGAAGACTTTCAGCTAAGTTTTTTGACTGATCCATTTCTTCACCCAACATGTCATTGCACTTTTTAAGCATTATTTGAGCCTTTTCCAGAGCAATTTGTTGTTTATTGGCAAGGGAAGCAAGCTTGACATAGCTGGGTCCAAACTCATCACCAGATTCATCATCACTAGATTCAGATGAATAGCATTCGGTTACCTTGGCACCTTTTGACATAAGACATGGTGCAGAAGATGATGGTTCTGGATCGAAAGTCATCGTCTTGAGGGATTCCTTGAATTTCTCAAACCCAGAATCATCACAAGTTCGACGACCTTCATAGACTTCAGAGAGACGGTCCCAGATAAGCTTCGCATGATCAAGATGCATGATGTTCCTAAACTGATCTTGAGATAGACAGGAGCAGATGACGTCCTTCGCTGTGAGATTGAGAACAGTGGACTTGCGAATATCATCAGCTTCTGCCCTCTTGCATAGATCGGTAAGACCAATCTCAGTGACGGTCCACAGCTCACTGTTAATCGCCATGAGACGTTTCTTCATCATGGCCTTCCACTTGGGATACTCTTGACCGTCAAACATGGGGCAAGACATAGTCTTCATTCCTGTGGTCGACATAGCTAAAACTCCAGGTGGTTAAACCGAATCACATAGAACAAGGGAATACCTTACTCTGATACCAATTGAAAGTGCAGTATATCGACTAGAGGGGGGTGAATGGGCGATTTTTATGAAATGCTTCAAAACATGGTAGTTTCGAAGACAAACGATAAGCTCAAGCCTATTAGTATGCAGCGGAAAGTGGGCTACACTAGATAAGCCATAGTCATGTATTCAATGAAGTGAAAGCATGAAGACAAATAGCAGCTAGGCAGTAGTGATCATAAAGGAAGAAGGAATGAAGCCAATCACAACAAGTAGATACTCAGTGAAGACAATCAGATAAGGCAGGCATGCAATGTCTTCATAACGTAGAGCTATAAGTAAAGGGAAGGAAAGGATAGAACCAGTAGCTCGGGGAAGACAGTGATTTGTTAGACCAGTTCCAGTTGCTGTGACAACTGTACGTCTGGTTAGGGAGGCTAAGATTTAACTCAGAAGACCGCGTCTTCACCTTGTTCCCCTTGAGCTAAGGACACCTAGTCCTCACCCAATCACTCTGGTAAGTCTTCAAGGTAGACTTCCAAACCTTCACAGACTTCGTTCACCGGCAATCCACAATTACTCTTGGATGCTCAGAATGCGACGCCTAATCAGCTAGAGGAAACACAGTCCTCAAGTGTAAAAAGTCTTCAGGTCACACAGATAGAAAGACTTCAGTGATGCCTAACACTCTTTGGCTCTGGGTGTTTGGGCTTTGTCCTCGCAAGGATTTCTCTCTCAAATGCTTCGGAGGTGGGTTGCTCTCAAACGACAAAAGCCGTGTACTAACTCTAAGCAGCCACCAATTTATGGTGTAGGGGTGGGCTATTTATAGCCACTGGGCAACCCGACCTGATTTGTCCGAAGTGACCCTGGGTCGCTAAGGAACTGACACGTGTTCCAACGGTCAGATTTCAAACACACACGACAACTTTACTTGAGCTCCAAGTAAAGCTGACTCATCCGCCTCTGGATAAGATTTGCTCTCATAGTCTTTGCTCGAAGACATAGGATTTGGTTGAGCATCACTTCAGTCACTCTGACTTAGTTCACTTGGACCCCACTTAAGAGCACGGTGGTTCCTATGACTCAACAAAGAAGAAAAGGAAACAACGAAACATCTACGTCTTCGCTCTCCATAGTCTTCACACAATGTCTTCTCATGTCATAGTCTTCAATATGATTATCTTCATATACCACCACTGATATCAATGTCTTCATACATTTTTAGGGGTCATCTCCAGTAGGTTTACCGAATCAATGAGGGACTACTACCTGTGTTATCCTACAATTCTCACAAACACATTAGTCCCTCAACCAGGTTTGTCGTCAATACTCCAAAACCACTAGGGCGGCACTAGATGCACTTACATACGCAACCTTCTTCTTGTAGACGTTGTTAGGCCTCCAAGTGTAGAGGTTTGTAGGACAGTAGCAAATTTCCCTCAAGTGGATGACCTAAGGTTTATCAATCCGTGGGAGGCGTAGGATGAAGATGGTCTCTCTAATACAACCCTGCAACCAAATAACAAAGAGTCTCTTGTGTCCCCAACACACCCAATACATGGTAAATTGTATAGGTGCACTAGTTTGGCGAAGAAATGGTGATACAAGTGCAATATGGATGGTAGATATAGGTTTTTGTAATATGAAAATATAAAAACATCAAGGTAACTAAAGGTAAAAGTGAGCATAAACGGTGTTGCAATGATAGGAACCAAGGCCTAGGGTTCATACTTTCACTAGTGCAAGTTCTCTCAACAATAATAACATAACTGGATCATAAAACTATCCCTCAACATTCAATAAAGAGTCACTCCAAAGTAACTAATAGCGGAGAACAAACGAGGAGATTATGGTAGGGTACGAAACCACCTCAACGTTATTCTTTCTAATCTATCTATTCAAGAGTCCGTAGTAAAATGGCACGAAGCTATTCTTTCCGTTCGATCTATCATAGAGTTCATACTAGAATAACACCTTAAGATACAAATCAACCAAAACCCTAATGTCACCTAGATACTCCATTGTCACCTCAAGTATCCTTGGGCATGATTATACGATATGCATCACACAATCTCAAATTCATCTATTCAACCAACACAAAGAACTTCAAAGAGTGCCCCAAAGTTTCTATCGGAGAGTCAAGACGAAAACGTGTGCCAACCCCTATGCATAGATTCCCAAGGTCACGAAACCTGCAAGTTGATCACCAAAACATACATCAAGTGAATCAATAGAATACCCCATTGTCACCACAGGTATCCCACGCAAAACATGCATCAAGTGTTCTCAAATCCTTAAAGACTCAATCCGATAAGATAACTTCAAAGGGAAAACTCAATTCATTACAAGAAGATGGAGGGGGAGAAGCATCATAAGATCCAACTATAATAGCAAAGCTCGCGATACATCAAGATCGTGCCATCTCAAGAACACGAGAGAGAGAGAGAGAGAGAGAGAGAGAGAGAGAGATCAGACACATAGCTACTGATACACACCCTCAGCCCCGAGGGTGGACTACTCCCTCCTCATCATGGAGAGATCCGGGATGATGAAGATAGCCATCGGAGAGGGATTCCCCCCCCCCCCTCCGGCAGGGTGCTAGAACGGGTGTACATTGGTTTTCGGTGGCAACAAAGGCTTTCGGCGGCGGAACTCCCGATCTTGGTTATTTTCCGGAGGTTTCAGTATTTATAGGATTTTTTTTGGCGTAGGGCACAAGTCACGGGGGTCTTCGTGCTGTCCAAGAGATAGGGGGGCGTCACCACTTGGGGTGGGCGCGCCCCCACCCTCGTGGGCAGCCCGTGGCTCTCCTGGCCCAACTCTTTTACTTTGGGGGCTTCTTTTGGTCCAAAAAAAATCATCAAAAATTGGCACGTCAATTGGACTCCGTTTGATATTCCTTTTCTGCGAAACTCAAAAACAAGGGAAAAAACAGAAACTGGCATTGGGCTCTAGCTTAATAGGTTAGTCCCAAAAATCATATAAAATTGTATAATAAAGCCCATAAAACATCCTAGAAGGATAATATAATAGCATGGAACAATCAAAATTTATAGATACGTTGGAGACTTATCAAGCATCCCCAAGCTTAATTCCTGCTCGTCCTCGAGTAGGTAAATGATAAAAACAGAATTTTTGATGTGGAATGCTAACTAACATAATTCTCAATGTAATTTTCTTTATTGTGGCATGAATGTTCAGATCCGAAAGATTCAAGATAAAAGTTTATATTGACATAAGAATAATAATACTTCAAGCATACTAACAAAGCAATCATGTCTTCTCAAAATAACATGGCCAAAGAAAGTTATCCCTACAAAATCATATAGTCTGGCTATGCTCCCTCTTCATCACACAAAATATTCATATCATGCACAACCCCGGTTTCAGCCAAGCCATTGTTTTCATACTCAATTTTTTCAAACCTTTCAACTTTCACGCAATACATGAGCGTGAGCCATGGATATAGCACTATAGGTGGAATAGAGTGGTGGTTGTGGAGAAGACAAAAAGGAGGAAGATAGTCTCACATCAACTAGGCGTATCAATGGGCTATGGAGATGCCCATCAATGGATATCAATGTGAGTGAGTAGGGATTGCCATGCAACGGATGCACTAGAGCTATAAATGTATGAAAGCTCAACAAAAGAAACTAAGTGGGTGTGCATCCAACTTGCTTGCTCATGAAGACCTAGGGCATTTGAGGAAGCCCATCGTTGGAATACACAAGCCAAGTTCTATAATGAAAATTCCCACTAGTATATGGAAGTGACTAAACATGAGACTCTCTATCATGAAGATCATGGTGCTACTTTGAAGCACAAGTGAGGAAAAAGATAGTAGCATTGTCCCTTTTCTTTTCTTTTCTTTTTTCCTTTTTCTCTTCTTTTTTTTTTCTTTTTTTGGGCCTTTATTTATTTTCTTTGGCCTTTCCTTTTTTCTTCTTTTTTGTTTGGGACAATGCTCTAATAATGATGATCATCACACTTATATTGATTTACAACTCGATATTACAACTCGATACTAGAACAAAGTATGACTCTATATGAATGCCTCCGGCGGTGTACCGGGATGTGCAATGAATCAAGAGTGACATGTATGAATGAATTGTGAATGGTGGCTTTGCCACAAATACGATGTCAACTACATGATCATGCATGGCAATATGACAATATGAAGCGTGTCATATGAACGGAACGGTGGAAAGTTGCATGGTAATATATCTCGGAATGGCTATGGAAATGCCATGATAGGTAGGTATGGTGGCTGTTTTGAGGAAGGTATATGATGGGTGTATGGTACCGGCGAAAGTTGCGCGGTACGAGAGAGGCTAGCAATGGTGGAAGTGTGAGAGTGCGTATAATCCATGGACTCAACATTAGTCATAAAGAACTCATATACTTATTGCAAAAATTTACGAGTCATCAAAACAAAGTAATCAACGCATGCTCCTATGGGGGAGGTTGGTAGGAGTTAACCATCGCGCGCCCCCGACCTCCACACAAAGGTTGGCACTCAATAAATAACTCATGCTCTAACTTCGTCACATAGCGGTTCACCATACGTGCATGCTACGGGAATCACAAACTTTAACACAAGTATTTCTAAAATTCATAATTACCCTGCTAGCATTACTCTAATATCACCATTCTCATATCTCAAAACAATCATCAAGTATCAAACTTCTCATCATATGCAATGCACTTTCTATGAGAGTTTTTACTATGCCCATCTTGGATGCCTATCGTATTAGGACTAGTTTCATAACCAAAGCACATTACCACATTGTTCTAAAATACTCTCCAAATGATATAAGTGAAGCATGAGAGTTCATCTATTTATTCAAAATAAAACAACCAACGTGCTCTAAAAGGATATAAGTGAAGCACTAGACCAAATGACAAACTACTCCGAAAGATACAAGTGAAGATCCATGAGTAGTTCAATAATTATGTAACTATGTGAAGACTCTCATAATTTCAGATCTTGAGATATTATTCGAACGACAAGCAAAAAAAAATAAAACAAAATGATGCTCCAAGCAAAACACATATCATGTGGTGAATAAAAATATAGTCCCGAGTATAGTTACCGATAGATGAAGACGAAAGAGGGGATGCCTTCCCGGGTCATCCCCAAGCTTAGGCTTTTGGTTGTCCTTGAATTTTACCTTGGGGTGCCTTGGGCATCCCCAAGCTTAGGCTCTTGCCACTCCTTATTACATAGTCCATCGAATCTTTACCCAAAACGCGAAAACTTCACAACACAACACTCAACGGAAAACTCGTAAGCTCCGTTAGTATAAGGAAATAAAACCACCACATAGTATTGTTGTGAACTCATTCTAAATTCATATTGGTATAATATCTGCTGTATTCCAACTTCTCTATGGTTAATACCCACCGATACTACTCATAGATTCATCAAAATAAGCAAACAACACATAGAAAACAGAATCTGTCAAAAACGGAACAGTCTGTAGTAATCTGTAACTTTCGAATACTTCTGTAACTCTAAAAATTATGAAATAAATTGGTGGATGTGAGGAATATGTCTATTAATCATCTGCAAAAAGAATCAACTAAATAGCACTCTCCAGTAAAATATGGTAGCTAATCTCGTGAGCGCTAAAGATTCTGTTTTTTACAGCAAGATCATATAAACTTCACATAAGTCTTCCCAAAGGTTCTACTTGGCACAAACACTAATTAAAACACACAACCACATCTAAATAGAAGCTAGATGCAATATTTATTCCTAAATAGAAGCAAAAGCAAATAAAATAAAATTGGGTTTCCTCCCAACAAGCGCTATCGTTTAACGCCCCTAGCTAGGCATGATGATTTCAATGATGCTCACATAAAAGATAAGAATTGAAACATAAAGAGAGCATAATGAAGAATATGACTAGCACATTTAAGTCTAACCCACTTACTATGCATAGGGATTTTGTAAGCAAACAACTTATGGGAACGATAATCAACTAGCATAGGAAGGAAAAACGAGCATAACTTCAAAACTTTAAGCACGTAGAGAGGAAACTTGATATTATTGCAATTCCCACAAGCATATGATCCTCTCTCATAATAATTTTCGGTAGCATCATGAATGAATTCAACAATATAACCAGCACATAAAGCACATTTTCATGATCTACTTGCATAGAAATTTTACTACTCTCCACATAAGCAAATTTCTTCTCATGAATAATAGTGGGAGCAAACTCAAAATAATTATCATGAGAGGAAAAATCCAATTGAAAACTAAAATCATGATGACGAGTTTCATGGTTATCATTATTCTTAATAGCATACAAGTCATCACAATAATCTTCATACATAGCAACTTTGTTCTCATAATCAATTGGAACCTCTTCAGAAATAGTGGATTCATCACTAAATAAAGTCATGACCTCTCCAAATCCACTTTCATCAATATAATCATAATAAATAGGAGGCATGCTTTCATCATAATAAATATTATCATCAATACTTGGGGAACTAAAAATATCATCTTCATCAAACATAGATTCCCCAAGCTTGTAGCTTTGCATATCATTAGCATCATGGATATTCAAAGGATTCACACTAACAACATTGCAATCATGCTCATCATTCAAGTTTTTAGTGCCAAGCATTCTATGTAATTCCTCTTCTAGCACTTGAGCACAATTTTCCTTCCCATCATTTTCACGAAAGATAATAAAAAGATGAAGCATATGAGGTAACCTTAATTCCATTTTTTTGTAGTTTTCTTTTATAAACTAAACTAGTGATAAAACAAGAAACCAAAAGATTCGATTACAAGATCTAAAGATATACCTTCAAGCACTAACATCCCCGGCAACGGTGCCAGAAAAGAGCTTGATGTCTACTACGCAACATTCTTCTTGTAGACGTTGTTGGGCCTCCAAGTGCAGAGGTTTGTAGGACAATAGAAAATTTCCCTCAAGTGGATGACCTAAGGTTTATCAATCCGTGGGAGGCATAGGATGAAGATGGTCTCTCTCAAACAACCCTGCAACCAAATAACAAAGAGTCTCTTGTGTCCCCAACACACCCAATACAATGGTAAATTGTATAGGTGCACTAGTTCGGCGAAGAGATGGTGATACAAGTGCAATATGGATGGTAGATATATGTTTTTGTAATATGAAAATATAAAAACAACAAGGTAACTAAAGGTAAAAGTGAGCATAAACGGTGTTGCAATGATAGGAAACAAGGCATAGGGTTCATACTTTCACTAGTGCAAGTTCTCTCAACAATAATAACATAACTGGATCATATAACTATCCCTCAACATGCAACAAAGAGTCACTCCAAAGTAACTAATAGCGGAGAACAAACAAGGAGATTATGGTAGGGTACGAAACCACCTCAAAGTTATTCTTTCTAATTTATCTATTCAAGAGTCCGTACTAAAATAGCACGAAGCTATTCTTTCTGTTCGATCTATCATAGAGTTCGTACTAGAATAACACCTTAAGATACAAATCAACCAAAACACTAATGTCACCTAGATACTCCATTATCACCTCAAGTATCCGTGGGCATGATTATACGATATGCATCACACAATCTCAGATTCATCTATTCAACCAACACAAAGAACTTCAAAGAGTGCCCCAAAGTTTCTACCGGAGAGTCAAGATGAAAACGTGTGCCAACCCCTATGCATAGATTCCCAAGGTCACGGAACCCGCAAGTTGATCACCAAAATATACATCAAGTGAATCAATAGAATACCCCATTGTCACCACAAGTATCCCATGCAAGACATACATCAAGTGTTCTCAAATCCTTAAAGACTCAATCCGATAAGATAACTTCAAAGGGAAAACTCAATTCATTACAAGAAGATAGAGGGGGAGAAGCATCATAAGATCCAACTATAATAGCAAAGCTCGCGGTACATCAAGATCGTGCCATCTCAAGAACACGAGAGAGAGAGAGAGAGAGAGAGAGAGAGAGAGAGATCAAACACATAGCTACTGATACATACCCTCAGCCCCGAGGTGGACTACTCCCTCCTCGTCATGGAGAGCGCCGGGGTGATGAAGATAGCCACCGGAGAGGGATTCCCCCCTGCGGCAGGGTGCCAGAACGGGTGTAGATTGGTTTTCAGTGCAACAGAGGCTTTCGGCGGCGGAACTCCCGATCTCGGTTATTTTCCGGAGGTTTCAGTATTTATAGGATTTTTTGGCGTAGGGCACAAGTCAGGGGGGTCTCCGGGCTGTCCACGAGATAGGGGGGCGCCACCACTTGGGGTGGGCGCGCCCCCCACCCTCGTGGGCAGCCCGTGGCTCTCCTGGCCCAACTCTTTTAGTTCGGGGGCTTCTTTTGGTCCAGAAAAAATCATCAAAAATTGGCACGTCAATTGGACTCCGTTTGATATTCCTTTTCTGCGAAACTCAAAAACAAGGAAAAAACAGAAACTGGCACTGGGCTCTAGGTTAATAGGTTAGTCCCAAAAATCATATAAAAGTGTATAATAAATCCCATAAAACATCCTAGAAGGATAATATAATAGCGTGGAACAATAAAAAATTATTGATATGTTGGAGACGTATCAGATACCATAATCCTAGTGTGGGGGTGTGAGCCAAATATCGAAGAATTCGCTTCACAGCGAGGTGATGTGATTCCTTTGGTGCCGCTTGGAATCGGGCACACATGCAAACGCTAAGCATTATATCAGGCCTAGATGCACATAGATAGAGTAAAGAACCAATCATGGAGCGGTATACCTTTTGATCGAACTCTTTACCATTGTCTTCGGAGCCCAATTGACCTTTAGTTGGCATTGGCGTCGTGTACACCTTGCAATCTTGCATTCCAAACTTCTTCAGGCAATCTTTGAGGTATTTCTCTTGAGATATGAAGATGCCATTCTTCTGTTGGCGAATTTGGAGACCAAGGAAAAACTTTAGTTCACCCATCATAGACATCGTATATTGCTCTTGCATCATATATCCAAACTCATCGTTGTATCTTTTGTTAGTGCATCCAAAGATTATGTCGTCCACATAAATGTGACATACGAACAGTTCTCCATCATATGTGTTCGTGAAGAGTGTGGGGTCCAATGATCCAGGTTTGAGGCCTTTGCTCTTCAAGAAGTCTTTGAGTGTGTCATGCACGAGGAGCTTGTTTGAGTCCATACAGTGCTTTGTTTAGCTTGTAAACCATGTCAGGATGATTTGGGTCTTCAAAGCCTGGAGGTTGTGCAACATACACTTCTTCTTCAATTTTTCCATTAAGGAATGCGCTCTTCACATCCATTTGATATAGAAATATGTTATGATGGTTGGTGTATGCTAGTAGTATGCGAATGGCTTCAAGTCTGGCAACAGGAGCAAAGGTTTCATCGAAGTCAATCCCTTCTACTTGAGTATAGCCTTGAGCAATGATACGAGCCTTATTTCTGACAACTTGTCCATTTTCATCTTGTTTGTTGCGGTAGATCCACTTGGTGCCAATGATGTTATGTTTCCTTGGATCAGGACGCTTTACCAATTCCCAGACATTAGTTAGCTCAAACTGTTGAAGCTCTTCTTGCATTGCTTGAATCCATTCAGATTCCTTGAAGGCTTCATCAACTTTCTTGGGTTCAAATATTGAGACAAATGCAAAGTGGCCACAGAAGTTTGCTAGCTGAGTTGCTTTTGAGCGAGTGAGTGGACCAGTTGCATTGATGTCATCAAGAATCTTTTCAATTTGAACTTCATTTGCGACTCGAGGATGAGCTGGGCGAAGACTTTGCTCATTTTGTTGATTATTTTCACGTTCAGTGTTGGCTTCAGGCTGAGCATAGTCTTTGGAGTTGTTGGGTGGAGAGATGATGGTTTCATCTTCAGTTGGTTCCTCGGTGGGTATGATTTCGCCTGTACCCATTTGTTTGATAGATTCACTTGGAGAGGCTTCATCTAGCACATTTGACAGGTGCTCTCTTTGCGAGCCGTTAGTTTCATCGAACCACACGTCTACGGTTTCAACCACTTTATAGTGAAAGAGATTGAAGACCCGGTAGGTGTGTGAGTCCTTTCCGTAACCAAGCATAAAACCTTCATGTGCTTTCGGTGCAAATTTTGAAGTGTGATGCGGATCCTTGATCCAGCACTTAGCACCAAAGACTCTGAAATAACTTATATTTGGCCTCTTTCCAGTCAGTAGTTCATATGATGTTTTCTTGAAGAACTTGTGAAGATAAACTCTGTTGATGATCTGACATGTAGTATCAATGGCTTCACGCCAGAATCTTCTTGGTGTCTTGTATTCATCAAGCATAGTGCGTGCCATCTCAATGAGAGTTCTGTTCTTGCGCTCGACGATGCCATTCCGCTGTGGCGTGTATGGGGTAGAGAACTCATGTGTAATGCCCAATGTATCAAGATAGGTGTTGAGCTCAGTGTTCTTGAATTCAGTCCTATTGTCACTTCGTATGTGCTTGATCTTGATGCCATAGTTGTTAATGGCCCTGTTTGCGAAGCGTCTGAAGACATCCTGCACTTCAGTCTTAAACAGGATTATGTGCACCCAAGTGTATCTAGAGTAGTCATCAACTATCACAAAACCATATAGGCAAGCAGTAGTAGTGAGGGTAGAGTAGTGAGTGGGGCCAAATAGGTCCATGTGAAGCAGCTTGAAGGGACGGGTTGTAGTCATGATTGTCTTCGATGGATGCTTGGCCCTAGTCATCTTTCCAGCTTCACAGGCACCACATAGATGATCTTTCTTGAACTTGACGCCCTCAATGCCTATGACATGCTTCTTATTGACGAGAGTGTGTAGGTTCCTCATGCCAGCGTGACCAAGCCTTTGATGCCAAAGCCAACATTCTGAAGCTTTTGCAAGAAGACATACCACGAGGTCTAGTCCTGCAGAGAAATCTACCATATACAGATCACATTTTCGATGTCCTTCGAAGACTAGAGATTTGTTAGCTTCCATAAGCACAAGGCAACTATACTTTCCAAATATCACAATCATATTTAGATCACACAACATGGAGACTGACATTAAGTTGTATCCAAGTGATTCAACAAGCATTACTTTGTCCATGTGTTGATCCTTTGAGATAGCAACTCTGCCAAGTCCCAGTACCTTGCTTTTACCAGTGTCAGCGAATGTGATGTGACTTTTGGGAGATTGACGTAGAGTTGAGTCCATGAGAAGACGTCGATCACCAGTCATGTGGTTAGTGCATCCACTGTCAATTATCCATTCAGTGGCTTCCGAAGCAGTACCCTACAGATCAGTTAGCGACATAGTCTTCACAAAGAGAAGTGTGAAGCATAAACATTTGACGAACAAGTGGGTTATGGAAGTTTAGATCTTGGTCGGTCACGATAGGAAACTTGTCAAGAAACCGTGGGACGAAATACATGGTTAAACCATTTGGACATTTGATCCCGCGTCCCAAAAGATCTTCAAGGTCCCCAGCATTGGCGTTGGAAGATGATTTTCGGTTGGAGACCCTTCCCTGCAAGAGAAGTTAATTTTTCTTAACCACCCAGATCTGTAGGGGTGGTTTAGAAGCAATAAGTCTAAGAGCAGCATCTGAGAATTTTGGCTTAGGAGCCCTAGCAAATAGCCTTGCAAGAGGTGAATAATACTCATATGAATAAGCAGAAAAGTTCTTCATTTTATGAACATAGCAGTTTGATGAAACACACTCATATTCATATGTCTGAGTATGATTTCCCTGCAAAACATTTGAGTTAGGGTGACTCTATTGCGTCCTCAGACTGTATGAAGCCTTTGGACCATATGAAGCCTTTGGTCTGGGGTTTGTCTTCTTCCCAGGTGGTGTCATGACGACATTCACAGGACGATTCTCAAGACGACTTTTGGGCACCCAGATCTTCTTCATTGGTGGCCCATTCCTGCAGTTAGTACCAATATACCTTGCAAACACTTCAACATTGTGCTTCTTAAATAGTTTATAGTTTGTATCAAATGATTCATCAATAATGATTGGGTTAGCACAAGTGAAGCCAGATAAGGTGGATGGATCTACTAGTGGTCCTTTTGCAGCAGCCCATGTGGTTTTGGGATACTGCTCAGGCTTCCAGTAGAAGCCATCAACATTGATTTTCCTTTTGAACCCAACACCCTCTTTTCTAGGGTTTCGGTTCAGAATTTGTTTCTTTAGGACATCACAAAGTGTTTGATGCCCTTGAAGACTTTTGAACATTCCTATTTCAAGCAATGTCTTCAACCTGGCATTCTCATCAGCAATAGTAGTGGCATCCTCCTTAGAGGGGTTAGTTACCACATCAACAGTTGAAGATATTGCAACAGTAGCGGCAGTAGAACATTCAGCAACAGAGTTAGCGTTATCACGCTCAAGGCATTTTAGTCATGGTGGTTCAAATCCTTCCTGAGCAGGACTGATCTGTTGAGCACGAAGTGACTCGCTCTCCTTTTAAAGATCCTCATGAGCCACTCTCAATTTCTCAAGTTCTTGCTTCCTTTGAAGATAATCATAGGAAAGCTTTTCATGAGTAGTTGAGAGCGCTTCATGACGCCTTTCAAGTTCTTCATACTTAACATGAAGATTATTAATGTCTTCAATTAAGGACTGAGAGCGGGTCATTTCCGCGTCCAACAGATCATCGCTTTTGTCTAAGAGTTTTTGAATATGTTCCATAGCTTTCTATTGTTCAGTTGCAATTTTAGCAAGTGTTTTGTAGCTAGGTTTGGATTCACAATCAAAGTCATCTTCACTTGAGGTTTGAAAGTAAGCGTCGCGTGAGTTTACCTTGGCACCACGTGCCGTGAAGAAGAAGGTGGGAGTGGAGTCATTTTCATCCGTGGCATTTGTGTTGGTGATGAGGCCATGGTCTTCAGTGTTGAAGATAGACTTGGCAACATATTCTGAAGCCAAAGCCAGGCTTGCCATGCCTAAATCGGACTCCTCTTAGGACTCCACCTCTACCTCCTCAGAAGCAGACTCCTCCTCTGAATCCATCTCTTTGCCAACAAAAGCACGAGCCTTGCCAGACGAGCTTTTCTTGTGAGATGAAGACTTTGACGAAGACTTGGAAGAAGACTTTGCGAACTTCTTTTTCTTCTTGTCATCAGAATCATATTCCTTGCTCTTCTTCTTTTTCTTGTTTTCATTGTCCCATAGTGGACACCCAGAAATGTAGTGACCAGGTTTCTTGCACTTATGGCAAGTTCTCTTCTTGTAGTCACGAGAGGAAGCTTCATCGTTTCTTGAGCTGGATCTTGAAGACTTTTCTAAACTTTTCTTCCTTGAGAACCTTTGAAACTTCTTCATAAGCATCGCTAGTTCTCTACCAATGTCTTCAGGATCGTCAGAACTGCAGTCAGATTCTTCTTCAGATGAGGAAACAACCTTTGCCTTCAAGGCGTGAGTTCGGCCATAATTTGGTCCATAGATGTCTCTTTTCTCAGACAGTTGAAACTCATGTGTGTTGAGCCTCTCAAGTATGTCAGACAGATCGAGAGTCTTGTAGTCAGGACGTTCTTGAATCATCAGGGCAAGGGTGTCAAATGAGTTGTCAAGTGATCTCAGGAGTGTCTTCGCAATTTCATGCTTTGTGATCTCAGTGGCGCCGAGTGCATGAAGCTCATTGGTGATGTCAGTGAGGCGATCGAATGTGAGCTGGACGTTCTCATTGTCGTTTCTCTTGAAGCGGTTGAAGAGGTTGCGAAGCACACTGATCCTTGAGTCTCTTTGGGTTGAGACGCCTTCATTGACTTTGGAGAGCCAGTCCCAGACTAGCTTCGACGTTTCCAGAGCACTCACACGGCCATACTGTCCTTTGGTCAGATGACCACAGATGATATTCTTAGCAGTTGAATCCAGTTGGATGAACTTCTTGACATCAGCAGGAGTAACACCTTCACCGGCCTTGGGAATGCCATTCCTGACGACATACTAGAGGTCGACATCAATAGCTTCAAGATGCATGTGCATCTTATTCTTCCAGTAGGGGTAATCAGTGCCATCGAAGACAGGACACGCATCGGAGACTTTGATTATCCCTGTAGTCAACATAGCTAAAACTCCAGGTGGTTAAACCGAATCACACAAAACAAGGGAGCACCTTGCACTGATACCAATTGAAAGTGCAAGTTATCGACTAGAGGGGGATGAATAGGCGATTTTTACGAAAGTCTTCAAAGCATGAGGGTTTTGAAGACAAATGATAGAATTGAACCTATAGCAACACAACGAAAGACAGAACTAACATGGATCGAGATGGAAAGTATAACTGAAGCTAAACAGACAGTGGTCTTCACACAGTGAAGACAAATAGAGTAGGCAGATAGGCAATGGCTTCACGAAGATAAACTGAAATGTAAAGGAGAGTCGGGATAGAACCAGTTGCTTGATGGAGACAGGGATTTGGTAGACCAGTTCCTGTTGCTGTCTCAACTATACATCTGGTTAGGGCGGCTAGGTATTCAAACCCGTGGACACACAGTCCCGGACACACAGTCCTCACCGTATTCCCCTTGAGCTAAGGACACACAGTCCTCGCCCAATCACTCGGGTAAGTCTTCAAGGTAGACTTCTGAACCTTCACAGACTTCGTTCACTGGCAGTCCACAGTCACTCTAGGACGCTCTGAACGTGACGCCTAACCGGCTGGAGGAAGCACAGTCCTCAAGTTTGACAATTCTTCAGGTCACACAGACAGAAAGACTTCAGTGATGCTTAACTCTCTTTGGCTTTGGGTGTTTTGGGTTTTGTCCTCAAAAGGATCTTTTCTCTCAAAGGCTTCGGAGGTTGGTTGCTCTCAAACGACAAAAGCTGTGCACTAACTCTGAGCAACCACCAATTTATAGTGTAGGGGGAGGGCTATTTATAGCCATGAGGCAACCCGACATGATATGTCCAAAATGACCCTTGGTCACTAAGGAACTGACACGTGTCTAACAGTCGGATTTTGAACACATGCGACAACTTTACTTGAGCTCCAAGTAAAGCTGACTTATCCAGCTCTAGATAAGATTTTCTCTCATTTGTCTTCGCTTGAAGACACATGTGTTTTGGTTGAGCATCACCTCAGTTGTTCAGCAGTGTTCACTTGGACCCCACTTAATAGTACGGTGGATCCTATGACTCAAGAAGGAATAAAAAGAACTACGAAAGAAACTATGTCTTCGCGTTCCATATTCTTCAGTGAATGTCTTCATGGGCCATTATCTTCACGTGAATGTCTTCACATGCCATCAGGAACTTCAATGTCTTCACACATTTTTAGGGGTCATATTTGGAAGTTAAACTGAATATGTGAGGAACTATTACCTGTGTTATCCTGCAATTCTCACAAACACATTAGTCCCTGAACCTCATTTGTCGTCAATACTCCAGAACCAACTAGGGAGCACTAGATGCACTTACAAGATGCCTACTACAAGTACTAGAGCCAGGCACGAGCTTCAGAGCATGACCCGGTGCCACCACTCGATCCTTACCGTCAGTCTGTCTATGGGTGGGATCCGGATGAGCTTGCCAACCAGTGGCACCCAGAGGACACTTCTCAGTACACTGGAGAGAGTAGCTTCGATCTGTGGCCATAGACCAACTTAGGCCAAAAGCCTAAGCTTGGGGGAGTACGTGTTTGTCACCGACATTACCTTCATGTTCACACACATATTCTAGTTGTCGGTGCTCACACTCTTTCATTGTATCATCCATGCTTAGTTTCAATTCTTTTCTTAGTCTTTTTCTTGCATGCTAGAAAAACCTTAAGAAAAACAAACAAAAAAATTCAGTTGTAGCTTTTAGCTGGTTTGCTTTCCACGCTTGTAGGAGTAGTAATTAAAAAGAAAACCCAAAAAGATTTATCGATCTTCTTTTGCTTGTTGGGAGCTTTCCCGTGTAAATAGTTTCTTTTCTTTTCTTTGGGGGTCAAGAGTAGAAGACCATGTTTGAAAAAATTTAGTGGCTCTCATATGCTTTATTGCTGATTTAACCTTGAGCCATATTACCCTGTCTTCTCTCTGGTATTAAATGCTCACAGATTCCAGCTTAGTCCAATGCACGTGCACTATTATTATTATCCACACTGTTCGGTCGTGCGAGTGAAAGGCAATAATGACGATATATGATGAATTGATTGAGATGAGAAAAGTTGGTATGAACTCGACCTCTCTTGTCTTTGTAAATATGATAGTTCATCATTCCTGATTCAGCTTGTTATGAATGAAACACGCTTGCAATTGCAAAATTAGAGATCATAGTTGCTTATGCCATGCTTAATTAGCTAGGAGTTTACAATGGTCTAGCTTGCGTGCCAAAATGATATTAAAATGGTTGTGATGTGGTATGATGGGGTGGTATCCTCCTTTGAATGATTCAAGTGGTTTGACTAGGCACATGTTCACGCATGTAGTTGAAACAAAATCAACATAGCCTCCATGATATTTATGTTCATGGTGGTTTATATCCTACTCATGCTTGCATTCAGTGTTGATTAATTTTAATGCATGTTCATGACTGTTGTTGCTCTCTAGTTGGTCGCTTCCCAGTCTCTTTCTAGCCCTCACTTGTACTAAGCGGGAATACTGCTTGTGCATCCACTTCCATAAACCCCAAAGTTATTCCATATGAGTCCACCATACCTTCCTATATGCGGTATTAACCTGTCGTTCCAAGTAAATTTGTATGTGCCAAACTCTAAACCTTCAAATAAAATTCTGTTTTGTATGCTCGAACAGCTCATGTATCAACTAGGGTTGTGTATATCTTCCATGCTAGGTGGGTTATTCTCACGATGAGTGGACTCCGCTCATCATTCATGAGAAAATGGATGGTAACCCGGATGCCAGTCCCATGCTCAAATCACAATAAATAACAAAACTCCCCCATGGATGTTGCTGGATTGGACGGTACCCGTTGTTTCGGGCTAGCCGTGGAGTGTGCTTGTTGGTAGTTGGGGTAGTACAAACTTTACCATTCTATTTGGGAACCGCCTATAATGTGTGTAGCATGGAATATATTGAGATTCTTGGTTGTCATGTTGACAATGAGAATATACCGCTCAAAATATTATTCATCTCTATTTAAAAATCGAGCTCTCGCACCTCTACTAATGCATGCTTCCCTCTGCGAAGGGCCTATCTATTACTTTTATGCTGAGTCATCATCCTCTTATTAAAGAGCACCAGTTGGAGAGCACCTCTGTCATTTGCATGTATTGCTATTAATTTGCATTGAGTATGATCATGACTGGATCTCTTTTACCATGAATTACAATGTCTAGTCAGTCCTTGATCTTTAAAGTTGCTCTGCATTTATGTTTTGCGGTCTCAGCAAGGGCTAGCGAGGTACCATCTTGTTATATCATATCATGATTGTTTTGAGAAAGTGTTGTCATCCGAGGTTTATTATTATTGCTCGCTAGTTGATTATGCCATTGATATGAGTAGACATGAGACTTGAAAGTTATTGTGAATGTGGTTAGTTCATGATCTTTGCTGAAAACTTGAATGTTGGCTTTACATATTTACAACAACAAGAGCAAACATAGTTTGTCAAAGTTTTTCTTTATCACTTTCAGTTTATCAATTGAATTGCTTGAGGACAAGCAAAGGTTTAAGCTTGGGGGAGTTGATACGTCTCCAACATATCTACTTTTCCAAACACTTTTGCCCTTGTTTTGGACTCTAACTTGCATGATTGGAATGGAACTAACCCGGACTGACGTTGTTTTCAGCAGAATTGCCATGGTGTTGTTTTTGTGCAGAAATAAAAAGTTCTCGGAATGACCTGAAAATCCACGGAGAATTATTTTGGAAAATATAAAAAATATCTGCGGGAAAATCCAAGCCAGGGGGCCCACACCCTATCCACGAGGGTGAGGGGTGCGCCCCCTGCCTCGTGGGCCCCCTGTTGCTCCATCGACGTACCCCCGGACTCCATATATTCACTTTCTGGGAGAGAAAAATCAGAGAGGAAGAATTATCTCGTTTTACGATACGGAGCTGCCGCCAAGACCTAATCTCTCTCGGGAGGGCTGATCTGGAGTCCGTTCGCGGCTCCGGAGAGTGGAGATCGTCGCCATCGTCATCATCAACCTTCCTCCATCACCAATTCCATGATTCTCACCGCCGTGCGTGAGTAATTCCATCGTAGGCTTGCTGGACGGTGATGGGTTGGATGAGATTTACCATGTAATCGGGTTAGTTTTGTTAGGGTTTGATCCCTAGTATACATTATGTTCTGAGATTGATGTTGCTATGACTTTGCCATGCTTAATGCTTGTCACTAGGGCCCGAGTGCCATGATTTCAGATCTGAACCTATTATGATTTCATGAATATATGTGAGTTCTTGATCCTATCTTGCAAGTCTATAGTCACCTACTATGTGTTATGATCCGGCAACCCCGAAGTGACAATAATCGGGACCACTCTCGGTGATGACCGTAGTTTCAGGAGTTCATGTATTCACTATGTGTTAATGCTTTGGTCCGGTACTCTATTAAAAGGAAGCCTTAATATCCCTTAGTTTCCACTAGGACCCCGCTGCCACGAGAGGGTAGGACAAAAGATGTCATGCAAGTTCTTTTCCATAGGCACGTACTCCCTTCGTTTCTTTTTAGTCCGCATATAAGATTTGGTCAAAGTCAAACTTTGTTAACTTTGACTAAGTTTATAAAAAAATCAAGATTCACAACATGAAATCAATATTGTTAGATGCACCATGAAGTTAATTTTCATACCATATAGCTTTAGTTTTGTAGATGTTGATATTTTTTCTTACAAAGTTGGTCAAATTTTACAAACTTTGACTTTGACCAAATCTTATATGCAGACTAAAAAGAAACGGAGGGAGTATGACTATATTAGGAATACATGCCTACATTACATTGATGAACTGGAGCTAGTTCTGTGTCACCTAGGTTATAACTTTTACATGATGAATCGCATCCGACATAATTCTCCATCACCGATCCAATGCCTACGAGCTTTTCACATATTGCTTGTTACCTATTTACTTTTCCGTTGCTACTGTTACAAAAACTACAAAAACACTATCGTTACTTTTATTGCTGTTACCGTTATTTCCATATTACTTTGCTACTAAACTACCTTGCTGCAGATACTAAGTTTCCAGGTGTGGTTGAATTGACAACTTAGCTGCTAATACTTAAGAGTATTCTTTGGCTCCCCTTGTGTCGAATCAATAAATTTGGGTTGAATACTTTACCCTCGAAAATTGTTGCAATCCCCTACACTTGTGGGTTATCAGCAGTGCACCCAACGCCCACGACCCATTACATGTCCATACACAAATTTGAAAAGGCCCGCAGCTGTAGATCACACCAACGGCCATGCCGTCACCGAAATTTCATGTCGGCACCATGTCAGCGGCCGACATACAATGCCAGTTGCAAAACATCACCACACAGTTCATAATGGCGCACTTGCCAGTGGCCGGCACACAGGCCGGCACATAAAAAAGGGGGCGGGAGTTTGAAGGATCGGAGAAGAGGTGTCTAGAGGGGGGTGATTAGACACTCAACTAGAAAGATATTAGTTTTTCGAATTCCTTAAGTTGAGGTGCAGCTCTAGCACAAGATTAATCATTTCAAGCAAACATAGCAAGAGTATAAGCATTGGAAAGAGTAACACATGCTAGTTGCAAGAAACTAACAAACCTACACATGCAATTCTAAGAGTGTGGCAGCGGAAAGTTAAGCATTGCATATGAAGGTACAAGGGAGAGGTTTGGAGAGTGCAAACACAATGGAGATACGGAGATTTTTGGCGTGGTTCTGATAGGTGGTGCTACCGTACATCCACGTTGATGGAGACTTCAACCCAAGAAGGGTAGCAGCTGCGCGAGTCGACGGAGGGCTCAACCCACGAAGGGTCCACGAAGAAGCAACCTTGTCTATCTCACCATGGCCAACGCCCACGAAGGACTAGCCTCACTCAGGTAGATCTTCGTGAAGTAGGCGACCTCCTTGCCTGTATAAACTCCTTGGTTCAACTCCACAATCTTGTCAAATGCTCCCAAGTGACACCTAACCAATCTAGGAGACACCACTCTCCAAAAGGTAATGAATGGTATGTTGATGATGAACTTCTTACTCTTGTGCTTCAAGTGATAGTCTCCCCAACACTCAACTCTCTCTCGCAGATTTGGATATGGTGGAAAGATGATTTGAGTGGAAAGCAACTTGGGGAAGGATAGAGATCAAGATTCTTGTGGTAGGAATGGTATATCTTGGTCTCAACACATGAGCAGGTGGTTCTCTCTTAGAAAATGTGTAGTGGAAGTGTAGGCACGTTTTGATGGCCCTCTCTCAAATGGAGATGGGGGTGGAGGGGTATATATAGCCTCCACACAAAATCCAACTATTACACACATTTGACCCAACTCGATCAGACTGAATAGATGAACTCGGGTATGTGAAGCTAGGTGGTATAAATTTAGCAACAATGTAATTAGCATAATCAGCATACCATGGAGCAGTACGAGAAGCATTTATGACAGCTAATTGTTCATCGGGAAAGCAATCATCAATAGGAAGTGGGTCATCAAGAATACTCTCTAACCTAGATAAGTTGTCTGCAATGAGGTTCTCAGCTCCCTTTCTATCAATAATATGCAAATCAAATTCTTGTAGTAGGAGAACCCATCTAATAAGTCTATGTTTAGCATCTTTCTTTTCCATAAGATATTTAATAGCAGCATGATCCGTGTGAATAGTTACTTTAGAATCAACAATATATGGCATGAACTTATCACAAGCAAATACAACTGCTAAAAATTCTTTTTTAGTAGTAGCATAATTTCTCTGGACATTGTCTAGAGTTTTACTAGCATATTGAATAACATTTAATTTCTTATCAACTCTTTGTGCTAGAACAACACTTACAGCATAATCACTAGCATCACACATAATTTCAAAGGGTAAATTCCATTCAGGTGGATGGACAATAGGTGCAGAGATTAAGGCTTTCTTAAGTATTTCAAAGGCTTCTACACAATCATCATCAAAGACAAAAGGAACATCGTTTTGTAAGATATTAGTCAGAGGCCTAGAGATTTTTGAGAAGTCTTTAATGAACCTCCTATAAAAACCGGCATGACCAAGGAAACTTCTTATACATTTAGTGTCCTTAAGACACGTCATGTTTTCAATAGCATCAACTTTAGCTTTATCCACTTCAATACCCCTTTCAGAAATTTTATGCCCCAAGACAATACCTTCATTAACCATAAAGTGGCCCTTCTCCCAATTCAAGACAAGATTAGTTTCTTCACATCTATGCAAAACTCGATCAAGGTTGCTCAAGCAGTTAGCAAAAGAAGTTCCATAAATGGAATAATCATCCATGAAAACCTTAACAATCTTTTCACAAAAATCAGAGAATATAGCCATCATGCATCTTTGAAAGGTAGTAGGTGCATTACATAAGCCAAAAGGCATACGTCTATAAGGAAAGGTACCGAAAGGGCAAGTAAAAGTGGTCTTTTCTTGATCCTCTTTTGACACGGTTATTTGAGAGAAACCAGAATAACCATCTAGAAAGCAAAAATGTGTGTGTTTGGATAATCTTTCTAGCATTTGATCAATAAAAGGTAAAGGGTAATGATCCTTTTTAGTATCTTTATTTAATTTGCGGAAATCAATTACCATTCTATAACCTGTAACAATTATTTGTGGGATCAATTCGTCTTTATCATTAGGAACAACAGTAATACCTCCCTTCTTAGGGACACAATGGACATGACTTACCCACTGACTATCAGCAACTGGATAAAATATACCTGCCTCTAGAAGCTTCAATATTTCTTTCCTTACCACTTCTTTCATCCTAGGATTTAACCGTCGTTGGTGATCAACAACCGGTTTAGCATGTTTCTCCAATTTTATTTTGTGCTGGCATAGAGTGGGACTAATACCCTTAAGATCATCAAGAGTATATCCAATAGCAGCACGGTGCTTCTTCAGAGTTTTCAATAATTTCTCTTCTTCCTGCTCTGAGAGGTTAGCACCAATAATAACATGATATATATTATTTTCATCAAGATAAGCATACTTAAGAGTATCAGGTAATGGTTTGATCTCAAACACGGGATCACCCTTGGGTGGAGGAGGATCTCCTAGGATTTCAACAGGCAAGTTGTGTTTCAATAAAGGTCCCTGTTTAAAGAATACTTCATCTATTTCCCTTCTCTCATTCATAAACATATCATTTTCATGGTCTAGCAAATATTGTTCTAAAGGATCGTTAGGAGGCAAGGAAATAGAAGCAAGACCAATAATTTCATCCTTACTAGGAAATTCTTTATCATGGGGTTGTCTATAAAATTTAGCAAAGTTAAAATCATGAGACATATCCCCTAATCCAATAGTAACAACATCCTTTTTGCACTCTATCCTACCATTAAATGTATTCAAGAAGGATCTACCAAATATAATAGGGCAAAAGTCATCTTGTGGGGAACCAAGAACAAGAAAATTAGTAGGGTATTTAACTTTCCCACACAAGACTTCAACATCTCCAACAATCCCAATTGGTGAAATAGTATCTCTATTAGCAAGCTTAATCGTAACATCAATACCTTCTAACTCGGTAGGTGCATTATCGTGCATAATTTCTTCGTATAAGGAATGAGGTATTGCACTCGCACTAGCACCCATGTCACATAAACCATGATAGCAATGGTCTCCAATTTTAACAGAAATAAAGGCATGCCTACAATAGGTCTATGTTTATTTTTAGTATCGGGTCTAGCAATTCTAGTAGCTTCATTACAGAAGTAAATAACATGCCCATCAATATTATCGACCAAGAGATCCTTAACCATAGCAACACTAGGTTCAACTTTAATTTGCCCAGATGGTGTAGGTATTCTAGTATTACTCTTACGAACCACAGTTGAAGTTTTAGCATGATCCTTTATTCTAACAGGGAAGGGTGGTTTCTCAATATAAGCGGTAGGAACAATGGGATCAACATTATAAGTGATAGTCTTTTCTTCAACTTTAACAGGTTCAACTACTTTTACTTCAATAGGAGGATGATATTTAAACCACTTCTCCTTAGGGAGATCAACATGAGTAGCAAATGATTCAGAGAAAGAAGCTACTATCTCAAAGTCAAGTCCATATTTAGTGCTAAATTCATGGAAAGCATCGTTATCCATAAACGATTTAACACAATTTAGGTGTTATACCTGACTCCTTACCTTCGTCGAGATCTCAATCTTCAGAGTTGCGTTTAATTCTTTCCAATAAATCCCGTTTGAATTCAATAGTCTTCATCATAAAATAAGCAGTACAAGAAGTATCGAGCATGGAGTGCTTATTGAGAGAAAGCCGAGCAAAACAAAAATTGAATAATAATTTCTCTTGAGAGATCATGATTGGGGCTTGAATATAACATTGAATTAAACCTCCCCCAAGCTTGAACGATACTTTCTCTTTCGCGAGGCCAAAAATTATATATATAATTACGATCACGATGAACCTGATGCATAGGATAAAACTTCTGATGAAATTCCAATTTCAATCGGTTGTAGTTCCATGATCCCATATCATCACATAGCCTAAACCATGTCAATACCTTTCCCTTCAAAGATAAAGGGAAGACCTTCTTCTTGATAACATCCTCGGGCATACCTGCAAGCTTAAATAATCCACATAGATTAGGTGCAAATCGGGGTGCAATGTTCCATCTCCTGTAAAGGGATTAGCTAGCAGTTTCTCTATCATACCCGAAGGAATTTCAAAGTAACCATTTTTAGTAGGTTCCGTAGGTTGAGGAGAAACTCTTTTCTCTACTGGTCGGGGTGAAGATACCCCGAACAAGCCCCTCAAAGGATTATGTTCCATAGTAACAAGTGACAGTAAATTTCAAAACACTATATAAATTTTTCCTTACCAAAGGCGCTTCACTCCCCGGCAACGGTGCCAAAACAGATTCTTGATGACCCACAAGTATAGGGGATCTATCGTAGTCCTTTTGATAAGTAAGAGTGTCGAACCCAATGAGGAGCAGAAGGAAATGATAGGCGGTTTTCAGTAAGGTACTCTCTGCAAGTACTGAAATTATCGGTAACTGATAGTTTTGTGATAAGGTAATTTGTAACGAGTAACAAGTAATGAAAGTAAATAAGGTGCAGCAAGATGGCCCAATCCTTTTTGTAGCAAAGGACAAGCCTGGACAAACTCTTATATAAAGGAAAGCGCTCCCGAGGACAAATGGGAATTATCGTCAAGCTAGTTTTCATCACGCTCATATGATTCACGTTCTTTACTTTGATAATTTGGTATGTGGGTGGACCGGTGCTTGTTTACTACCCTTCCTTGAACAATCATCCCACTTATGATTAACCTCTATTGCAAGCATCCTCAACTACAAAAGAAGTATTAAGGTAAACATAACCATAGCATGAAGCATATGGATCCAAATCAGCCCCTTACGAAGCAACACATAAACTAGGGTTTAAGCTTATGTCACTCTAGCAACCCATCATCTACTTATTACTTCCCAATGCCTTCCTCTAGGCCCAAAAAATAGTGAAGTGTCATGTAGTCGACGTTCACATAACACCACAAGAGGAAAGACAACATACATCTCATCAAAATATCGAACAAATACCAAATTCACATGACTACTTATAGCAAGACTTCTCCCATGTCCTCAGGAACAAAGGTAACTACTCACAAATCATATTCATGTTCATAATCAGAGAGGTATTAATATGCATAAAGGATCTGAACATATAATCTTCCACCAAATAAACCAACTAGCATCAACTACAAGGAGTAATCAACACTACTAGCAACCCACAGGTACCAATTTGAGGTTTTGGGACAAAGAATGGATACAAGAGATGAACTAGGGTTTGAGAGGAGATGGTGTTGGTGAAGATGTTGATGGATATTGACCCCCTCCCTCTGAGAGGATCGATGGTGATGATGACGGTGATGATTTCCCCCTCCCGGAGGGATGTTTCCCCGACAGAACAGCTCCACCGGAGCCCTAGATTGGTTCCGCCAAGGTTCTGCCACGAGACGGCGGCGCTTCGTCCCGAAAGCTTTCTCCTGATTTTTTCCAGGGCAGAAGACACCTTATACCAGAAGATGGGCATCTGGGGGCTGCCAGGTGGCCCACGAGGCAGGGGGCGCGCCCCCCACCCTCGTGGACGGTGGGTGGCCCCCTCTGGTGCTTTCTTCGCCCAATATTTTTAATATATTCCAAAACTAACTTTCGTGGAGTTTCAGGACTTTTTGAGTTGTGCAAAATAGGTCTCTAATATTTGCTCTTTTTCTAGCCTAGAATTCAAGCTGCAGGCATTCTCCCTCCTCATGTAAACCTTGTAAAATAAGAGAGAAAAGGCATAAGTATTGTGACATAATATGTAGTAACAACCCATAATGCAATAAATATCAATATAAAAGCATGATGCAAAATGGATGTATCAACCACGGAGACTCTTGTAAGTGTTCGGACCAAAAAGATCCATGTGAAGTAGCGCAAGTGGTCTTCTAGTGGTCATGACATTCTTTACGGGGTGACTTCCTCCAACTTGTTTTCTTTCTTGACAAGCACTACAAAGTCTATCCTTTTCAAATACAACATCTTTAACACCAAGGATATGATCACCTTTAATAAGCTTATCAATATTTCTCGAGCCAACATGACCTAATCTTCTATGCCATAACCAACCTTTAGAAGATTTAGCAATTAAAAAAGTGCGAGGTTGGGCTTTCTTAGAGAAATCAACAATGTATACGTCACCTCTACGAATGCCGGTAAAGACCGATTGTCTCTACGAAAGACTTAGCAATCAACATGAGTAAATAGCGCATTTAAACCAAAATAAGCTAATCTTGATATGAAAAAAGATTATAACCAAGAGATTCAACAAGAATGACATTTTTGATAGAGTTATCATTGGATATGATCACCTTACCAAGGCCAACAACTTTACCCTTAGAGTTGTTACCAAAGGTAACATACTTTTGTGGACCATCATTTCTAGCAAGCTCATCAAACATGTCCTTATCTCCTCTCATATGATCTGTGTGACAGCCTGGTTTTTGCCTTCTCTCTTTTTCCGGACTTTCATTTGCATTTGCTTTGGATTTGGAGTTTCAAAGCAATTCATATGGACATGAACACTTGGGCCTACCCTTGATTTTCACCCAAGTGACCTCTCCACCTCCAACTCACCTTTCATTCTCTAAAAAACTTCCACAAAATCCCAAGGAATATTTTTCATAAAATAAAAATATCCATTTTCTTGTGTGAAAATCATTTCAGAAAAGTAGGTTCCAAAGCAACCCTCATTTTCTTTGCCCACAAAAATCTGAGAAAATTCCCAAATATTCTTTGAACCCTAGGGCACCTTCCTGAGCAAAAATATTGCATAACTTTTTGTAATATTTTTGCTATAGAAAATCATTTCTGTTCTGTACAAAATGATCACTTTCTACAGCAAGTACCATTTTCCTTGATCCATTAAGGCTGATTTTTCTTGAGCATCATTACCCTCCTAAGAAACTACTGAGCACCAAAAATCAGCCCTAAACCCTCTCTAGTTTGACCACGGTCAAGCTCACAAGTTTCTGTCCAGAAACTTGACACGAAGAGAGCCACTCCCACAGTGCACCTGTGACCAAGCCAGCTATGAAAAACGACCAAAACCACTAAGGACTAACTGCCAGACATGAATTTATGGTAAATGGTCGCTCTATGCCAGAGTTCACGCGATGACCACGCGTGTGCATGATGCCAACATGCTAGTCGACGCGCTCTGGATGCCGCCAAGCGCTCTGTTCATCGCGTGCTCGCTTCCCCGGCTGCCGCACCTTGCCAAACCACGCCACCATCACCGTCTCGACGTCCTTAACTCCCTCCTGGCGCTCATCGACGCTGGAGCTCGCCGCAGCGAGCATGGGCACGGTGTGGTCAAGGCAACAGTGCGCCCGTGCCACTTTGCTCGTCGCGTACCGCGCTCCTATGCTCGTTGCCGCTTGTCTATAGCCTCCGCGTGATCCCCGACGTTTTCCCTCTCTCTCACTGACACCATTCATCGTCGGGCAATGCTCCAGAGAGCTCCGGAGAGCTCTCGATCCTCGCCTCGGCCTCGGCTATAAATAGCCCCTCCCGAGCTCATCACCCTCCTCACTCACACACTCGGCATCTCACCACGACCCCGTAGGAAGCCGCAGCCCGGCCAGGTAGGCCTCTGGCCATCATCCCTATCCCGAGCTCGCGAGCAATCCCCGTCATAGGCCCCATCCCTCTCCTGAGCCTCTCGCGCTCCCTCGACTCCTTAGGCGTGCTCGTGGTGATCCACTGGAGCGAGCTGGTGCTATTGGAGTTGCTGGACCGGCCTCACCTTGCCGGAATCGCCAACTCCGACGAGCCCCGCCCGCTGCCGCCGCTGGAGAGCTCTATTCTGATCCCGTCCGGTCACCTCTAGCTACGCTATGGGTACGAGCAGGGGTGCCTCGACCTCCTCCCCAATCCCATCCCTTTGGATTAGGCCAAGGAGCCCTCCTCGCTGGTGCGCGCTCCGGCGGAGCCTTCCCGTGCTCTGTCTCTCTCCACCTCTCCCTCTGAGCTGACCAGCGGGGCCTGCTGTCAGCCACTGAGGCCGCCCCCGAAGAGGTATGAGTGGTGGCGCCCGGGCGTTTTACGCTTTCGATGTCACCCCCCCCCCATAGATTTTCTTTTTAATTTAAATTTAGTTTAAATTAGACCAGAACTTTGACCAGCTCTAACTCCTATTCTACAAGTCCAAATGATTTGATTCTTTTTGCATTCTGTTCTTACTAGAAAACTCTAGCAGCACACCATAGATGAGATTTTTCCTTGCTGCCAAGAATTTCTGGCAATTTTCAGAAGTGTTTTGACATTTTTCTTTTTTGTCATTTGAATTATTTTCCGAAGGTGAAGCTTGTCTTGAAGGCATCCAGAAGGAGTGTGAAGCTCCTCTGCACTAAGGCAAGCCACAACAACATTACCATGGTGTCTTTGCAATATTCATGATTTTCCACTTGAATATATATATTATTCCTTGCATATAGTGTTAAAATAAATAATGCTTGTGTTATTTAGTTTTGTCATGATAAAATGGCTTATTTAATAGAAGTAAATGTTTGATCTACTGAGTGTAGCTTGAATAGTTGATCTAAGTAGATTATCATGACTATGGTGATATGATTATCGGTCTTATTTTTGCTATATTCATGCTAAGAAAAAATTGATTTATGCCAACTAAAGTAAGGAGTATAAATACCAAGTAAGGAAGAACCAGAAATGTTGAAAGTTAAGTTTGAGCAAGTAGAACTTGATTGAAGTTGACTTGTTGTGTGTTGTGATGCATGTTATATGATTGCATAAGCATGGCATTTAGACTCGAGCATTTTATTTCAAGTTAAACCTGATGATAAATGAACTTGAACATAAAGTTGATCGGGTCATGGTGCCACTGAATCGGGCTGACGAGTGCAAGCACATTGCGGCCGGTAGTCGTCCGTTGTCATGCCTGTTGCCGGTGCCTCCAACGAGGGAAGGTTATGGCCATCTGTTACCCTGGCCCGGTAAGCAGACATAACCTTTTGGACCCGTGTTGTTATGGTACCGAGTCCCCGTTTGGGACGGTTTGTTTGCCACGACGGTGGTAGTTTTTCCTTTGGTAGGCTGGGTCACTCAGGACTAAGCCCAGTGGGGAGTTGGTCGGATTGGCCGTAAGAGTGTCATGGCAATGGGAGAGTTCTGTCGGAATGTCGTTGGTCCACCCGAATGGGAGTGTGAGGCCATTGATTCTGTGGTGTGGGTAAAGTGCGCTACCTTTGCAGAGTGCCTTAATCTATCGATAGCCGCACCGCGGATAAGGGCACAGTTCATAAGAAGTCACACCATGGATCAACTATTTTTAATCAATCTTGCGCACTAATCAACTTGCATTGCACTGGTTGGATGATGATGAAGTCAATGAGGCTGACTATTGTGGTATCATTTGTGATCCGGGAATGAACAAGTGTTGGTTACGAGGTAACCAGTTGGACCAAGCATGGCTCCGTTCGTGCTTCGTAGTGAGCACTGTTTCGGTTGCGAGGCAGACGGTTGGTAAGAGAGTCCGTGTGACTCGATGCACAAGTTTGGTTTCACTACATGAGTAGTAGGTTGTTGTTTGCACTTAACTTTATTAAATTTCATGATGTTGTTTGTCATTATGGTTTTGTTTGCTACGAGCTTGCAAGTACATTCAATGTACTGACCTGGCATGTTATGCCAGATTTCAGGAAAGTCTAACTGGATCGGAGAGCTGCCGTGTCTAGACCGTGTCCACATCGGTGTCCCTATGCTATGGAGTCCCGCTACGTCGTTATTCCGCTGCCATGTAGATGTCATGCTTGAGGCCCCTTTATGTCTACTAAATAATGTACATATTGTTCAGCCGCACCGAGTGTGCCGCTTGGCCTCGCAACTTGTTGTAATGTTACTCTATGCTTCCGCTAGTTTCAATAAAGCGGTGATTTCTGTACAAAGGTGTTGTGTGTTGCCAGAAGACATGATCTCTGGGTTGGCAATATAGGGTAAACTGGTCGCTCTGAGTCGGGGTGCCACAACGCTTGGTATCAGAGCCGCGCTGACTGTAGGACACGCTAGACTACCGACGTGTTAGCTAGACGTTAGCTGGAGTAAAAGTTGAGTGCCGGTAGTGTTTGTAGATGATTGTTGCATCACATGCACTCGTTTCATTTTTATTCCTAACCCACTAATGGTTGTGAGTGTAGATGGCTCCGGTGCCATATCCATGTCAGTTGCAGATGATGCCATACACCTCACCGCATCTCCTTCATGGCGTGTGGCGTCGACTGTACCCTCACGGTGATGACCTAGCATATCGGGTGTACCGGGAGCGTTACTCCGTGTATGGGTATCACGCTGTGGTTACTCTGCGCACCAGTTCGTCAATAGGCTCTTACACTCGTACCTCTCGGAGCGGTTATGCATCCACCGCTGCTCAGGATGTCCAGTATGCAGCATTCGAGATTCTTGTTGAGTTACACTACACAGAGGCTCAGATGCAGAACCATCCATGTTCTCGTTTCTACCCATCTTTACACGAAGATGGTCGTGTTCTCTTTCATTCCGTTGATCTGGCGTCTGATAGTGACACTAGCCACCTTTCTCGATATATCACTACTAGTTATCTTCTGATTCATGAGTTGGCTCGAGAGCTAAATCGTGCTCGTTCTACTTTAGCCACCGCGAGATCCTACCCTTCTCCACCTTCTATGGGGTTTACTCCTTATATTGTGCCCAGTTCTAGCTCGCCTATTTCTCCAGTTACTCCCCCGAGTAGCTCGGGCACCTCTAAAGTGAACCAACACAGTGCTCCTGCTGAGTGGGCGTCTCTTCTTGCTACCCCCGCAGCTCCCATGATCCCTTCTCATCTCGCGCCTACCCCTAAGGGAGAGCCCTCTAGGCAGCGTCGTCATGTTACATTTAACCCGGAGGTCTTGGTTGGCGTCCTCAGTTCAGGATCTGGGTCTGACTCAGGAGAGGATCCGGCAGCACCGGCAGAGTCTTAGAGCATCTGAGTATCTGCAGTGGTCATGTGATGTATGGATGTAGTTGTATGGGTTATGGTGTATCATTGCATGTATGCGAGTAGTCGCACCAGTCATGATGTTTATCTTTCATGTATGAGTCTATGTATAATTATGTTGGAACTTTTTATTCGGTCGCTGTGTTTCTTGTTTTGTTCGTTTCGCTCTTTCGGGTTTGTCATTGCTTTCTTCCCACGTCTGAATGATTCTCATCGCGGTTGCTCTTATTGGGAAAAATAAATAGTAGGATGAAGCGGGGAGGCAGCAGCTCGCAGGCTTGTGAGGATGTCCCTGTTCGGCGCTGAGCAAGGCAGGCAGGACACTCCCCCGAGTCGTATCCGCAGCCACCGCCTCCACCGCCAAATCCACCCTCCACTGAACAAATTATGCGCATGTTTGAGGAAAGAAGGAACAATGATCTGCTTGAGTTGTTAAGAAGTGTGCAAGCTATGGTTGGGCGGAATGGAAATCAAAATGGCCATCACTCCAAGCTGTCAGGTTTTCAAAGGACTAAGCATCCCAGTTTTAGTCAAGTGGTTGAGCCTTTGGAAGCGGATGATTGGTTACGCATCATTGAGAAGAAACTTGAAATCGCTCGCACTGAAGAGGCTGGCAAGGTTCCGTTTGCTACTCACTATCTTGAAGGGGCCGCTGCCATATGGTGGGATAATGCTAAAGCCCTGTGGCCCGCGGAAGAAGAAATCACATGGACACAATTCAAGGATCAATTTCTCAAGTATCATATTCCAGTTGGTTTCATGAAGATCAAGCAATGAGAATTTCTTGGTCTCACTCAAGGCAGACTGTCAGTAAGTGAATATTTGTACAAGTTCAACCATCTGGCCCGCTATTCTCTTTATGATGTGGCCATGGAAGAAAGGAAGATTGACAGGTTCCTAAGTGGGTTAAATCAACACCTCAGGAGTGTTCTCTGCATGCTCAATTTTCCAGATTTTCAGTCTCTGGTAAATAAGGCCCTCATCGCAGAAAGGGAATGCAAGCATGTGCAAGACAACCGACCCGCAAATAATGACAACAAGCGCACATTTGAGCCAAAGAAGGGCGGACAACCTATACAAAAGGCCCATACATGGCAACAAACTCAAGTGGAGTACAAACCCAATTGGCAGCAGAATGTGAACAATACCACTACTCAAGTCAAGAATGTCTAGATTAGTTCGGTACACGAGGAGCGCCAGCACAATAACGCCTACTTTAACTGTGGACAGACCGGACATTACGCCAAACAGTCCCAAGAAGTCAAATGTCCCGTTTCGACCGCAAGTCAATTATATGGGGCCATATCATACCCAGCAGATCGTCCAAGGGCAAGTGCATCACCTCTCCACGGACGAGGCTCAGGAAAACCCCGAAGCCATCATTGGTGTGTTCTCTGTTAATCGCATACCCACAATATTTTTATTCGACTCTGGGGCTTCCCACTCTTTTGTTTCTCGAAGTTTTGTTGCACAAAACAAATTTCCTTGCTCACTTCTGGGGAAAAGTATGCTTGTTCAGTCCCCAGGATCTATGCTCAAAAGCAATTTGGCCTGCCGAAATTTGGAAATTTATATCAAGGGGGTCCGTTTTCCGACCGCTTTGATAGTAATCGAGTCTGCCAAGTTGGATGTTATTTTGGGAATGAACTGGTTGACTCAATATCAAGTATGCATAAACTGTGCGACCCGAGAAGTCACCTTGGCAAATCAGGAAGGGTAAACTACAAAATTCTATGCTCGCACGAGTATACCCAAGAAAGAAATGGTCTTCGCCATTGTGGCAAATGAGTTGGGATTAATTCCTGTGGTCAGTGAGTTTCCCGATGTATTCCCAGAAGAATTGCCAGGCATGCCACCGGACTGCGAGCTTGAGTTTGCAATTGACCTTGTGCCTGGAATTGCACCGTTGTACAAAAAGTATTATCGGATGCCTTCCTCCGAACTCGTGGAATTAAAGAAGCAGTTGGATGAAATGCTACAGAAAGGATATATCCGCCCCAGTTCGTCACCATGGGGATCACCTGCAATATTTGTAGACAAGAAAGATGGTGGTCTCAGGATGTGCGTTGACTATCGTCAGTTGAACGATGTCACCATCAAGAACAAATACCCCCTAACAAGGATTGACGACTTGTTCAATCATCTCAGTGGTGCAAAAGTATTTTCCAAGGTTGATTTAAGGACCGGAGATCATCAACTAAAAATCAAGAAGGAAGATATTCCTAAGACCGCGTTCACTACTCGGTACGGTCTCTACGAATATACGGTGATGTCCTTCGGTCTCACAAATGCCCCCGCTTTCTTCATGCATATGATGAATAAAGTGTTCATGGATTTCCTGGACAAGTTTGTGGTGGTTTTCATCGACGATATTCTCATATACTCCAAGAGTAATGAAGAACATGCAGAACATCTCCGAGCAGTCTTACAGAGACTCCGTGACCATCAGCTGTATGCAAAATTCAGAAAGTGTGAATTTTGGCTCAAACAAGTCGGATCTCTGGGGCATGTTATTTCAGCAGAAGGTATCGCAGTGGATCCTAGCAAAGTGAAGGATGTGCTTGATTGGGAAGCACCCACGACCGTAACCCAAGTTCGGAGTTTCCTTGGATTAGCTGGGTACTACCGTTAGTTCATCGAAGGATTCTCCAAAATTGCCAAGCCAATGATAGAACTTCTTAAGAAAGACCAGAAGTTTGAATGGACTGAGGATTGCAAGTAGAGTTTTAACGAGCTAAAAAACCGATTGACATCAGCACCAGTCTTGACTCCCCCAGACATTTACCGCATCTTTGATGTGTATTGCGACGCATCCAGACTTGGCATTGGGTGTGTACTTATGCAAGATGACAAGGTGGTAGCTTACGCATCTCGCCAGCTACGACCTCATGAAGGAAACTATCCTACATATGATTTGGAACTAGCCGCTGCTGTGCACTCTCTAAAAATTTGGAGACATTACCTTATTGGAAAAAGATATCAAATATTCACCAACCACAAGAGTCCCAAATATATATTCACTCAGCCAGACTTAAATCTTCGACAGCGAAGATGGCTTGAGTTGGTCAAAGACTATGATGTGGAGATAAATTACCATCCAGGAAAGGCCAACGTAGTTGTTGATGCCCTCAGTCGCAAACCTGCCAACTTGAATGCCATGATGGAGTCTTTGCCTTCAAAACTCCAACAGGAGATCGCACATCTCAACTTGGTCATTATAAATGCCGGTCTTGCAAATATTTTGGAAGTAACCCCTACACTAGAAGGGGAGATTCACATAGCATAGGCTGGAGACAAGAGTCTGCAAGTATATATCAAAAATCTGCAAGAAGGCAAAACTCAGGATTTCTCAAGGGACGCACTGGGTACACTCGGGTTCCGAGGAAGGGTATGCGTACCTGAGATAGCAGATTTGAGGAAGAAAATTTTGGCAGGAGCACATGAATCCTCATACTCAATACACCCAGGCGGTACTAAAATGTACGAAGACCTTCGACAGATATTTTGGTGGGATGGAATGAAAAGGGACATCGCATATTTTGTCGCTTGTTGTGACATTTGCAACAAAGTAAAGGCAGAACACCAAAAACCCGCCAGACTTCTCCAACCCCTACCCGTCTCGCAATGGAAATGAGACGATGTCTGCATGGACTTTATCACCGGTATACCCCACACTCACCGAGGCAATGATGTTATATGGGTCTGATGTCTACACACGCTTCTACTCTTGTAGACTATGTTGGGCCTCCAAGCACAGAGGTTTGTAGGACAGCAGCAATTTCCCTCAAGTGGATGACCTCAGGTTTATCGAACTCAGGGAAGTAGAGGTTGAAGATGGTCTCTCTCAAGCAACCCTGCAACTAAGATACAAGAAGTCTCTTGTGTCCCCAACACACCTAATACACTTGTCAGATGTATAGGTGCACTAGTTCGGCGAAGAGATGTTAAATGGCAAATGATATGGATGGCAAAACAAAGTAATATAAATCTGTAATAAAAAGTGCAGCAAGCAAACAAGTGGTAAACGTGAGCACAAATGGTATTGCAATGGTGGAAACAAGGCCTAGGCTTCATACTTTCACTAGTGGCAACTCCCAACAACATTAACATAATCGAATCACATAATATTTCCCATAAAACATGCAATGGAGACGCATCCGGAGGTCATTCCTCCGTGGTCAAGAGAGGACGAGAATTATGTAGGGCTACAAAAGCACACCTCAAAGTTCGTAGTTCTCAATCTAAGGATTTCCCAATGTCACCGCGGCCATCCAAAGAGAGTCCCACAATCACCACAACATATCTAAAGGATAGTCAAAGACAAGCACCAAGAGACTCTCAATCTTCAATCAACACACAAGAGAGGAAATCACTCATGAAAATATTGTTCTAATCCATGTCCAATAGACCGCTGTCACCTTGGTCTCGGGGATTATACTAGATAAAGACAAGTGAGTACATCAATCCAATACATAGAGGAAGGGGAAATATCATGGGATCACCCTAGATTAACATAGCCTATGATCACAACGAAGATCACATCATGGGAGAGAGAATTGACCACATAGCTACTGGTAAGAACCTCAGCCACGAGGAGGAACTACTCCCGCATCATGGAGGGAGGAAGCAACATCGATGGAGATGAATCTGGGGGCACTTCCCCGTCCCGGCAGGGTGCCGGCGCAGGAATTCTGGTCCCCCGAAGCTTGATGGCGATGGCGGCGGAGATCGGAATGGCGTCTGGAGAAAAGGGGTCTGGAATCAGGGTTTCCGCGACACGGTGTAAATATATGCCAAAGGGGGGCATCAGAGGGGGTCAGGGGTGCCCAGGCGCCCCCTGGCGCGGCCAGGAGGGGGGCCGCGTGGGTAGGCCGCCTGGAGCCCCTGTGGGTCCCCTCCGGCCCTACTTTGGCCGCATGGAAGCTTCCGGAACGCTGATTTTTTATATATTTTTCCCGGAATTTTTCTGGCAATTTACGTAATGGGAAAACCTGAAATACAAAAACAGCAGAAAACAGAAACTGGCACTGGGGTGCATTGAGTTAATAGGTTAGTCCAAATATGATCAAAAGTGTATGGAAGTGTATAAATAACATAGCAATATCACACAAAAGAGGCATGGAGCAAGCAGAAATTATAGATACGTTTTGGACGTATCAACATCCCCAAGCTTAATTCCTGCTCGTCCTCGAGTAGGTAAATGATAACAAGCATAATTTCTGTGGTGACATGCTATTAACCATATAAGGACTTTTCATAGTCACATGACAAGTGCTTACTGAGACAATGAATCTGTAGTAATTAAGTTGCCTCATGAGAAAATCACAAAGAACTGAAAGTTTTACAATATGATACTGAAACATCAAATAGATTTATAATGAGCATGGTGTGCAAATATGATAAAGTGATATCTCGCTTGCCCCCTTTAGTGAAGCAAAACATAAATGCAGGGGCACCTCCAAGGTTTAAGTGATGACTAGATACAATGATTTCAGAATAAATGATATCACAATCATGCAAAAGACAATGCTATTTTGGGACAATGCACATTACACTCAGAATGACAATCATGCTCTTAGTAGTTGGTGCTTTAAAAGAAGGTGGAGACTCTCGAACCGTGGCTTTTGTTGGCAAAGTTGAAAACCCGTAGTCGGAAACAAAAACTAAACATGTACCAGAGCTCTTGGTTTTAAAAACAGAGGTAATAATATATTTTTTGGATATGCATGTTTCGTCAACGAATGCTAGCAGACAACTCAATTACTTCTTGAGATGGACAAGTTTCGAGGAACGGCTCCCGAATGAGGACGATCACATCCTCTTAATCTCCTTTGTTTATCACTGTCAAAGTTTTCTGATTTCTCATGAACAAAGCCTGAAGGAGGGTTTGTTTGTTATATTATTTTTGAGCCGGGCGCACTCTTTGCCAGTTCCTTCTCGTATTATGGGTTTGCACATTAGACATGCAATCCCGGGGTGAAGCTTGTCCAACTTAAAAAGATCATGAATTAACTACTACTTCCTCATGAGCTAAAACAGAGGCACAAAATAGAAATGCTTTTTTGAATAATTTCGAGATGGTACATGAAAGTCTTCGTTAGGAATGGCAGGTAAATACCATGTATAGGAAGGTATGGTGGACTCATATGGCATAACTGGTTTAAAGGATTCCGGATGCCCAAGCAGTCAGTCCGCTTAGTACAGGTGGAGGTTAGCAAAAGACTGGGAGCGACCAACTAAAAGAGCAATGACGGTCATAATCATGCAGAGCGACAAATCAACATTGAATCAGGCATGGAAGTTATATCGCTACTCAGAAATAAAAGATCATCAAGGCTTGACAGACTTTCTTTACAGTCTTAAATATGCGTGAGCATACGCCAAGTCAATCAAAATAAATTCTTCAAGGAAGATATTACTAAACCATACCACATCATAGGCAAACAAATCATGTTGGTACTCCAATAATACATTGGGAACCCCCCAGCTATTTGAGACTAACCATAAGAAAACTGGAACTACTAAGCACCATTATGCACGTAGCATTTTTATCATAGACATATCAACCAATGCAACAGAAGCAAACTCTCTTAATAAGATAAGCATGATAACTAAAGAGAGTTCAAGCAACCAACTAAACAAAAGCTCTTTAAAAAGATAAGCATGAAAACTAAGAGCTAAGCATGATAGTAGCTATTGAAAGACAAAGAACACACACAGCAAAGATAGACATGAAAATTCTATGTTATGTTCTAGGTAGAAGTGGAGCGTGTTTCTCTCCCACACAAAGAAAGCTGAGTTCCGACTCGTTATGAAAATCTAAAGAAAACTAAAAAGGAAACTAAAAGCAAGACGCTCCAAGCATAGCACATAACACATGAAGTGATAAAAAATATAGTGGAACGAAGGACGAACTGATAATGTTGATGGAGAAGGAAATGCACGGGGGCATCCCCAAGCTTAGACGCTTGAGTCTCCTTGAATATTTCTTGGGGGTGCATGGGGGCATCCCCAAGCTTGAGCGTTTGACACTCCTGAATCTTTTTATCATCTTCCCTCGCTCACTTGAAAACTCCCTTCATACATAACTCATCATAATCTGATTAGCGAGGTTAGTACGCTTAATAAAATAATCGTTCCTTGCTGGAAATAAGGATATTCATGAAGGTCTACTGTTTCTCAAGATTGCCAAAAGGTTTTTGCAAAGAAAAAGCAAGCTCAAGGTTTGCAAAATAAAGGAAAGGAAAAACAGGACAGAATCTGTGAAAAACATAACAGCAGGTAGTAAATGATTTGTTCGGGGCACTTCCGCAACTCTAATAAAAAAACTCAAAACAGACGCACGAAAGACAATTATATAGAGCACGCTGTCTAAAAAATTCAGACCAAAAATATGATCTGGTGATATTATACGAATTTTTCTATCCAAGGACAGAATCTGTTTCCTGGACAGCACATCACAACTTTTGAACTTTCTTGCAATCAGAGGCTACACTTGGCACAAAGTTGAAAAGTAAAGATACAATGATGATGCTACTGTAGTAACAAGATCAAGACACAACAAAAGCAAAATAAAATTTTATTCATTGTGGGCTGCCTCCCAAAAGCGCTTTCTTTTATGCCTTTAAGCTAGGCATAAGACTTTAATGATGCTCTCGTAGGAATAAGAGTTGAAGAACAAAAGAGAGCATCAAGAAGCATATACCAAAAACATTTAAGCCTAACATGCTTCCTATCCATAGGAATATTGCAATAGAATAATTCATTGAAGCACAAAGCAATAAGCATAGGAAGACAAAACAAGTGCAGCTTCAAAACCTTCAACATAAAGAGAGGGAACTTAATATTATTGAAATATCTATAAGCATATGTTCCCTTCTCATAATAATTTTCAGTGAGATCACGAATAAACTCAACAATATAAGCATCACATAAAGCATTGTTACCATGATCCACATGCAAAAAGGTACTCTTACTCTCCACATAAGCATCTTTGGGGAGCCCATGGTTAGGACTTTTTAGCATTAACGTTTTCAGTCCCCCCCAAGCTTGAGCAATGCTTTCTCCATCACGAGACCTAAAGTTATAGATATAGTTCCTGTCTCGATGAATTTCATGAAGAGGATAAAACTTAGTATAAAAGAGAGACATAAGCTCTTGCCAATCAAGCAAGTGCGAGTTATCGAGAAGCTTATACCAATCTGAAGCTTTATCTATAAGTGATACGGCGAACAATTTCCTCATGACAAACTCCCTTGATACACCTGCAAGCTTAAATAATGAACATAATTGTGACAGATATAGCAAGTGTTCACCGGGATGTCTGTCTCCTGCGTAATGATTAGCCAAAACATAATCGATAATACCAGCTGGTATTTTATAGGGCATAATTTCAGTAGGGGGGGAGCAACCACCACAGGTGTGGGGCGTCTTCCCGCAAGCAACGATCCAATAGCACGGTTTTCCATAAACATAACTAGTGAAATAAAAACAAGAAACAAAAAGATTTAATTGCAAGATCTAAAGATATACCTTCAAGCGCTCACCTCCCCGGCAACGGCGCCAGAAATAGCTTGATGTCTACACACGCTTCTACTCTTGTAGACTATGTTGGGCCTCCAAGCGCAGAGGTTTGTAGGACAGCAGCAATTTCCCTCAACTGGATGACCTAAGGTTTATCGAACTCAGGGAAGTAGAGGTTGAAGATGGTCTCTCTCAAGCAACCCTGCAACTAAGATACAAGAAGTCTCTTGTGTCCCCAACACACCTAATACACTTGTCAGATGTATAGGTGCACTAGTTCGGCGAAGAGATGTTAAATGGCAAATGATATGGATGGCAAAACAAAGTAATATAAATCTGTAATCAAAAGTGCAGCAAGCAAACAAGTGGTAAACGTGAGCACAAATGGTATTGCAATGGTGGAAACAAGGCCTAGGCTTCATACTTTCACTAGTGGCAACTCCCAACAACATTAAAATAATCGAATCACATAATATTTCCCATAAAACATGCAATGGAGACGCACCCGGAGGTCATTCCTCCGTGGCCAAGAGAGGACGAGAATTATGTAGGGCTACAAAAGCACACCTCAAAGTTCGTAATTCTCAAGCTAAGGATTTCCCAATGTCACTGCGGCCATCCAAAGAGAGTCCCACAATCACCACAACATATCTAAAGGATAGTCAAAGACAAGCACCAAGAGACTCTCAATCTTCAATCAACACACAAGAGAGGAAATCACTCATGAAAATATTGTTCTAATCCATGTCCAATAGACCGCTGTCACCTTGGTCTCGGGGATTATACTAGATAAAGACAAGTGAGTACATCAATCCAATACATAGAGGAAGGGGAAATATCATGGGATCACCCTAGATTAACATAGCCTATGATCACAACGAAGATCACATCATGGGAGAGAGAATTGACCACATAGCTACTGGTAAGAACCTCAGCCCCGAGGAGGAACTACTCCCGCATCATGGAGGGAGGAAGCAACATCGATGGAGATGAATCCAGGGGCACTTCCCCGTCCCGGCAGGGTACCGGCGCAGGAATTCTGGTCCCCCGAAGCTTGATGGCGATGGCGGCGGAGATCGGAATCGCGTCTGGAGAAAAGGGGTCTGGAATCAGGGTTTCCGCGACATGGTGTAAATATATGCCAAAGGGGGCATCAGAGGGGGTCAGGGGTGCCCAGGCGCCCCCCCGGCGCGGCCAGGAGGGGGGCCGCGTGGGCAGGCCGCCTGGAGCCCCTGTGGGTCCCCTCCGGCCCTACTTTGGCCGCATGGAAGCTTCCGGAACGCTGATTTTTTATATATTTTTCCCGGAATTTTTCTGGCAATTTACGTAATGGGAAAACCTGAAATACAAAACAGCAGAAAACAGAAACTGGCACTGGGGTGCACTGAGTTAATAGGTTAGTCCAAATATGATCAAAAGTGTATGGAAGTGTATAAATAACATAGCAATATCACACAAAAGAGGCATGGAGCAAGCAGAAATTATAGATACGTTTTGGACGTATCAGGGTCATAGTGGACACGCTGACTAAAGTGGCTCACTTCATTCCCATCCGCACCACCCTTCGCACTGATCAACTTGCACAATTATATGTATCCCGGATTGTCAGTTTGCATGGAGTGCCAAAAACAATCACTTCAGACCGAGGTTCATTGTTTACATCCGCATTCTGGTCCCAACTCCATCGAGCTTTAGGAACCACTCTCAAATATAGCACCGCCTATCATCCACAGACAGACGGTCAGACTGAGCGGGTAAATCAAATCCTTGAAGATATGCTTCGAGCATGTGCCTTAGCCCATGGACCCAAATGGGAAGATTGTCTGCCATATGCAGAATTCTCATACAACAACAGTTTTCAAACCGGTTTGAAAATGTTACCCTTTGAAGCTTTATACGACCGTAAGTGACGCACTCCGTTAAATTGGTCTCAAACCTAAGACAGTCGTATCTTCGGCACCTATCAGATACTGGAGGCAAAGAAACAAGTCAAGGAAATTCGAGATTGATTGCAGCTGACTAAGTTGCGACAGAAAAGTTATTATTAAGCCAAACACAAACAAAACAGTTTTGAACCTGGTGAACACGTGTATCTCCGAGTCACCCCCATGAAGGGAGTCAAGAGATTTCAGACCCATGGAAAATTGTCACCAAGGTACATTGGTCCGTTCCCGATCATGACTCGAGTTGGCACCATTGCTTATCAGTTGGAATTGCCACCCGAGTTGTCGGATGTGCACAACGTGTTCCATGTATCACAGCTGAGAAGGTGTATTTCACCACCCAAGAAGCGGACTAATATGTCAGAAATTAAGCTTGCCAAGGATTTAACTTATGAGGAGAGGCCATTCAGAATCTTGGATGAGGCAGAAAGGATCACACGCAGCAAAGCGGTAAAATTTTACAAAGTCCGGTGGGAGCATCACACCGAGGAAGAAGCAACCTAGGAAAGAGAGGAATTTGTAAGAACAACCTATCGTGAATTGTTTTCCGAAGCAACCAAATCTCAAGGACGAGATTCATCTTAAGTGGGGGAGGTTTGTGACAGCCTGGTTTTTGCCTTCTCTCTTTTTCCAGACTTTCATTTGCCTTTGCTTTGGATTTGGAGTTTCAAATCAATTCATATGGACTTGAACATTTGGGCCTACCCTTGATTTTCAGCCAAGTGACCTCTCCACCTCCAACTCACTTTTCATTCTCTGAAAAACTTCCACAAAATCCCAAGGAATATTTTTCATAAAAGAAAAATATCCATTTTCTTCCCTGAAAATCATTTCAGAGAAGTACGTTCCAAAGCAACCCTCATTTTCTTTGCCCACAAAAATCTGAGAAAATTCCCAAATATTCTTTGAACCCTAGGGCACCTTCCTCAGCAAAACTATTGCATGACTTTTTGTAATATTTTTGCTACAAAAAATCATTTCTGTTCTGTACAGAATTATCACTTTCTACAGAAAGTAGCATTTTCCTTGATCCATTAAAGATGATTTTTCGTGAGCACCATTACCCTCCTAAGAAACTACTAACCACCAAAATTCAGCCCTAAACCCTCTCTGGTTTGACCATAGTCAACCTCACAAGTTTCTGTCCAGAAACTTGACAGCAAGAGAGCCAGTCCCACAGTGCATCTGTGACCAAGCCAGCTATGCAAATCGACCAAAACCACTAAGGACAAACTACCAGACATGAATTTATGGCAAGTGGTGGTTCTATGCCAGAGTTCACGCGGTGACCACGCGTGTGCACGATGCCAATGTGCTAGTCGACACGCTCTGGATGCCGTTGAGCGCTCTGTTCATCGCGTGCTCGCTTCCCCAGCTGTCGCACCTTGCCAAACCACGCCACCATCACTGTCTCGACGTCCTTAACTCCTTGCTAGTGCTCGCCGACGCTGGAGCTCGCCACAGCGAGCACGGGCACGGCACGGCCAAGGCAGCAGTGCGCTCGTGCCCGTGTGCTCATCGTGTACTGCGCTCCTGTGCTCATCGCCGCTCGTCTATAGCCTCTGCATGATCCCCGGCGTTTCCCCCCTCTCTCACAGACGCCATTCATCGCCGGGCGACGCTCCAGAGAGCTCCGACAAGCTCTCGATCCCCGCCTCAGCCTCGGGTATAAATAGCCCCTCTCGAGATCATTTCCCTCCTCTCTCACACACTCAGCATCTCACCACGACCCCCTAGGAAGCCGCAGCCCGGCAGGGCAGGCATCTGGCCATTGTCCCCGTCCCGAGCTCACCGGCGATCCCCGTCCTAGGCCCCCTCCCTCTCCAAAGCCTCTCGCACTCCCTCGACTCCTCAGGCATGCTCGTGGTGATACACTGGAGCGAGCTGGTGCTGTTGGAGTTGCTGGACCGGCCTCACCTCGTCGGAATCGCCGACTCCGACGAGTCCCGCCCGCTGCCGCTGCTGGAAAGCTCTGTTCCGACCCCGTCCGGCCACCTCTAGCTACGCTACGGGTATGGGCAGGTGCGCCTCGACCTCCTCTCCAATCCTATCCCTTTGGATAAGGCCAAGGAGCCCTCCTCGTCGGCGTGCGCTCCGGTGGAGCCTCGCTGTCCTCTGTCTCTCTGCCCCTCCCCCTCCGACTTGACCAGTGGGGCCCACTGTCAGCCACTCAGGCCGCGCCCAAAGCGGTATGAGTGGTGGCACCCGGGCGTTTTACGCTTTCGACGTCACCCCCCTGGATTTTCTTTTTAATTCAAATTTAGTTTAAATTTGACCAGAACTTTGACCAGCTCTAACTCCTATTCTACAAGTCCAAATGATTTGATTCTTTTTGCATTCTGTTCCTACTGGAAAACTCTAGCAGCACACCCAAGATGGGATTTTGCCTTGCTGCCTAGAATTTCTGGTAATTTTCAGAAGTGTTTTGACATTTTTCTTTTTGGTCATTTTTTCAGAAGGTGAAGCTTGTCTTGAAGGCATCCAGAAGGAGTGTGAAGCTCCTCTGCACTAAGGCAAGCCACGACAACATTATCATGGTGTCTTTGCAATATTCATGATTTTCCACTTGAATATATTTATATTATTCCTTGGATATAGTGTTAAAATAAATAATGCTTGTGTTATTTAGTTTTGTCATGATAAAAAGGCTTAGTTAATAGAAGTAAATGTTTGATCTAGTGAGTGTAGTTTGAATAGTTCATCTAAGTAGATTGTCATGACTATGGTGATATGATTATCGGTCTTATTTTTGCTATATTCATGCTAAGAAATTTTTTGATTTATGCCAACTAAAGTAAGGAGTATAAATACCAAGTAAGGAAGAACCAGAAATGTGGAAAGTTAAGTTTTAGCAAGTAGAACTTGATTGAAGTTGACCTGTTGTGAGTTGGGATGCATGTTATATGATTGCATAACCATGGCATATTTTGACTCGAGCATTTTATTTCAAGTTAAACCTTATGATAAATGAACTTGAACATAAAGTTGGTCGGGTCATGGTGCCAATGAATCGGGCTAACGAGTGCAACCACATTTGCCTTTATGGGGAGGCCGGTAGTCGACCGTTGTCATGCCTGTTGCCGGTGCCTCCAACGAGGGAAGGTTATGGGTATGTGTTACCCTGGCCCGGTAAGCAGACATAACCTTGTGGACCCGTGTTGTTATGGTACCGAGTCCCCGTTTGGGACAGTTTGTTTGCCATGGCGGTGGTAGTTTTGCCTTTGGTAGGCTGGGTCACCCAGGACTAAGCCCAGTGGGGAGTTGGTCGGAGTGGCCGTAAGAGTGTCATGGCAATGGGAGAGTTCTGTCAGAATGCCGTTGGTCCACCCGAATGGGAGTGTGAGGCCATGGATTCCGTGATGTGGGTAAAGTGCACTACCTCTACAGAGTGTATTAATCCATCGATAGCCGCGCCCGCGGATAAGGGCCCAGTTCGTAAGTAAGTCACACCATGGATCAACTGTTTTTAATCAATCTTGCACACTAATCAACTTGCATTGCACTGGTTGGATGATGATGAAGTCGACGAGGCTGACTGTTGTGGTATCATTTGTGATCCGAGAATGAATCATGTGTTGGTTACGAGGTAACCAGTTGGACCAAGCATGGCTCCGTTCGTGCTTCGTAGTGAGCACTGTTTCGGTTGCGAGGCAACCGGTTGGTAAGAGAGTCTGTGTGACTCGATGCACAAGTTTGGTTTCACTGCATGAGTGGTAGGTTGTTGTTTGCACTTAACTTGATTAAATTTCATGATGTTGTTTGTCATTATGGTTCTGTTTGCTGCGAGCTTGCAAGTACATTCAATGTACTGACCTGGCGTGTTATGCCAGATTTCAGGAAAGTCTAACTGGATCGGAGAGCTACCGTGTCTAGACCGTGTCCACATCGGTGTCCATGTGCTATGGAGTCCCGCTACGTCGTTGTTCCGTTGCCGTGTAGATGTCGTGCTCAAGGCCCCTTTATGTCTACTAAATAATGTACATATTGTTCAGCCGCACCGAGTGTGCCACTTGGCCTCGCAACTTGTTGTAATGTTACTCTATGCTTCCGCTAGTTCCAATAAAGCGGTGATTTCTGTACCAAGATGTTGTGTGTTGCTAGAGGACATGATCTCTGGGTTGGCAATACAGGATAAACCGGTCGCTCTGGGCCGGGTTGCCACAATCTGTGCATCCGCTATCAAGAACCCATTCCTTTCCCCCGGCTGCATAACCATGAAGATTAGCCATAAGACCAAAGTGTCTCATTAACTCATCAATATCAAAGTCACTATCTTACCTTTTGCCAAAGTATCCATTCTCAACATCATCATCATCCGTGTGATCATCACCTACGACAAGTGATTCATTAGAATTTCGATAATGACATTGTTCAAATTTGTGAGTTACAATAGCTTCCACGATTATGTGACTAATGATTGCAAAGTCACCCTTAGCATGCATAAGATCACGTAGCTCAAATAAGCATTCATCAAACTTGGGATAACTAGGCTTCATCTTTTGAAAAGCAATGGATTCTTGAAGAATTTCATCTAAACTTCTCAAAGAATAGTTAGGAAAGCGTTCTTCAAGAAATTTTCTTATAGTGTAAGCACATTCCAAATTAGGCAATTCTCTAAGCAAATAGTTTGGTAGAGCTTTAACAACAAGATTGATAGTTCTAGTATTATGAACCATGTCAAGATACTCATCGGGGGTAAAATGCATAGGATCATTGAAGATCTCAAGCATGTAATTTTTTCCATTCCCTATAAAACTCCCCTTCTAGGATAGGCACTCTACGTCTCATACTCCCAACCATAGACACGTCCATCTTCCTCCAATGGTGATTAAACCAAAGCAATGGAGACCAAAGCTTTGATCCCAATTGAAAGGATCGGAAAAGAGGTATCTAGATGGGGGGTGATTAGACACTCGACTAGAAATATAGAAGTTTTTTGAATTCCTTAAGTTGAGGTGGAGCTCTAGCACAAGATTAAGCATTTCAAGCAAAGAAAGCAAGAGTATAAGCATTGGAAAGAGTAACGCATACTAGTTGCAAGAAAGTAACAAACCTACACATGCAATTCTAAGAGTGTGGCAGCGGAAAGTTAAGCATTGCATATGAAGGTAAAAGGGAGAGGTTTGGAGAGTGCAAACGCAATGGAGACACGGAGATTTTTGGCATGGTTCCGATAGGTGGTGCTATCGTACATCCACGTTGATGAAGACTTCAACCCACAAAGGGTAACGGGTGCGCGAGTCCACGGAGGGCTCAACCCACGAAGGGTCTGACATGTCTCCAATGTATCTATAATTTTTTATTCTTCCATGCTATTATATTACCCATCTAGGATTTTTATATGCATTTATATGCTATTTTATATGATTTTTGGGACTAACCTATTAACCCAGAGCCTAGTGCCACTTTCTGTTTTTCCTTGTTTTTGAGTAACGCAGAAAAGGAATACCAAACGGAGCCCAATTGACATGAAATTCTACGGAGGTTATTTTTTGGACCAGAAGAAGCCCATGGAGTACCGGAGATGGATCAGAAGAATCCCGGGCTGCCCACAAGGGTAGGGGGCGCGCCCACCCCCTGGGCGCGTGCCCCTATCTGGCGGACAGCCTGGGGACCCCCTGACTTGTTCCCGACTCCAACACCTCTTATATATATACAGAAACCTCCAAAAAATAACCTATATCGGGAGTTCCACCGCCGAAAGACTCTGTAGCCACCGAAAACCAATCTACACCTATTCCAGCACCCTGCCGGAGGGGGAATTCCTCTCTGGTGGCCATCTTCATCATCCCGGCGCTCTCCATGACGAGGAGGGAGTAGTTCACCCTCGGGGCTAAGGGTATGTACCAGTAGATATGTGTTTGATCTCTCTCTCGTGTTCTTGAGATGGCACGATCTTGATGTATCGCGAGCTTTGCTACTATAGTTGGATCTTATGATGTTTCTCCCCATCTACCTTCTTGTAATGGATTGAATTTTCCCTTTGAAGTTATCTTATCAGATTGAGTCTTTAAGGATTTGAGAACACTTGATGTATGTCTTGCGTGGGATGCCCGTGATGACAATGGGGTATTCTATCAATTCACTTGATGTATGTTTTGGTGATCAACTTGCAGGTTTCGTGACCTTGGGAATCTATGCATAGGGGTTGGCACACGTTTTTGTCTTGACTCTCCGGTAGAAACTTTGGGGCACTCTTTGAAGTTCTTTGTGTTGGTTGAATAGATGAATCTGAGATTGTGTGATGCATATCGTATAATCATGCCCACGGATACTTGAGGTGACAATGGAGTATCTAGGTGACATTAGGGTTTTGGTTGATGTGTGTCTTAAGGTGTTATTCTGGTATGAACTCTAGGATAGATCGAACGGAAAGAATAGCTTCGTGTTATTTTACTACGGACTCTTGAATAGATCGATCAGAAAGAATAACTTTGAGGTGGTTTCATACCCTATAATAATCTCTTCGTTTGTTCTCCTCTATTAGTCACTTTGGAGTGACTCTTTGTTGCATGTTGGAGGATTGTCATATGATCTAATTATGTTATCCTTGTTGAGAGAACTTGCACTAGTGAAAGTATGAACCCTAGGCCTTGTTTCAACGCATTGCAATACCGTTTGTGCTCACTTTTATCATTAGTTACCTTGCTGTTTTTATATTTTGATATTACAAAAACCTATATCTACCATCCATATTGCACTTGTATCACCATCTCTTCGCCGAACTAGTGCACCTATACAATTTACCATTGTATTGGGTGTGTTCGGGACACGAGAGACTCTTTGTTATTTGGTTGCAGGGTTGTTTGAAAGAGACCATCTTCATCCTACGCCTCCCACGGATTGATAAACTTTAGGTCATCCAGTTGAGGGAAATTTGCTAATGTCCTACAAACCTCTGCACTTGGAGGCCCAACAACGTCTACAAGAAGAAGGTTGCATAGTAGACATCAAGCAATTGTTGGCGCCGTTACCGGGGAGGTGAGTGCTTGAAGGTATATCTTTAGATCTTGCAATCAAATCTTTTAGTTTCTTGTTTTATCTCTAGTTTAGTCTATAAAAGAAAACTACAAAAAAATGGAATTGAGGTTGCCTCATATGCTTCATCTTTTTAATATCTTTTGTGAAAATGATGGAAAGGAAAATTGTTCTCAATTGTTAGAAGAAGAATGCTATAAAATGTTTGGCACTAAATGTTTGAATGATGAGCATGATTGCAATGTTGTTAGTGTGAATCCTTTGAATATCCATGATGCTAATGATATGAAAAGGCCCAAGCTTGGGTATGCTATGTTTGATGAGAATGCCATGTATGAGAATTTATTTGTTGCAATTAATGTTTGTCCCAAACTTGGGGATGCTACGTATGATGAAGATGTTATGTTTAGTCCCCCAAGTTTTGATGAGAAAATTTATTATGATGAAAGCATGCCTCCTATTTATGATGATTATATTGATGAAAGTGGATTTGGAGAGGTCATGACTTTATTTAGTAATGATTCCACTATCTTGGAAGAGGTTTCAATTGATTATGATGAGAACAAAGTTGCTACTTATGATGATTATTCTGATGATACTTATGTTATAAAAAGTAGTGATGGTTATATTTACAAAACTTGTCATGATTATGATTACCCTTTTGTGATAGCCTGGCTTATTAGGGATGGTAGACTACTCATATCAATAAGTAATTCCTTCTTTTCCGGAAGCCCATTCGGACAGAACTCCAAAGTTAAGCGTGCTCAGATTGGAGTAATTTCAGGATGGGTGACCGACCGGGAAGTTACTCCCGGGTGCGCATGAGTGAGGACAAAGTGCGCAGAAAAGGCTAGTATTGATATGTGGGAGCAGTCTAGATCTCGCCGGAAGTAACGACCACCAGTGGGTGTGTCCATGGCGTTACAAGTTTGGTATCAGAGCCGACCCTCGCGGTTACACGGATGTTTGTGGACAGGTGCTCGGTCATGTTTTTCATGACGTTTGTGACCCGTTCTGGCACACAGCATGGCACATGTATCGGACTGGATGCACAGACGTTTGTGCCAAGAGGGAACATTCCTGTGGCCCGACGAGGATGTCGGTTCCTCTAAGTGGGGGTGTATGTGATACCTGGCTTATTAGGGATAATATACTACTCATATCAATAAGGAATTCCTTCTTTTCCGGAAGCCCATTCGGACAGAACTCCAAAGTTAAGCGTGCTCATCTTGGAGTAATTTCAGGATTGGTGACTGACCGGGAAGTTGCTCCCGGGTGCTCATGAGTGATGACAAAGTGCGCAGAAAAGACTAGTATTGATATGTGGGGCCAGTCTAGATCCCGCCAGGAGTAACGACCACCAGCGTGTGTGCCCAAGATGCAATTCTATCCCGATCACGTGAATACCTCGTGATTGGGGCACAACCGCATTTTGGGCGCTTAGCAAGATGGATATCATTACATCATACCATTACATACATACATGGGGGGCAGTACCAATGGTGTTGGTCCCAAACGGGCGGACTGCGGGGCCGCCTCGGGGAAACCCGAGGTATCTGGCATACCTATAGGCTGACCTATCCGGACGTGGCCTGAGGCGAGATACACGCGGCTACTATCAGGGTGTCGGCACGCCGGGAGATCTTGCTGGACTTGTTTTACCATTGTCGAAATGTCTTGTGCACCGGGATTCCGAGTCTGATCGAGTTGTCCCTAAGATAAGGGGTATTTTTACCTCTGCTGATCGTGAGAGCTTGTGATGGGCTAAGTTGGGACACCCCTGCAGGGTTATGATCTTTTGAAAGCCGTGCCCACAGTTATGTGGCAGATTGAAATTTGTTAATGTCCGGTTGTAGAAAACTTGACAGAGGATCCGAAATAAAACACACCAACCGCGTGAGTAACCGTGACCGTCTCTTTTCACTTTGAGAAGAGAACACGGTGGGGTTATGTTTGACTCGTAGGTAGTTCAGGATCTCTTATCGATCATTACTAGTTTGCGACCGTTTGCATATATGCTCATCTTATTCTTGCACTCGTAAGTTAGCCACAATACATTGCTTAGCCGCTGCTGCAACCTCACCACTTAACCTCTCCATACCCGTTAATCTTTGCTTGCCTTGATACCCATGGTTATGGGATTGCTGAGTCCTCGTGGCTCACAGGTACTATACCAACAGTTGCAGGTGCAGGTTTCCGATACCTTGACATGAGAGCGATGCTTATTTGTGCTGGAGTTCTTTCTTCTTCTTCTTCGTCGGTCTTGGGATAGGTTCCTGGTCGGCAGCCTGGGATAGCAGATGGATACGTTGTGCTTTTCATGTTTTCATCCGTAGTCGGATGTCTTGTGTATGATATGTTGTATTCATGTGAAGTTGTATGACTTGTACGTATCCCCATCTATTTATGTAATGGTACGATGTAATGGCATCCATCTTGCTAAGCGCCCGAAATGCGGTTGTGCCCCAATCACGAGTTCATCATGTGATCGGGATAGAATCGCATCTTGGGCGTGACACCTTGTTTTGAACATTACTCTTTTAATGTGGAAACAATTTATAGTATTCGAGTTACTTATGATACTCCCACTATTCCGAATGATAAGAATTTTGCTTATGTGGAGAGTAGTGAATTTTCTATGCTTGTAGATCATGAAAAGAATGCTTTATGTGATGGTTATATTGTTGAATTCATTCATGATGTTACTGAAAATTGTTATGAGGGAGGAACATATGCTTGTAGGAATTGCAATAATATCAAGTTTCCTCTCTATGTGTTGAAAATCTTGAAGCTGCGCTTGTTTTGCTTTCATATGCTAGTTGATTATTGTTCCCATAAGTTGTTTACTCACAAAATCCTTATGCATAGGAAGTGGGTTAGGCTTAAATGTGCTAGTCATATGCTTCATCAGGCTCCCGCTATGTTTCAATTCTTATCTTTTATGTGAGCATCATTGTCATCATCATGCCTATCTAGAAAGGCATTAAAGAAAAGCGCTTGTTGGGAGACAACCCAATATTTACCCCTACTATTTTTGTGTGTTCGCATGATTAAGCTATTGTAGTAATCATGTTTTATAGCTTTTGTTTCAATAAAGTGCCAAGTAGAACCTTTGGTAAGACTTGGGTGAAAGTCTTTGCGATCTTGCTGTAAAAAACAGAAACTTCGCGCTCATGAGATTAGCTGCAACTTTTTACTAGAGATTGCTTTTAAGTTGATTCTTTTTGCAGATGATTAATAGACAAATTTCTCACGTCCACCAATTTATTTCAGAATTTTTAGATTTACAGATTTATTTGAAAGTTACAGATTGATACAGACTATTCTGTTTTTGACAGATTCTGTTTTTCATGTGTTGTTTGCTTATTTTGATGAATCTATGAGTAGTATCGGGGGGTATGAATCATAGATAAGTTGGAATATAGTAGGTTTAACAACAATATAAATAAATAATAAGTTCATTACAGTAAGTTTGAGTGGTGGTTTGTTTTCTTATACTAACGGAGCTCACGAGATTTTCTGTTAAGTTTTGTGTTGTGAAGTTTTCAAGTTTTTGGGTAAGGATTTGATGGACTATGCAACAAAGAGTGGCAAGAGCCTAAGCTTGGGGATGCCCAAGGCACCCCAAGTTAATATTCAAGGACAACCAAAAGCCTAAGCTTGGGGATGCCCCGGGAAGGCATCCCCTCTTTCGTCTTCGTTCATTGGTAACTTTAGTTGAGGCTATATTTTTATTCACCAAGTTGTCACATCCCTAGCTAGCACTTGCATTAGGACCTGACTAGAGTGTGCATCATGTTTACTTTCAAAGAAACTTGAAATGGGATTAACAGAAACCCCAGCACCCCTCCCCTAACAACTAGGGTTTGCTAAAATATTTTCCAATGCACCCAAAATGCCCTTCAAAATGTTCATCATTTCTGCCTTGGTCTTAAACCTCTGTCAAAAATGGTGCACAATTTTCGAGGACAATCTAGGGTTTTGGATTAAATCATATGGTATTTGAATTTGGGCATTTAAATGCTATAAAATATTTTAAATGCTCAAATAATCATAAATTATAATGTTTCCTACTGTTCATATTATATACAGCAGGTATGACAAGTGTTATGATTTATAAAAATGTTTAGGCATTTTTATTAAATGAACAAAGTTGCAAAAGAAATGAAACAGAAAATGAAATAGGAAAACACTTACCTGGCGCCCCACCCGGCCCACCTGCCGGCCCAGCCCAGCTGCCGCTCCAGCGAGCTGCTTGGCTCGGCCAGGCAGGCAGGCAGGTGCTCGACGGCGACCGCGCCGCGCGCCACGCAGCTGCCCGCCGCCCTGCTTCGCCCCTTCGCCGTCCTGGAAGGATGGACCGAACGTCCACGTCCTCCTCGACCCCTCAGACACCTCCGTTCCTCCCCAGCTCCTCTCCTCCGCTCTCCCCGCGCCATGGCCGACGCCGCCGTGATCGCGCCGTCGTAGAAACCACGTCCACCGTCGTCCCCGAGCTCCGCCGTGTTGTCCATCGTCTCCGCCGTCCTCGACTGCTTCGGACAGGCCGAGCCCCGAGCGCTCGCCCGCCCTGGAGACGCCCCCGACCTCGTCTTCCCCAACTCCGGCCGCGGAGATCCCCCTCGCCGTGCTGCTCAGCTCCGACCACCCCCGAGCTCGCTTCCGTGCTTGCTGCAATCGCTGTGAGCCTAGCTACCTCCTCCCCCTCTCCGTTAGCTCCCTCTTGCCCTGTAACACACTGCACGTAGCTCCACCGCACGCACCGCCGCCGTGCTCGTCGCCGGTGATGCTCCGGTGACCATTTGGTCACCGGCGCCCGTCCATCGCACTCACCACAGCACGTAGAGGCGAACGGTGCTACGCACGCATCGCCTAGGCCCCTGCAGCCGCATCTCCACACACGCCCGACGCCGCTCGCCGCCGTCGAGCTCGTTGCCGTCGTCTCCGGCCACCCCAGGTCCGGCGACCACCACCATCCGATGCGGAAGAGCAAGAGCTCTCCAACGCATCCAGCCGCAGCTCGAGCCGTGCCCCACAGCCGTTTTCCGAAGCACGCCGCCGCGTTCTGCCTCGCCGGCGTCACGTCGCCGGCGAGATTGACCTGTTTGACCACGGGTTTGACCCCCCTGGGTCAATGACATGTGGGCCCTGCCCGCAAATCAAACTTAGTTTAGGTGTTAATTTAATCTTAATTAGTTAATTAGTTTAGTCACTGACACGTGGGCCCTGGCCCCACTGACAGCTAATTAGTTTTAGTTAAACTCTAATTAACTCAGTTAATTAGCTATGACACTGACATGAGGGACCCACTGGTCAGGTTTGACCTGGACCGGCCCTGTTGACTGGCTGACGTCAGCATGATGTCATGCTGACGCAGTAAAGGTTTTTCTGGGATTTTTAGATTTATAATAATTCAGGAAATTCCAGAAAATACCCAAAACTTCTAAAAATCATATAAAATCAACCATAGCTCAGATGGAAAAGATTTATATATGAAAAATGATTAGAAAAATCCAATCTATCTAATGGCACTGGTTTCATGCATGTTTGAACAAATGAACTCGCTGTATATATCAAAAACATGATAATGCACTTATTTAAATAATAGTTTGAACTTCCATTTGAATCCTTGAGTCAAATAGGTTCAAACCCTTCTGGTTTTAGTTGCATTAGCCAACACACATGCATCTTGCCATGTCATAAACATGCATCATATTGTTGCATTTGCTTGTTAATGATTGTATCGTCGGTATTCCCTGTGTTAGGTCCTGCTCCCGAGGATACTGCCGCGTATCTAGTTGAAGAGCAGTACCCGACAACTACCTTGTCAGGCAAGCAATCATTGATCATTCCGATACAACCCAATCTTCTCGCTCCTGCTCTCTTTTACTGCATTAAGGCAACAGCGCGTGAACTGCTACTTGCTGTGGTAGTTGAACCCTATTCCCTTGCATGACCTGTCATTGCCACAGTAAATAGTTGAAACCCACTAGCATGTGTAGGAGTTGATTGAGCCATATGATGTGTGATCCACCATGCTATTTGTTTATGTTGCCTGCTATGCTTAGAGTTGTGTCTGGTCTGATTCATCTGGGTGATGAATCAGAGTGAAACAATCTTTCGATAAAGAGAAGGAAGTGTGGAATACGCTTGGTAAAGGTATCGATGAAAGGCCATGTAGGAGTACATGGTGGGTTGTTTCATTGGAATCGTCCATAGGACCAGAGATCTGTATGTGTGGTTCAAGTTACAGCTACTACCACGCATTGGGATCCTTAATTGACCCTCTCGGCTTATTAATTACCCTTGATCTCTGTCCAGGAGTTGCAACTAGTTTCTGGTGTTTATAGCTTACTGGAGGTCGTGCACAACGCTGACCCTCGGGGTGGGTTGTGATGCGACAGGTACGTGGCACGGTGTACCGGTTGCCCGTTTGGTGACTCGGGAACCCTGTACACATCGTTTGGGGGCGTGAGCGACACCCCGGCCGGATCTCCCCACGGATGGAACCCAAATAGGCGATAAACCTGGACGAGAGACTTGAGTAGTTAGTCAGGTCTTGGCCGACACCCTCGCTGGGCTTCCGCTTGAAGGTTGCCGAGTACACGCCGAGTAAACGGCGATAAGTGGTGGAAGCGTGTGTGAAGAGGTACACCCCTGCAGGGTTATCAAACTATTCGAATAGCCGTTGTTCGCGGTACGAACTACTTGGTTACTCTTACAGTTCATAGACAAGTTGATGGATACTAATAAAAGCCTCAAGATAAGCGTGAGTGCCGTGGATGGCCCTTCCGTAGGATGACGGAAGAGGATCCTCGGTAGTGTATTGATGTGGTGATTAGAGGACTCGTGTTCGTAATAACTTCTTACAATCTGTTGAGAGTTGTAGTATAGGTTAGCCAAGGTCAAAGCTGGCATTCTGCTATAAACTCCACTACCCCCTTTGATAATGTTGCATGTATGATAGGTTCTGTGGTAAGACTTGCTGAGTACCTTGTACTCATGTTTGCTTAATAACTGTTGCAGAGGAGAACCCTGTCCCTGCTGATGGGTTCTACATAGACGTTGACGTCGACGAGTAGCTTGACACCCAGACGGTGATCTGGAGCTTGTGAAGGGCCTTGTAGATAGTCAGGCTACACCAAGCCTGTTTTATTTTCTAAGTTGTCTGTACTCAGACATGTAGCTTCCGCTTGTGCTTGTATGACTGTATGACTTGAGTGATGGGTCATGTGATCCCTACCTGTATGACTATGTTATGTATGGCTCTTGGAGCCTTTTAAATAAAGTACTTGAGTCATAGAGTTCTGTTGTGATGCAATGTTGTATTTGCACATATTGAGCATATTGCGTGTATGATTGAAATGCTTGGTATGTGTGGGATCCGACACCTAGTTGTTTTCCTTTGGTAGCCTATCTTACAGGGAAATGCCTCCTAGTGATTCCAATGAGCCTTGGTAGTTTGCTACTGCTCGGAACACGTAGGCTGGCCGGCATGTGTCCTTCTTCGTTCCTGTGTCTGTCCCTTAGGGGAAATGTCACGCGTTGTTCCTTAAGTCCATGTAGCTTGCTACGACTTGGGTTCCTATGTTGATGACCGACACGTTCGTTGCTGGGTCATGGATGCCTGTCTCTGTAATTTAGTGCCACTTTTGGTTTATAACTAGCCATGTCGGCCCGGGTTCTCTGTCATATGGATGCTAGCGACACTGTCATATACGTGTGCCAAAATGCGCAAACGGTCCCGGGCCAGGTAAGGTGGCACCCGTGGGGTTACCGTGCGTGAGGCCGCAAAGTGATATGACGTGTTACAGCTAGATCGGTGTGACTTAGGATCGGGGTCCCGACAGCGTTGGCATCAGAGCTGGACTGCCTGTAGGTTTCTCAAGCCAAACTGGTCGATGTTGAGTCTAGAAAAATTCTTATTTATATGTAGGGGAATTGATTGTGGAAGGGAACGTAAGGCTCTTTTTACTCCTTTACCTTATACCCTTCTGATCTGAGTCTGTCTATTCTTTCTACGGGGATTTAGGACTAGGCCTCTTATCCTTACTAGGTTCACGTGTTACTAATCCGTAGACTCTTAGGATTGTTGGTTTCAAGCCTCAGTTCAGTTTCTATCCTTTTGAGTATGATGATTGTTGAACCGGAACCTTGATATGGAATTGTTGAGTGGCTATGCTATCATTTGTATGATGTCTCAAATCTTTGTTTGAGCATTTACAGTTGTTATGCTGCCCGATTTCTTCCAGAAACACTAATGCCTTTGCATTATTTCGTGTTTCAGATGTCTGGCCGCATTCCTCACCAAGTGGTTCGTTTGACTTGGTGCATTAATGTGCCCGGTCATACGGCCATGCTAGTCCGTGTGATGACTGAGACCGGTTATCGCTGGTATCCTGAATACACTGTGGAGGAACAGTATCGGGATTTCAATCAAAGTCAGTATTTCTGTACAGTCCGGATATACCCCTCATATCCCGGAGCAAATGATCCCATCCATTGGTCTTATGGACTCGGGATTACCATCGAGATGGCAGTACAGGATGCCGCTTATTCGATGATGACCATTCTCCGTGCTAGGCATGCCCTATTGCTGAACACTGAGTTCTGTTACATGCCAGCTTCACTCCCCGGAGAAGAAGGCTACTACACTGGTCTGTATACTGATGCTGCTCATGAAGAGCCACTGCTTCAGACTACTGTTCAGATGTTGGAGGATAGGGACCGTGAGGTCCGTGCCCTCCGAATGGAGCTGTATAACACTCGAGCCGCTCACTGGACTACTTTGACACGGCTTGCACCTGCTGTGCACGCCGGATATCTGGACATGCGGGATTTGTATCCTGTGCGGACTCGTCTGCCTGATCGCATGGATTGGCGTGACGTTGGGGGTATCACACCTCCACGTGGGCGTCGGTTACCACCAGCATCGGGACCGAGACCACACCCATGCCCCTATGGTCCATAGCCTTCGAGTGCTCGCGAGTTCCAAGATCCGTCTGTACCACTTCCAGGCTACGGTGGTAATCCTTACGAGGATTACTACACGAATGTCTGAGCTAGTCCGTGGTAGTTGTAGTAATGTAGTAGTTGTATTTCCACAGTCCTGCGCGTCTTGTGGAATATGACTTAGTGTGTACTGAATTCTGGAGGTGTAGTTAAATAATGTATAGGAGCTTGGAATGCCTCTGATGGGATGTATCGTCTTTCACCGCAGTTGTACTTTAGCCTTGGCTTGTACTAAACTTTGTATGGTGTGTATGACCACTGGTGTATATATAGCAGTTCCTATATTACCATGTCGTACGGATGAACATCTCTGCATTCTGTGTCATCCATTACATTCTGCACTTCTATGTCAAAATTTTGCCATCCTTGTCTAAACTGTTGTTTTGTTTTCCTAGGATGGTCAACACTCGCAACACTCCTGCTGCTCAGGAGCAGGGTGAGGCTAGTGGGGCTAGAGATGGAAATCTGCCCCAGCCACCCTCCTTGGCGGAAGTTATGCTTGAAGCAGAACGGAACAAGAGAGAGACCAACCGTCTGCTGGAACGCATAGAGCAAAACACTGGTTTCCGTCAGAGGAATGACGTGGTGTCAATCCACGATTTTATCAAGATGTGTGCACCGAAGTTCCATCACTCCACTGAACCTCTGGATGCTGATGACTGGCTACGTAGCATCACCCACAAGCTACACTCTGCCCGTGTGGCCGAAGCTGACAAGGTTATCTACGCTGCCTACCATCTTGAGGGTCTTGCCAGTCTTTGGTGGGAAAACTTTGAAGCTATGCGTCCTGCTGGCCAAGTCACTACCTGGGCTGAGTTCAGTGAGGCATTCCGTGAACACCACATTCCGGAAGGTCTCATGGATCGCAAGCGGGAGGAATTCTGCAATTTCACCCAGGGTCGTTTAACTGTGGATGGTTACAGTCGTGAGTTTGGTAATCTGGCACGCTATGCACCTGAAGAAGTATCCACCGATGCCAAGAAACAGGCGAGGTTCCGCAAGGGACTCAGCCCTGAACTTCGTCGAGATCTACGTCTGCACGAGTGCACCTCCTTCCAGAAGTTGGTTAACAAGGCTATCAGTGCTGAGACAGGCCAGACCGACTTCGAGGCTACCCGCAAGCATACTCGAGACCTTGGTTCCTCATCCGGCTCTGGTTCTCACAAGCGCCATGTATGGGTTCCTAACACTGCTCTGCCACCCAAGTATACACCGAGGCCATCCTATGAGGCGCCTCGTCCAACTCAACAGTTTGCACCTGCTAAGACCTATGGAGGTCCACCCTCCAACTTTGCTCCACGCACCACCACTGTGACATGTTTCAAGTGTGGAGAACTGGGACACTACATGCGTGATTGTCCCCAGAACCAGCCAGGAAAACCCGTTGGCCGTGGTAAGCCAACCGGCAAGGTGAACTATGTCAAGCCAATCCCCACTGCACGTGGTCATGTCAACTATGTTTCTGCTGAAGAAGCTTATGAGGATCCTAACGTCGTCCTTGGTACGCTTCTCGTAAACTGCCATCCGGCATCTGTTCTTTTCGATACTGGAGCATCCCATTCGTTCATATCTGAAAGCTATGCTCGATTGCACAACATGACTTTTTGTGACATGCCTACTTCCATGGTTATTCAAACTCCTGGTTCAAAGTGGCAAACCTCTAGGGTAAGCCATGGAAATGAAATCCTTGTCGATAGACTTGTTTTCCTTGCATCTCTAATCGCTCTCAAGTCCTCGGACATAAACATCATCTTGGGTATGGATTGGATGACAACCCATTACGCCAAAATTGATTGCTTTACTAGGACCGTTCAACTTACACATTCATCCGGCAAGATAGTCAATGTCTTGACTCGAATGGCTGAACGTCAGCTCTATTCTCTTAATGCCAGCCCTTTACCAGAACTCGAAGATATCCCGGTAGTCCGTGACTTTCCGGATGTTTTTCCAGAAGAACTGCCAGGAGTTCCACCTGACAGAGATGTCGAGTTCGTGATAGATCTTATTCCTGGAACTGTCCCAATCTCTAGGAGACCTTATAAGATGGCACCACTAGAATTAGCTGAGCTAAAGAAACAACTCGATGAGTCTTTGCAGAAAGGTTTCATCCGTCCTAGCTCTTCCCCATGGGCTTGCCCCGTCCTCTTCGTCAAGAAGAAGGATGGAACGGAGCGGATGGTTGTAGATTACCGACCTATCAATCTGGTCACCATAAAGAATAAGTATCCGCTTCCCAGGATCAACGACATGTATGATCAGCTCGCTGGATCCTCAGTCTTCTCTAAGATGGATTTGAGGTTGGGCTACCATCAAATCAAAATAAAGAACGGGGACATTCCTAAAACGGCTTTCGTTACTCGTTATGGCCAATATGAGTACACCGTCATGTCCTTCGGATTAACCAATGCCCCAGCTACCTTTTCTCGGTTAATGAATTCTATATTCATGGAGTACTTGGATAAATTCGTCGTAGTATACCTCGATGATATACTCATTTTCTCCAAGAACAAGGAAGATCATGCCGAGCATTTAAGGCTGGTATTGACGAAACTTCGAGAGCACAGCCTTTATGCCAAATTCTCTAAATGTGAATTTTGGTTGCCAGAAGTAACCTATCTAGGTCATGTGATCTCTGGCAAGGGTATTGCTGTCAATCCCGAGCGAGTTCAAGCCGTCCTCGATTGGACTCCCCCTGAATCAGTCAAGCAAGTTAGGAGTTTTCTTGGCTTAGCGAGCTATTGTCGACATTTCGTCGAGAATTTCTCCAAGGTTGCTAAACCTCTAACCGAACTCCTCAAGAAAGATAAAAAGTTTGAGTGGACCCCACAGTGCGAGTCCAGTTTTCAGGAACTGAAAAGACGCCTGACATCTGCACCTGTACTGGTACCACCAGACTTTTCCAAGGATTTTATAATCTATTGCGACGCCTCGCGACAAGGACTAGGTTGCATTCTTATGCAAGATCGTCAAGTGATTGCATACGCATCCCGACAATTGCGTCCACATGAGGATAACTATCCTACTCATGATTTAGAGCTTGCAGTTGTAGTCCATGCACTCAAAACATGGCGGCATTACCTCCTTGGTAATCGCTGTGAAATCTTCACCGATCACCAAAGTTTGAAGTATATCTTCACCCAACCGGATCTAAATCTCAGACAAAGACGTTGGGTTGAGTTACTCACCGACTACGACTTAGGAATCACTTACACACCTGGAAAGGCCAATGTCATGGCTGATGCACTAAGTCGTAAGTCATATTGTAACAATTTAATGTTACAACAAAGTCAACCACTTCTCCACGAGGAATTTCGTAAGCTTAACCTTCACATTGTTCCTCGAGGATTCCTTTCCACCTTGGTGGCGAAACCTACCCTTATGGATCAAATCATAGTTGCCCAGCGGTATGATAAAGGCATATCTCGGATCAAGGAGAACATCGCTAGCGGACTCGCTAAAAGTTTCTCTATGGATGATCGAGGTGTAGTGTACTTTGAGAACCGCTTGGTGGTGCCCAAGAAACCACAACTACGACAACTGATTCTTAAGGAGGCTCATGAATCTCCTCTCACGATTCATCCCGGTAGTACCAAAATGTATCAAGACCTACGTCAAAGATTCTGGTGGACTAGGATGAAGAGAGAAATCGCTTAGTTCATTGCTAACTACGACGTTTGTCGTCGAGTTAAAGCAGAGCATCAACGACCTGCTGGCACCCTTCAACCTCTAGCTATTCCTGAATGGAAATGGGATAAAGTCGGTATGGACTTCATTACCGGGTTTCCCAGGTCCAGGAAAGGGAATAATGCTATTTTCGTCGTTATCGACCGCCTCTCTAAAGTAGCTCATTTCCTGCCTGTTCGGGAGAGTATTACCGCTAGCCAGCTAGCAGACTTATATATCTCTCGAATAGTATCACTTCATGGTGTACCGTTGGAGATTAACTCAGACCGTGGAAGTATTTTCACTTCATGATTTTGGGAAAGTTTCCAGAATGCTATGGGAACTCATCTCTCTTTCAGTACTGCCTTCCATCCGCAGTCAAGTGGTCAAGTGGAACGAGTCAATCAAATTCTGGAAGACATGCTTCGAGCCTCTGTCATTTCTTTCGGTATGGAATGGGAAAAATGTCTTCCATTTGCCGAATTCGCTTATAAAAATAGTTATCAAGCCAGCTTGGGCAAAGCTCCCTTTGAAGTTCTATATGGACGAAGGTGTCGAACACCTCTTAACTGGTCAGAGACCGGGGAAAGACAATTCTTTGGCCCGGATATGATCCAGGAAGCAGAGGAACAAGTTCGCATCGTTCGTGAGAGATTGAAAACAGCCCAGTCTCGCCAAAAGAGCCAATATGATAGTCATCATAAGGCTGTGACTTTTGAAGTCGGCGATAAGGCTTACCTTCGGGTTACTCCTCTTAAGGGAACCCATCGCTTCGGTATCAAAGGCAAATTGGCCCCTCGTTTCATCGGTCCTTTTCGCATTCTTGCCAAACGAGGAGAAGTTGCCTACCAATTGGAACTACCTCCGCACCTCTCCAGAGTTCATGATGTTTTCCACGTTTCTCAACTCAGGCGTTGCTTCTCGGATCCTATCCGCGGAGTGGACCACGAAACGCTTGATCTCCAAGACAATCTCACATATCGAGAATACCCCGTTCGTATTCTTGATCAAACTGAGCGCACCACTCGACGCCACAATATCAAGTTTCTCAAGGTTCAATGGTCACATCATTCCGAGAGTGAAGCTACTTGGGAAAGGGAGGATCGTCTTCGACTTGAGTACCCCACCCTCTTTCCGGAGGAACCCGAATCTCGGGACGCGATTCTTTTAAGTGGGGGTGAGTTGTCACATCCCTAGCTAGCACTTGCATTAGGACCTGACTAGAGTGTGCATCATGTTTACTTTCAAAGAAACTTGAAATGGGATTAACAGAAACCCCAGCACCCCTCCCCTAACAACTAGGGTTTGCTAAAATATTTTCCAATGCACCCAAAATGCCCTTCAAAATGTTCATCATTTCTGCCTTGGTCTTAAACCTCTGTCAAAAATGGTGCACAATTTTCTAGGACAATCTAGGGTTTTGGATTAAATCATATGGTATTTGAATTTGGGCATTTAAATGCTATAAAATATTTTAAATGCTCAAATAATCATAAACTATAATGTTTCCTACTGTTCATATTATATACAGCAGGTATGACAAGTGTTATGATTTATAAAAATGTTTAGGCATTTTTATTAAATGAACAAAGTTGCAAAAGAAATGAAACAGAAAAGAAAATAGGAAAACACTTACCTGGCGCCCCACCCGGCCCACCTGCCGGCCCAGCCCAGCTGCCGCTCCAGCGAGCTGCTTGGCTCGGCCAGGCAGGCAGGCAGGTGCTCGACGGCGACCGCGCCGCGCGCCACGCAGCTGCCCGCCGCCCTGCTTCGCCCCTTCGCCGTCCTGGAAGGATGAACCGAACGTCCACGTCCTCCTCGACCCCTCAGACACCTCCGTTCCTCCCCAGCTCCTCTCCTCCGCTCTCCCCGCGCCATGGCCGACGCCGCCGTGATCGCGCCGTCGTAGAAACCACGTCCACCGTCGTCCCCGAGCTCCGCCGTGTTGTCCATCGTCTCCGCCGTCCTCGACTGCTTTGGACAGGCCGAGCCCCGAGCGCTCGCCCGCCCTGGAGACGCCCCCGACCTCGTCTTCCCCAACTCCGGCCGCGGAGATCCCCCTCGCCGTGCTCCTCAGCTTCGACCACCCCCGAGCTCGCTTCCGTGCTTGCTGCAATCGCTGTGAGCCTAGCTACCTCCTCCCCCTCTCCGTTAGCTCCCTCTTGCCCTGTAACACACTGCACGTAGCTCCACCGCACGCACCGCCGCCGTGCTCGTCGCCGGTGATGCTCCGGTGACCTTTTGGTCACTGGCGCCCGTCCATCGCACTCACCCCAGCACGTAGAGGCGAACGGTGCTACGCACGCATCGCCTAGGCCCCTGCAGCCGCATCTCCACACACGCCCGACGCCGCTCGCCGCCGTCGAGCTCGTTGCCGTCGTCTCCGGCCACCCCAGGTCCGGCGACCACCACCATCCGATGCGGAAGAGCAAGAGCTCTCCAACGCACCCAGCCGCAGCTCGAGCCGTGCCCCACAGCCGTTTTCCGAAGCACGCCGCCGCGTTCTGCCTCGCCGGCGTCACGTCGTCGGCGAGATTGACCTGTTTGACCACGGGTTTGACCCCCTGGGTCAATGACATGTGGGCCCTACCCGCAAGTCAAACTTAGTTTAGGTGTTAATTTAATCTTAATTAGTTAATTAGTTTAGTCACTGACACGTGGGCCCTGGCCCCACTGACAGCTAATTAGTTTTAGTTAAACTCTAATTAACTCAGTTAATTAGCTGTGACACCGACATGAGGGACCCACTGGTCAGGTTTGACCTGGACCGGCCCTGTTGACTGGCTGACGTCAGCATGATGTCATGCTGACGCAGTAAAGGTTTTTCTGGGATTTTTAGATTTATAATAATTCAGGAAATTCCAGAAAATACCCAAAACTTCTAAAAATCATATAAATCAACCATAGCTCAGATGGAAAAGATTTATATATGAAAAATGATCAGAAAAATCCAATCTATCTAATGGCACTGGTTTCATGCATGTTTGAACAAATGAACTTGCTGTATATATCAAAAACATGATAATGCACTTATTTAAATAATAGTTTGAACTTCCATTTGAATCCTTGAGTCAAATAGGTTCAAACCCTTCTAGTTTTAGTTGCATTAGCCAACACACATGCATCTTGCCATGTCATAAACATGCATCATATTGTTGCATTTGCTTGTTAATGATTGTATCGTCGGTATTCCCTGTGTTAGGTCCTGCTCCCGAGGATACTGCCGCGTATCCAGTTGAAGAGCAGTACCCGACAACTACCTTGTCAGGCAAGCAATCATTGATCATTCCGATACAACCCAATCTTCTCGCTCCTGCTCTCTTTTACTGCATTAAGGCAACAGCGCGTGAACTGCTACTTGCTGTGGTAGTTGAACCCTATTCCCTTGCATGACCTGTCATTGCCACAGTAAATAGTTGAAACCCACTAGCATGTGTAGGAGTTGATTGAGCCATATGATGTGTGATCCACCATGCTATTTGCTTATGTTGCCTGCTATGCTTAGAGTTGTGTCTGGTCTGATTCATCTGGGTGATGAATCAGAGTGAAACAATCTTTCGATAAAGAGAAGGAAGTGTGGAATACGCTTGGTAAAGGTATCGATGAAAGGCCATGTAGGAGTACATGGTGGGTTGTTTCATTGGAATCGTCCATAGGACCCGAGATCTGTATGTGTGGTTCAAGTTACAACTACTACCACGCATTGGGATCCTTAATTGACCCTCTCGGCTTATTAATTACCCTTGATCTCTGTCCAGGAGTTGCAACTAGTTTCTGGTGTTTATAGCTTACTGGAGGTCGTGCACAACGCTGGCCCTCGGGGTGGGTTGTGATGCGACAGGTACGTGGCACGGTGTACCGGTTGCCCGTTTGGTGACTCGGGAACCCTGTACACATCGTTTGGGGCCGTGAGCGACACCCCGGCCGGATCTCCCCACGGATGGAACCCAAATAGGCGATAAACCTGGACGAGAGACTTGAGTAGTTAGTCAGGTCTTGGCCGACACCCTCGCTGGGCTTCCGCTTGAAGGTTGCCGAGTACACGCCGAGTAAACGGCGATAAGTGGTGGAAGCGTGTGTGAAGAGGTACACCCCTGCAGGGTTATCAAACTATTCGAATAGCCGTTGTTCGCGGTACGAACTACTTGGTTACTCTTACAGTTCATAGACAAGTTGATGGATACTAATAAAAGCCTCAAGATAAGCGTGAGTGCCGTGGATGGCCCTTCCGTAGGATGACGGAAGAGGATCCTCGGTAGTGTATTGATGTGGTGATTAGAGGACTCGTGTTCGTAATAACTTCTTACAATCTGTTGAGAGTTGTAGTATAGGTTAGCCAAGGTCAAAGCTGGCATTCTGCTATAAACTCCACTACCCCCTTTGATAATGTTGCATGTATGATAGGTTCTGTGGTAAGACTTGCTGAGTACCTTGTACTCATGTTTGCTTAATAACTGTTGCAGAGGAGAACCCTGCCCCTGCTGATGGGTTCTACATAGACGTTGACGTCGACGAGTAGCTTGACACCCAGACGGTGATCTGGAGCTTGTGAAGGGCCTTGTAGATAGTCAGGCTACACCAAGCATGTTTTATTTTCTAAGTTGTCTGTACTCAGACATGTAGCTTCCGCTTGTGCTTGTATGACTGTATGACTTGAGTGATGGGTCATGTGATCCCTACCTGTATGACTATGTTATGTATGGCTCTTGGAGCCTTTTAAATAAAGTACTTGAGTCATAGAGTTCTGTTGTGATGCAATGTTGTATTTGCACATATTGAGCATATTGCGTGTATGATTGAAATGCTTGGTATGTGTGGGATCCGACACCTAGTTGTTTTCCTTTGGTAGCCTATCTTACAGGGAAATGCCTCCTAGTGATTCCAATGAGCCTTGGTAGCTTGCTACTGCTCGGAACACGTAGGCTGGCCGGCATGTGTCCTTCTTCGTTCATGTGTCTGTCCCTTAGGGGAAATGTCACGCTTTGTTCCTTAAGTCCATGTAGCTTGCTACGACTTGGGTTCCTATGTTGATGACCGACACGTTCGTTGCTGGGTCATGGATGCCTGTCTCTGTAATTTAGTGCCACTTTTGGTTTATAACTAGCCATGTCGGCCCGGGTTCTCTGTCATATGGATGCTAGCGACACTGTCATATACGTGTGCCAAAATGCGCAAACGGTCCCGGGCCAGGTAAGGTGGCACCCGTGGGGTTACCGTGCGTGAGGCCGCAAAGTGATATGACGTGTTACAGCTAGATCGGTGTGACTTAGGATCGGGGTCCCGACACACATGATATGTGTTTTGCTTGGAGCATAAATTTATTTTATTTCGTTTTGCTTGTTGTTTGAATAATATCCCAAGATCTTAAATTCTTAAATGTTAGAGAGTATTCGCATAGTTACATAATTATTGAACTACTCATTGATCTTCACTTATATCTTTTGGAGTAGTTTGTCATTTGATCTAGTACTTCACTTATATCTTTTAGAGCACGACGGTGGTTTTATTTTGAAGAAATAGATGAACTATCATGCTTCACTTATATTATTTTGAGAGTCTTAAACAGGATGGTAATTTGCTTTGGTTTTGAATTTAGTCCTAATATGATAGGCATCCAAGCTGGGTATAATAAAAACTTTCATATAAAGTGCATTGAATACTATGAGAAGTTTGATGCTTGATGATTGTTTTGAGATATGAGGATGGTGATATTAGAGTCATGCTAGTAGAGTAATTGTGAATTTGAAGAATACTTGTGTTGAGGTTTGCAAGTCCTGTAGCATGCACGTATGGTAACCGTTGTGTGACAAATTTGAAGCATGAGGTATTTCTTTGATTGTCATCCTTTGTGTGGAGGTCGGGATCGCGCGATGGTTAACTCCTACCAAACCTTCCCCTAGGAGCATGCGTGTAGTACTTTGTTCTGATAACTTGTAGATTTTTGCAATAAGTATGTGAGTTCCTTATGACTAATGTTGAGTTCATGGATTATACACACTTTCACCCTTCCACCATTGCTAGCCTCTCTTGTACCGTGCAACTTCCGCCGGTACCATACACTCACCATATACCTTCCTCAAAACAGCCACCATACCTACCTATTATGGCATTTCTATAGCCATTCCGAGATATACTTCCATGCAACTTTCCACCGTTCCGTTTATTATGACACACTTCATCATTGTCATATTGTCATGCATGATCATGTAGTTGACATCGTATTTGTGGCAAGGCCACCATGCATAATTTTTCATACATGTCACTCTTGATTCATTGCACATCCCGGTACACCGCCGGAGGCATTCATATAGAGTCGTATTTTGTTCTAGCATCGAGTTGTAATCTATGAGTTGTAAATAAATAGAAGTGTGATGATCATCATTATTAGAGCATTGTCCCAAATAAAAAAGAAGAAGGAAAGGCCAAAAAAAGGCCCAAAAAAAGAAGAAGAAAAAAGGGACAATGCTACTATCTTTTTCCACACTTGTGCTTCAAAGTAGCACCATGATCTTCATGATAGAGAGTCTCTTGTTTTGTCACTTTCATATACTAGTGGGAATTTTCATTATAGAACTTGGCTTGTATATTCCAACGATGGGCTTCCTCAAATGCCCTAGGTCTTCGTGAGCAAGCAAGTTGGGTGCACACCCACTTAGTTTCTTTTGTTGAGCTTTCATACATTTATAGCTCTAGTGCATCTGCTGCATGGCAATCCCTACTCACTCACATTGATATCTATTGATGGGCATCTCCATAGCCCATTGATACGCCTAGTTGATGTGAGACCATCTTCCTCTTTTTGTCTTCTCCACAACCACCACTCTATTCCACCTATAGTGTTATATACATGGCTCACTCTCATGTATTGCGTGAAAGTTGAAAAAGTTTAAAAAAAATAAAGTATGAAACAATTGCTTGGCCGAAAACAGGGTTGTGCATGATTTGGGTATTTTTTGTGACGAATATGGAGCATAGCCAAACTATATGATTTTGTAGGGACGAACTTTCTTTGGCCATGTTATTTTGAGAAGACATAATTGCTTTGTTAGTATGCTTGAAGTATTATTATTCTTATGTAAATATTAAACTTTTGTATTGAATCTTTTGGATCTGAACATTCATGCCACAATAAAGGAAATTACATTGAGAATTATGTTAGGTAGCATTCCACATCAAAAATTCTGTTTTATCATTTACCTACTCGAGGACGAGCGGGAATTAAGCTTGGGGATGCTTGATACGTCTCCAACGTATCTATAATTTTTGATTGTTCCATGCCATTATATTATCCATCTAGGATGTTTTATATGCATTTATATACTATTTTATATGATTTTTTGGACTAACCTATTAACCCAGAGCCCAGTGCCAGTTTCTGTTTTTCCTTGTTTTTGAGTATCGCGGAAAAGGAATACCAAACGGAGCCCAATTAACCTGAAACTCAACGGATGTCAGTTTTGGACCAGAAGAAGCCCACGGAGTACCGGAGATGGACCAAAAGAGTCCCGGGCTACCCATGATGGTGGGGGCGTGCCCACCCTCCTGGGCGCGCCCCCTATCTCGTGGACAGCCCGGGGACCCCCCTGACTTGTTCCCGACTCCAACACCTCTTATATATACAGAAACCTCCAGAAAATAACCTAGATCGGGAGTTCCGCCGCCGCAAGCCTCTGTAGCCATCGAAAACCAATCTACACCCGTTTCGGCACCCTGTCGAAGGGGGAATCCCTCTCCGGTGGCCATCTTCATCATCCCGACGCTCTCCATGACGAGGAGGCAGTAGTTCACCCTCAAGGCTGAGGGTATGTACCAGTAGATATGTGTTTGATCTCTCTCTCTCTCTCTCTCTCTCTCTCTCTCTCTCTCTCGTGTTCTTGAGATGGCACGATCTCGATGTATCGTGAGCTTTGCTACTTATGATGTTTCTCCCCCTCTACCTTCTTGTAATGGGTTGAGTTTTCCTTTTGAAGTTATCTTATCGGATTAAGTCTTTAAAGATTTGAGAACACTTGATGTATGTCTTGCGTGGGATGCCCGTGGTGACAATAGGGTATTCTATCGATTCACTTGATGTATGTTTTGGTGATCAACTTGCGGGTTCTGTGACCTTGGGAATCTATGCATAGGGGTTGGCACACATTTTCGTCTTGACTCTCCGGTAGAAACTTTGGGGCACTCTTTGAAGTTCTTTGTGTTGGTTGAATAGTTGAATCTGATATTTGTGTGATGCATATCATATAATCATGCCCACGGATACTTGAGGTGAAAATGGAGTATCTAGGTGACATTAGGGTTTTGGTTGATGTGTGTCTCAAGGTGTTATTCTAGTACGAACTCTAGGATAGATCGAACGGAAAGAATAGCTTTGTGTTATTTTACTACGGACTCTTGAATAGATCGATCAGAAAGAATAACTTTGAGGTGGTTTCGCACCTTACAATAATCTCTTCGTTTGTTCTCCTCTATTAGTGACTTTGGAGTGACTCTTTGTTGCATGTTGAGGGATTGTTATATGATCTAATTATGTTATCCTTGTTGAGAGAACTTGCACTAGTGAAAGTATGAACCCTAGGCCTTGTTTCAACGCATTGCAATAACGTTTGTGCTCACTTTTATCATTACTTACCTTGCTGTTTTTATATTTTCATATTACCAAAACCTATATCTACCATCCATATTGCACTTGTATCACCATCTCTTCGCCGAACTAGTGCACATATACAATTTACCATTGTATTGGGTGCGCTGGGGACACAAGAGACTCTTTGTTATTTGATTGCAGGGTTGTTTGAGAGAGACCATCTTCATCCTACGCCTCCCACGGATTGATAAACCTTAGGTCATCCACTTGAGGGAAATTTGCTATTGTCCTACAAACCTCTGCACTTGGAGGCCCAACAACGTCTACAAGAAGAAGGTTGTGTAGTAGACATCAGGGTCCACGAAGAAGCAACCTTGTCTATCCCACCATGGACAATGCTCATGAAGGACTTGCCTCTCTCGGGTAGATCTTCATGAAGTAGGCGATCTCCTTGCCCGTACAAACTCCTTGGTTCAACTCCACAATCTTGTCGGAGGCTCCCAAGTGACATCTAACCAATCTAGGAGACACCATTCTCCAAACGGTAATAAATGGTGTGTTGATGATGAACTCCTTGATCTTGTGCTTCAAGTGATAGTCTCCCCAACACTCAACTCTCTCTCACAGATTTGGATATGGAGGAAAGATGATTTGAGTGGAAAGCAACTTGGGGAAGGCTAGAGATCAAGATTCTTGTGGTAGGAATGGTATATCTTGGTCTCAACACATGAGCCGGTGGTTCTCTCTCAGAAAATATGTAGTGGAAGTGTAGGCACGTTCTAATGGCTCCCTCTCAAATGGAGATGGAGGTGGAGGGGTATATATGGCCTCCACACAAAATCCAGCCGTTACACACATTTGACCCAACTCGGTCAGACCGAATAGCTGAACTCGATCAGACCGAAGCAGCTCAAAATGTCAACGTTAGGAATCTCGATGGGACCAACATGATCAACTAGGTGGGACCGATGTGCTAGGGCTAGGGCAAAACCTCATCTCGGTGAGACCGATCGCATTAACTCGGTGGGACCGATTTCAGCAAAAGATCAAAAAGAGAGTTGGTCAAGCAAACTCGGTGGGACCAATTGCACATTTCGATGAGACCGAAATAATTACAATAGGATCACAGAGAATTTGCAAGGCCATCTTGGTGAGACCGAGATCCATATCTGTGAGACCGAATTGTCTAGGGTTTGTGGCAGTGGCTATGTCAACTGAACTTGGTGGCGCCGGATAGATCAAATCGATGGGGCCGAGTTTGACTTTAGGGTTGGGACATATGTGGAATATGAGAAAGTGATTGAGGGTTGTGGATCAATATCACTAAGCACTTGAGCAACCAGATCATTAAGAAACACCTCATCCCCTTTTAATAGTATTGGCTTTCCTATGGACTCAAGGTGATCTTGGATCACTAAAATGGAAATGTAGAGTCTTGAGCTTTTTGCATATCTCTTGTCCTGGCCACTTCAATGTTGAACTTATCTGAAATACACTTAGTAAAGCCATTAGTCCAACAGGGGATATGCTGACATTAATTACCAAAGTCACCCGGGTAGCACTTGTGCTTTCAGAGTTCGACCATGCCATCACGGCCGTGGTCATGCTAGCACACTTGCCGGCATACAAAAAAGGATGGCGCTCACAGCCATAGATTACTCGTCGTCGAACTTGAGCATGTCGGCCTGCAGCTTCTCGAACCACGACATGTTCCTCGGCGACACGATGTTGAGGTACACCTTCATGATCTCCACCCCCGTCGTCATGCTAGCGAGAGCCACTTCTTTCGCCTTGGTCTTGGCACTGGCGCCCTCGATCTCTAGCATCTTGGCTTGCTTCTCCGCCTCCATCTCAAGCATACTCGCTTGTTTCTCCGGCTCCATCTCAAGCCTACTCCTTTGGATTTCCATGAAGGCGTTCATTTCCTCTTCCTTGTCTTGCCGACGCTTCTCCTCCCTTGAGTCCTTCTTGGTCATCATGCCCTCCACGGTTGCCATCAAGGCGATCGACGCTGCATCCCGCTTTTCCTCCTTCTTGGAGTTGGTCTTCCCCTGCGGCTGTGGCTTCTCGCCCTCCCAAAGCTCCTCCAGCGCTTTCTTTCCCCCATGCATCGTGAGGGCGGCATATTATTCCAAGAACTTCTCCTCCCCGTTGATGATCCTCCAACAATGGGAGAGGTTGAAGGACTTGCCTTCATGTTGTACCTTGAATACCTCCAAGGCTTGGAATGCCTACAAAAGAATTACATGCAAGCATATGTGCAAATGGACATGCAAGCATAAACGAAATGAAAACAAAGAGGGGTGCATGCATGCATACCATGTCTTGCGTGCCCATGCCCCTCACAGGGCGTGCCTTGATGCTCTCAAGAGTGGCACAAAACTTGTTGCACTCTTGTTGGATCACCTTCCATCGCTTTGAAATGGACACCCACATGCGCGTGCTTTGCATTTGGTACGGCGATAACTTCTTGTGTTCATGAAACTCACGATGGACACGAGTCCAAAAAGTTGATGCCTTTTGTTCGGCACCGACATTGGGGTCTTGCCCAGTGTCCCTCTATCATTCACAAAGGAGCTTGTCCTCGGCCGCCGTGTATGCCTTTGTCCGCTTGCTCTTGCGCTTCGGCTTCGCCCCTAAGGCTTGGTTGGCGAGCTCGTCCTCGAACAAAGACTCACCGTCGATGTCGAACTCATCCTCTTCCTCAAGGTCGTAGTCCTTCGAAAACTCGTGATCGAGCGGGAAGCCGTCCAGGTCCAGGCCGACCTGATCGTGCATGAAGGCGTCGTGCATGCGAGCTTGATCATAGGTCACCGACGTGAACGGCCATCAGTCGTCCTGACTTTGGGTCTCATCGAGGTTGTAGCCAACAGCGCTAGCGGCGGCTGCACCACCATCTAAGATGATGCTCTGCCTGAAACAGTTAGCCGTGTCGTCGTCGCCGGCCATCGGCATTGTGTCGAACAGGTTGCGGGCGCCGGCGAGCACGTCGGCTGACATCTCCTGCACGTGTTTCCTGGTCTCTCCGGATGACGAGGCACCGGCCACCGGCGTGGCGTTGAGATCGATGGGTGCGGGCGCGGGCGTGGCGAGCATTCCCCGGAGAGTCGAGAGACTTGCAGGTAGACGTGGAAGCCGGGAATCGGGCGCGTCACCGACGCGCGGGGCAACTCCAGCAGCACCATCTGAAGGAAACCCGGGACGAGCCGGTGCTGGCAGCAGCCACGACGGGGTGGACAAGCCCCTGCAGCCAGGGTTTAATCCCGGCGCCGTGTTGTCTGCGTGGATGATATACAGGCCTTGTCCGGCAAGCTGCTGTTGCAGCCGCGCGATGCAGGTAGGCAACGCCGAGGGAACGTGCAAGACGGCATGATTCATCCCACCACCCACGTCGCCATGACATATTCATATTTAACAAACTGCAAAGCACACATAGAAAAATGCATAATCGTGCTGACCAGAGAAGAGAAACTCTGGATTCTGGAATGCACCGCGCCATCGAGTCCCTCTCCGTACTCCGGTCCATCTCCGTGTCACGGCCACACCTTTTTTGTACTGCTCTCTCGTCGTCGACATGCCGCTATCTCGTACTGCAAGCAAACGCCCCGTTCCGGCCACGGATTTTTATACACTAGCAGAAGGAATCTCGTCGTCGTCATACCTCATACGACAGAGCGCTACAAAACGAAATACTAGCTGACAAGGCGCCACACCGCCGGAGCCGACCAGTCACCACCAACCACGCACATCCGAGCCTGCAAACGCCAGCTTGCCACTCGCAGCAGCGGCGATCACGACCACGGCCTCTCTCGGCATGGATCCCGGGACGGAGCACGCGGGCACGGCCGAGCCCGGCGCGGCGGCGTGGCGCACCCGCGCGGTGTGCGGCACCGAGTACAGCTGGTGCCGCGCCGTGCCGGGCGGCACCGGCACCACGCTCCTCGCGCTCCGCCTCTCGCGCCGCCTCTGGCGCCGCGGCGCCACCGCGGCCGAGGCGGCCGTCCGCTCCCTCCAGAGAGCGCACCCCGTCCTCCGCGCCCACATCCGCGCGGCCTCCACCTCCAGCCCCACCCTCGCCTTCCCCTCCCACGCGCCACAGCTCGCCCTCGTGCCCCAGCCGTCCGCGCTCGACTTCGACTCCCTCCTCGAGCGCGATCTCAACATCAACCCATGGGCGGCGGACCCCGGGCCCGACGGGGCCCCGGTGCTCTTCGCCGCGTTCTACGAGCTGCCGCCGCCCGCGGGCGGCGCGGCGCTGTTCGTCCGGATCCACACGGCCGCGTGCGACCGCGCGGCGTCGGCCGCGCTGCTGAAGGAGCTCCTGGCGCACCTGGGCGGCGCGGGCGACCCGGAGGAGGAGGAGGCGGCGGTGGAGGCGGGGCTGGAGGACAGGATACCGCAGAAGGACGCGTGGAAGCCGTTCTGGGCGCGTGGGGTGGACATGGTGGGCTACTCCATCAACGGGCTGCGCACGTCGACGCTGCCGTTCGAGGAGACCGGCACTGCCAGGTCGACGCAGATGGTGCGCCTCGGGTTCGGCCGCGAGGAGACAACGCGCCTGCTCGATGTGAGTTCGCTTCAGATCACTGATAGTAGATGTTACTCTTACATTTGATCTGCGCATAGAGATCAGTAGATTACTGATAGTACGCTTCGCACATTGTCATCTAGGCGTGCAAGGAGAACAGGGTGAAGCTTTGCTCGGCCATGGCCGCCGCGACGCTGCTAGCTGCACGGCAGTCGAAGAAGCTGGACAGTGGCCAGCAGGAGACGTACTCCGTGGCGACCCTGATCAACTGCCGCCAGTTTCTTGAGCCGGCTTTGGACGATCACAACGTTGGTGAGCCCTTGAAGCAAGCAATGTAAGAATTTATCATACAGCAATGCCAAAACAGCTTGACATTGCTAATCGTTGCAGGGTTCTTCTACTCTGCGATCACCAACACCCACAAGATACACGGAGAGGAGGGGCTATGGGAGCTGGCCAAGAGGTGCCACGATTCCTACATCGGTGCCAAGAACGGCAAGAAGCACCTCACCGACACCGCCGACCTCAACTTCCTCATGTGCCGGGCCATCGAGAACCCGCAGCTGACGACGGCGTCGGCGCTCCGGACGGCGCTCGTCTCCGTGTTCGAGGAGCCGGCCACCTACGACGACCTGTCCGGCCTGCAGAGCAAGGCCGGCGTGGAGGAGTACGTGGGCTGCGCCACCGTGCACGGCATCGGCCCGTCGGTCGGCCTGTTCGACTCTATCAGGGACGGGCAGCTGGATTTCGCGTGCATGTACCCTTCTCCTCTGCACTCCAGGAAGCAGATACAGGAGATGTTTGATAAGGTGAAGCTGATTTTGGGCGAAGGGTGCAACGCGGGTGATGAGAAACTGTGAAGCTTGTACGTAGGGGGGCTTTGTGGGTACAGGAGTAGATTCGAAGAATGTTGTTCCTTTCGGTATATATAAATAAAACTTGGACCCCGTTTCGTTTGGTCTGTCACGCCATTGATGTTGCACTTTTCAGGTGGGACTTAGTATAATGTAGTACTGCTTGATAATCGAATACACTGACAAGCATCAGTTGTCTGAAATTTTGAGAAAACGTCGGGACTTGGATGGCGACGGGAACACCGTCAATGAGCAATGCTACACGTACAAACGTTTACAGGCTTTTACAGGGTGGGTTAACCTTGATTGGTCAATAGATGAGCGGGGCGGCCCACCCCCCTTAAAATCAGGGGGGAGGAGGTTTGTGATTGGTTGTTAGATAAAAAGAGCGTGTAAAAGCTTGTAAATCTTTGTATGTCTAGCATTTTTGCACCGTCAATAATGGCAAAACGAATTCCATGCATCGCCAAAGGCGGGCCAGAGTGGAGGATGCGTAAGGAGGGAGGAAGCAGAACGTTACCGAGAGGGAGAGAGTCTAAAAACGTCAGCCAACTGATCACAAGAGCATCTCCAGGGTAATGTCTCAGCAGTATACAAGAGACCAAATTTTGTGGTTTGTCCCTTTTATTGTTGTTTAGCTGGATCTAACCCCGGTTGACAAAAACTTCATAATCTGACCTTTTTCTTGGCGCCAGGGCCCCTGACGGTAGGGTAGAATAGGTTATCGCCGTAGCCCACGGCGGTACATAAACGGCCCCTGCCGTTAGGCATCCACTGCCGGGTGACGTGGTGTAACGGCCCTACCGTCGGAGAGCCTGGCGGTAGGCCGAGCTACTGCCAAGGTGTCCGACGGTAGGTTGCGATGTCATGCGACTGGCTTCTGTGACCGAAACATACGTTTCCTCTATGGTAGGGTTTCAAACCCTACCGCCAGGGGGTCCGGCTGTAGGGTGTGCAGTCAGGCAACCAGCTTATGTAACCGAAACCGTCGGTTATCCTACGGTAGGGTTCCATGACCTATCGCCAGGTACCCTGGCGGTAGGCTATGCGACCCTACCGCCGACTTCTATGGCGATAGCTCCCTGCCTTCTTTTTTTTGTAGAATTTTGATCATTTCAATTACAACACAACAACAAACAGTTTGCAAATCAAAAAAATGATGATCACACATTATAGATAACAACACTAAGGCCAACTCCACCGCGCGACCCCAAACGGATGTCCGCTTTGCCTGAATTCTGTCTGTTTGGGTAGGGCGATGGGGTCATGTCCGAGGCTGTCCTGGGATGCGGTGGCCGTGCGCCCAGCGCGCGGCCGCATCCCATCCTGTCCGCCAGGGCCAAAAATGTCCATATTTTCATATCAAACAAGTTTGCACGTCCAAATATTAATAGTTTGAAAATAAAAATAGTTTTACAACCCACTCGAAATTGTCTCTAATAAATTTTTTTACAACCAAATCAAAATTGTCTTCAATGAACATAAAATGAACCAATACATCTATTGGTTGCCAATGTGATCCCAGACGTGCTTAACCAAGTCATTTTGAAGATCCAAATGAGTTTGCCAATCACGCAGCTCACGGTGGAATTGGACAAACTGTTCAAACGTGGCCGGTTCTTGGTGCGGGGGCTCAACATTTTCACCTTGGTAATCAAATCCTTGGTCGAAGATACTGTCATCACGCTCGTTGAGATCATGTTGTGCATGATGACACAAGCAGTCATCACCTCCCAAAGCTTCCCTTCGTCCCACGACAGCGCAGGTTTCGAACGATACACCATTGGGATTGAAGCACACCAAAAGCACGTTCCACATCCTTTCTAGCACTCTCTTGCATTTGGGCAAATCTCTTTCTCTTCTCACCTTGGGGCTTCGAGATTGTCTTCACAAAAGTTGACCACTGAGGATATATACCATCAGCTAGATAGTATCCCTTGTTGTACTAGTGGCCGTTGATCTCAAAGTTGACAGGTGGGGAGTGGCCTTCTACAAGCCTTGCGAAGACTGGAGAACGCTGCAGCACGTTGATATCATTGTGAGAACCTGCCATGCTAAAGAAAGAATGCCATATCCAAAGATCATGCGAAGCCACCGCTTCTAATATGACAGTGCATGCTTTGACATGCCCCTTGTACTGGCCCTGCCAAGCAAATGGATAGTTCTTCCACTCCCAGTGCATACATTTTATGCTGCCAAGCATGCGTGGAAAGCCTCTAGCTGCATTGGTCGCCAACAATCTCTCCGTGTCAGCGGCAGTTGGCTGCCTCAAGTACTCAGGGCCAAACACCTCGACCACAGCCTGACAGAACTTGTACATTGACACCAAACATGTTGTCTCACTCATCCGCACATACTCATCCACCAGATCGCCTGGAATTCCATATGCAAGCATGCGGATGGCCACGGTGCATTTCTGGTAAGAGGAGAATCCAAGCTTGCCAAGGGCATCCGTCTTGCACTCAAAGTATGGGTCATGAGCAACCACCCCCTCTCGGATATGATTGAACAGATGCCTTGCCATACGAAAACGGCGACGGAATTTATCCGGCCTGAAGAGCGGGGTGTTCGCAAAGTAATCGGTATAGAGCAGGGCCTGGCGTCTCTCCCTGTTGCGGTTCAGGTTGGGAGCTGATACGTCTCCAATGTATCTACTTTTCCAAACACTTTTGCCCTTGTTTTGGACTATAACTTGCATGATTTGAATGTAACTAACCCAGACTAACGCTGTTTTCAGCAGAATTGCCATGGTGTTGTTTTTGTGCAGAAATAAAAAGTTCTCGGAATGACTTGAAAATCCACGGAGAATTATTTTGGAAAATATGAAATTATCTGCGGAAAGATCCACGTCAGGGGGCCCACACCCTGTCCACGAGGGTGGGGACGCGCCCCCTCCCCCTGGGCGCGCCCCCTGCCTCGTGGGCCCCCTGATGCTCCACTGACGTATCGCCGGACTCCATATATTCACTTTCGGGGAGAAAAAAAATCAGAGAGGAAGAATTATTGCGTTTTACGATACGGAGCCGCCGCCAAGCCCTAATCACTCTCGGGAGGGCTGGTCTGGAGTCCGTTCGGGGCTCCGGAGAGTGGAGATCGTCGCCATCGTCATCATCAACCTTCCTCCATCACCAATTCCATGATGCTCACGGCCGTGCGTGAGTAATCCCATCGTAGGCTTGCTGGACGGTGATGGGTTGGGTGAGATTTACCATGTAGTCGAGTTAGTTTTGTTAGGGTGTGATCCCTAGTATCCATTATGTTCTGAGATTGATGTTGCTATGACTTTGCTATGCTTAATGCTTGTCACTAGGGCCCGAGTGCCATGATTTCAGATCCGGACCAATTATGTTTTCATGAATATATGTGTGTTCTTGATCCTATCTTGCAAGTCTATAGTCACCTACTATGTGTTATGATCCGGCAACCCCGAAGTGACAATAATCGGGACCACTCCCGGTGATGACCGTAGTTTGAGGAGTTCATGTATTCACTATGTGTTAATGCTTTGGTCTGGTATTCTATTAAAAGGAGGTCTTAATATCCCTTAGTTTCCACTAGGACCCCGCTGCCACAGGAGGGTAGGACAAAAGATGTCATGCAAGTTCTTTTCCATAAGCACGTATGACTATATTCGGAATACATGCCTACATTACATTGATGAACTGGAGCTAGTTCTGTGTCACCCTAGGTTATAACTTTTACATGATGAATCGCATCCGACATAATTTCCCATCACCGATCCAATGCCTACGAGCTTTTCACATATTGCTTGCTGCTTATTTACTTTTCCGTTGCTACCATTACAAAAACTACAAAAACACTACCGTTACTTTTATTGTTGTTACCACTATTTCCATATTACTTTGCTACTAAACTACCTTGCTGCAGATACTAAGTTTCCAGGTATGGTTGAATTGACAACTCGACTGCTAATACTTAAGAGTATTCTTTGGCTCCCCTTGTGTCGAACCAATAAATTTGGGTTGAATACTTTACCCTCGAAAATTGTTGTGATCCCCTACACTTGTGGGTTATCAAGACTATTTTTTGGCGCCATTGCCGGGGAGCATAGCTATATTCTCTAAGTCACTTGGGATTTATATTTGTTGACCACTATGAAGAATTTGAAGGACTCAAAAACCAAGATTTATCCCTCAACTACGATGGGAGGTAAGGAACTACCATCTAGCTCTGCACTTGATTCACTCTCTGTTATGAGTAAACTTGCGACACATACTCCTGCTATTGAATCTTATATGTCGTATGTTCTTGAAGATGCCACTTCTGCTATGTATGATGAAACTACTTCTATGCCTGATAACATTGTGCCACTAGGTGAATTTCTAGATGAACAAATGGCTAAGGTCAGGGAGAATGCAAATGTTGAAACTGATAATATTTATGATAGTGATAATGAAGCTTCTCCCCCTAGATATGAATTGCCTGTTATTCCTGAGGGTTATGTTATGGATGAAGAAACTGCTAGAGACTTTCTTACTTGCAACGATAGATATGGTCTTAAGAAATTATTAGCTAAGCTGAAAGAAAAGTCTTTGAATGCAAGAATGAAACATGAACCTGCTTTTGCTACTTCACCTATCTTTGTTACTAAGAAGGATTATGATTTCTCCATTGATCCTGAGTTAATTACTTTGGTTGAATTCGATCCTTTCCATGGCTATGAATCTGAAACTGTTGTGGCACATCTTACTAAGTTGAATGATATAGCCACCCTGTTTACCAACGATGAAAAGATTCATTATTACTATATCCTAAAGTTATTTCCTTTCTCGTTAAAGGGTGATGCTTAGACTTGGTTTAATTCTCTTGATCCTGGTTGTGTGCGTAGTCCCGAGGATATGATGCATTACTTTTCTGCTAAATATTTTCCCGCTCATAAGAAACAAGCTGCCTTACGGGAAATATATAACTTTGTGCAAATTGAAGAAGAGAGTCTCCCACATGCTTGGGGAGGCTTCTCCAATTACTTAATGCTTTGCCTGATCATCCTCTTCAGAGGAATGATATACTTGATATCTTTTATAATGGACTAACCGATGCTTCCAGAGACCACCTGCACACTTGTGCTGGTTGTGTTTTCAGGGAAAGAACGGTTGATCAAGCTGAATTACTATTGAACAATATGTTGGCCAATGAAAATAATTGGACACTTCCTGAACCAGCTCCTAAACCAACTCCGAAGAAAAGGGGTGTTCTATTTCTCAGTCCTGAAGATATGCAAGAGGCAAAGAAATCTATGAAAGAAAAAGGTATTAAAGCTGAAGATGTTAAGAATTTACCACCTATTGAAGAAATACATGGTCTTGATAACCCGACACAGGTAGTAAAGGTAAATTCTTTTTATAGATTTGATGAAGGTGATATTCCTCATTATAAGTCTGCTAGCCAATGCTTAGATGAGTTTGATAATTTTATTGTGAAACAAGAAAACTTCAATGCTTATGTTGGCAGACAATTGCAACGTAATGCTTATATGATTGAACGCTTGAGTGATTATATGTCTAGAGTTAAAGGTGAATTGAAACTCATTAGAAAACATGCTTCTATGGTTACCACTCAAGTAGAATAAGTACTTAATGCCCAGAATAATTTGCGCAATGAATTAAATAGTAAGAATAATGACTATGATGTTAGAGTTGCAACTAGAGGTGCTAAAATGACTCATGAACCTTTGTATCCTGAAGGCCACCCTAAGAGAATTGAGCAAGATTCTCAGAGAGCTAATTTAGATGCACCTAGTTATCCTAAGAAGAAGAAAAAGAAAAATGATAGGACTTTGCATGCTTCTAGTGAACATGTAGCTGACACACCTGAGAATCCCAATGATATATCGGTTTGTCATGCTGAGGCACAATCTGGTAATGAACATGAACCTAGTGATAATGTTAATGATGATGCTCAACCTAGCAATGATAATGACGTAGAGATTGAACCTGCTGTTGATCTTGATAACCCACAATCAAATAATCCACGTTATGATAAGAGACTTTTTTGCTAGGAAGCACGGTAAGGAAAGAGAACCATGGGTTCAGAAACCCATGCCTTTTCCTCCTAAACCATCCAAGAAAAAGGGATGAGGATTTTGAGCGCTTTGCTGAAATGATTAGACCTATCTTTTTGCGTATGTGTTTGACTGATATGCTTAAAACAAATCCTTATGCTAAGTATATGAAAGATATTATTACCAACAAAAGAAAGATACCCGAAGTAGAAATTTCCACCATGCTTGCCAATTACACTTTTAAGGGTGGAATACCTAAGAAACTAGGAGATCCAGGAGTACCTACTATACCTTGCTCCATCAAAGGAAACTATGTTAAAATTGATTTATGTGATCTTGGAGCCGGTGTTAGTGTTATGCCTCTCTCTTTATATCGTAGACTTGACTTAAGTAAGTTTACACCTACTGAAATATCTTTGCAAATGGCTGATAAATCAACTGTTATACCTGTTAGTATTTGTGAGGATGTGCCTGTTGTGGTTGCAAATGTTACTATTCTAACAGACTTTGTTATACTTGATGTTCCCGAGGATGATAGTATGTCTATTATCCTTGGTAGACCCTTTTTGAATACTGCAGGGGCTGTTATTGATTGCAACAAAGGCAATGTCACTTTTCATGTCAATGGTAATGAGCATACGGTACACTTTCCAAGGAAACAACCTCAGGTCCACAGTATCAATTCTATGCGAAAAATTTCAACTATTACTATTGGAGGTTTTGAATTTCCTCTTCCTACTATCAAGAAGACATATGATATCCTTATTGTTGGGGACATACATATCCCCATTGAGGTAACCTAGTGTTATTCGAAAATTCTCCGGTTTCATATTATTCGAAAAGAGTTCACTAACAAGACCTGATCAACCTTGTTAATGGATTCCTTTTGACGAGCATGAGATGGGTGAATCTAGATAGCACAACTTTTTGTACCCTCCTTTTCCTTTCTGTTAATTAGATTAAATAAAGAAAAAATTGTATTTTGTGTCTGTTTCAGAACTTATCCGTGCAATAAAAAATACCCCAAAAATAAAAGTTCTCCAAATGACCTGAAAATGAAATATGATTTTTTCTAGAATATTTGAGAATATATGGCACAGAAAACACAGCAAGGGGAGCAAACACCTGGCCACGAGGGTCCAGGGCGTGCCCACCCTTACAGGGCGCGCCCCCTGCCTCGTGGGCACCACGTGCCCTCCCCCCTCCACTTATTCCTGCACCCATACCCTTCTTCTTCCTCCCAAAAAAATCACTATCCAGCTCAAGCATGAGTTCTAGCTCATCTTGCTGCCATTTTTGATCTCCTTGCTCAAAGCTCCATTCACAAAACTGTTTGGGAGATTGTTCCTTGGTATGTGACTCCTCCATTGCTCCAATTAGTTTTTTTTCTAGTGCTTTATTTATTGCAATTTTTTTGCTGCTATGGTGACCTTGTTCTTGAGCTTGCATGTCAAATTTCTCTGGTCCCAAGTAGTTCTAATGCATGATATAGTCTCTAGACACTTGTAGGAGTTGTTGCTATCAATCTTGTTGAGTTTGGTTCACTTTTGTTTTGAGTTACTAAAAAAATTCAGAAATTTTCAGAGGAGGAAAATGATAAAGAGATTCTTGAGAGGCTCCTCCAGTAAAAGTTCAGAGGACAAGAAGAAGGAAGAAAATAAGAAGCCCAAATATAATCTTCCTCGCACTTCAGAAGTTCGGCCGTGCGAATGGCCTTGTAACGAGTTCATGAAAGCCGCCGGGATTTACGAAGACTTTTATTATTTGGCGAACAATGCAGGCCTCACCGACTTCCTCCGCGACCAGCGTGAACAGTATCTCTTACTTACCAATATTTTTACACAAAACTTTCATTTTCACGCTAAGAAAACACCACCTTCAGTGGAGTTTCGTTTATATGATGAGGTTAAGGAGATGTCATTCTTTGAGTTTTGTGAAGTATGCAAGATACCCTTTGAAGGTAGACTTGATGAACCATGTCATGAAGACGTTGAAGGGTGTATTGACATGATAGATGTAGGGGAAACTAGGCAAGTTTCAGGGGCAAGAATTACAAGTATACATTTCCATGTTCTGCGTTACTTTGCTTTATTTGCTAGTAGATGTTTAATTGGTCGCGGAAATAGTGGGAATCTTAGTGCCCCTGATATTGTCATTTTGCGCCACACTTTGTTTCAGGACACAACTTTTAGCTTGAGTGTTGTCGTTGCTAAATGATTAAGTCTGAACCGCACCAAAGGTCCGTCTTTGGAGGCATCTTTGCTTCTCGCCTTGCTGAACATTTTAGAATACCTATTAGGCATCATGAGAAGGAAGAAAAATTGCTTGCCCATGTTTATCTAGATTATAAAAGTATGATAGCACATGATTTTATTGTTAAAGACAAGGAGAAGCTGCTTAATTATAAATTGAGGTTTGATGAAAAATATTGTGAGATTGTTACGTTGCCTGCACCATCTCAGTTTGATCTGTTTTCAGGCATATACCTCGTTACGTCAGATGCCTTCTACAAGTACGAGAGCCAGGCACGAGCTTCAGAGCCTGAGCCGGAGCCACCACTCGATCCTTACCGCCAGTCTGTTTATGGGTGGGATCCGGATGAGCTTGCCAACCAGTGGCACCCAGAGGACACTTCTCAGTACACTGGAGAGAGTAGCTTTGATCCGTGGCCATAGATCAACTTAGGCTAAAAGCCTAAGCTTGGGGGAGTACGTGTTTCTCACCTACATTACATTCCTGTTCACACACTTATTCTAGTCGTCGGTGCTCACACTCTTTCATTGTACCATCCATGCTTAGTTTCATTTCTTTTTCTTAGTCTTTTTCTTGTGTGTTAGAAAACCTTAAGAAAAAAAATAGTTGTAGTTTTTAGCTAGTTTACTTTCCATGCTTGTAGTAGTAGTAATTAAAAGAAAACCCAAAAAGATTTCTCGTTCTTCTTTTGCTTGTTGGGAGCTTTCCCGTGTAGATAGTTTCTTTTCTTTTATTTGGGGGTCAAGAGTAGAAGACCATGATTGAAAATGCTTAGTGGCTCTCATATGATTTATTGTTGATTTAACTTTGAGGCATATTACCTTGTCTTCTCTCTTGTATTAAATGCTCGCAGATTCTAGCTTAGTCCAATGCACGTACACTAATATTATTATCCACACCGTTCGGTCGTGCGAGTGAAAGGCAATAATGATGATATATGATGAACTAATTGAGATGGGAAAAGCTGGTATGAACTCGAACTCTCTTGCTTTGTAAATATGATAGTTCATCGTTCCTGATTCAACTTGTTATGAATGAAACATGCTTGCAATGACAATTAGAGATCATAGCTGCTTATGCCATGCTTAATTAGTTGAGAGTTTATAATGGTCTATCTTGCGTGCCAACATGATATTAAAGTGGTTGTGATGTGGTATGATGGGGTGGTATCCTCCTTTGAACGATTCAAGTGGTCTGACTTGGCACATGTTCACGCATGTAGCTGAAACAAATCAACATAGCCTCCACGATATTTATCTTCATGGTGATTTATATCCTACTCATGCTTGCATTCACTGTTGATTAATTTTAATGCATGTTCATGACTGTTGTCGCTCTCTAGCTGGTTGCTTCCCAGTCTCTTTCTAGCCTTCACCTGTACTAAGCGGGAATACTGCTTGTGCATGTTGGGGATCGTAGTAGAAATCAAAAAAATTCTACGCATCACCAAGATCAATATGTGGAGTCTACTAGCAACGAGAGAGATGGGAGTGCATCTACATACCCTTGTAGATCGCGATGAGGAAGTGTTACAAGAACGCGGATGAAGGAGTCGTACTCGTAGCGATTCAGATCGCGGTTGATTCTGATCTAAGTGCCGAACAACGGCGCCTCCGCGTTCAACACACGTGCAGCCCAGTGACATCTCCCACACCTTGATCCAGCAAGGAGAGAGGGAGAGGTTGGGTAAGACTCCGTCCAGCAGCAGCACGACAGCGTGGTGGTGGTGGAGGAACATGGCACTCCAGCAGGGCTTCGCCAAGCACCGCAAGAGACGAGGAGGGAGAGTGGTAGGGCTGCGCCAAGAGGGAGATGATCTCATGTGTCTGGCAGCCCCAAAAAACCCCACTATATATAGGAGGAGGGGAGGGGCTGCGCCCCCATCTAGGGTTCCCTCCCTAGGGGTGGAGACAGCCCCCAAAACCCATCTAGGGTGCAGCCAAGGGGGGAAGAGAGGGGGCGCCCTAGGGTGGGCCTTAAGACCCATCTGGACCTAGGGTTCGCCCCCCTCCCACTCTCCATGCGCCTTGGGCCTTGGTGGGGGGCGCACCAGCCCACCTGGGGATGGTCCCCTCCCACACTTGGCCCACGCAGCTTTCTGGGGCTGGTGGCCCCACCTGGTGGACCCCTGGGACCCTCCCGGTGGTCCCGATACGTTACCGATAGCGCCCGAAACTTTTCCAGTGACCAAAGCGGGACTTCCCATATATAAATCTTTACCTCCGAACCATTCCGGAACTCCTCGTGACGTCCGGGATCTCATCCGGGACTCTGAACAACATTAGGTAACCACATATATCTATTTCCTATAACCCTAGCGTCACCGAACCTTAAGTGTGTAGACCCTACGGGTTCGGGAACCATGCAGACATGACCGAGACAACTCTCCAGCCAATAACCAACAGCGGGATCTGGATACCCATGTTGTCTCCCACATGTTCCACGATGATCTCATCGGATGAACCACGATGTCAAGGATTCAATCAATCCCGTATACAATTCAGTTTGTCTACCAGTATAGTACTTGCCTGAGATTCGATCGTCGGTATCCCTACACCTTGTTCAATCTCGCTGCCGGCAAGTCTCTTTACTCGTTCCGTAACACATCATCCCGTGATCAACTCCTTGATTACATTGTGCACATTAGATGATGTCCTACCGAGTGGGCCCAGAGATACCTCTCTGTCACACGGAGTGACAAATCCTAGTCTCGATTCGTGCCAACCTAACAGACACTTTCGAAGATACCCGTAGTGCACCTTTATAGCCACCTAGTTACGTTGTGACGTTTGGTACACCCAAAGCATTCCTACGGTATCCGGGAGTTGCACAATCTCATGGTCTAAGGAAAAGATACTTGACATTTAGAAAAGCTTTAGCATACGAACTACACGATCTTGTGCTAGGCTTAGGATTGGGTCTTGTCCATCACATCATTCTCCTAATGATGTGATCCCATTATCAACGACATCTAATGTCCATGATCAGGAAACCGCAACCATCCATTGATCAACGAGCCAGTCAACTAGAGGCTCACTGGGGACATGGTGTTTGTCTATGTATCCACACATGTATCTGAGTTTCCTATCAATACAATTCTAGCGTGGATAATAAACAATTATCATGAACAAGGAAATATAATAATAACCAATTTATTATTGCCTCTAGGGCATATTTCCAACAGTCTCCCACTTGCACTAGAGTCAATAATCTAGTTCACATCGCCATGTGATTAACACTCACAGGTCACATCGCCATGTGACTAACATCCAAAGAGTTTACTATAGTCAATAATCTAGTTCACATCACTATGTGATTAACACTCAATGAGTTCTGGGTTTGACCATGTTATGCTTGTGAGAGAGGTTGTAGTCAATGGGTCTGCAACATTCAGATCCCTATGTATTTCGCAAAACTTTATGTCATATCATAGATGCTGCTACCACGTTCCACTTGGAGCTATTTCAAATTGTTCCTGCATTATACGTATCCAGTATCTCTACTCAGAGCTATCCGGATAGGTGTTAAGCTTGCATCGACGTAACTCTTTATGTCGAACTCTTTATCACCTCCATATTCGAGAAACATTTCCTTATTCCTCTAAGGATAATTTTGACCGCTATCTAGTGATCCACTCTTGGATCACCTTTGTACCCTCTTGCCAGACATGTGGCAAGGCACACATTAGGTGCGGTACTCAGCATGGCATACCGTATAGAGCCTATGACAAAAGCATAGGGGACGACCTTCGTCCTTCCTCTTTCTTCTGCCGTGGTCAAGCTTTGAGTCTTACTGAACTTCACACCTTACAACTCAGGTAAGAACTCCTTCTTTGACTGATCTATTTTGAACTCGTTCAAAATCATGTCAAAGGTGTGTGTTCTTTTGAAAGTATCATCAGGCGTCTTGATCTATTTCTATAGATCTTGATGCCCAATATGTAAGCAGATTTATCCAGGTCTTCCTTTGAAAAACTCCTTTCAAACAACCCTTTATGCTTTCCAGAAATTCTACATCATTTCGGATCAACAATATGTCATTCACATATACTTATCAGGAATGTTGTAGTGCTCCCACTCACTTTATTGTAAATACAAGTTTCTAACAAACTTTGTATAAACCCAAAAACTTTGATCACTCCATCAAAGCGTATATTCCGACTCCGAGATGCTTGCTCTAGTCCATGGAAGGATCGCTGGAGCTAGCATACCTTTTAGCATCCTTAGGATCGACAAAACCTTTCTGATTGTATCACATACAACCTTTCCTTACGAAAACTGGTAAGGAAACTTGTTTTGACATCCATATGCTAGATTTCATAAATGCAGCTAATTCTAACATGATTCCAACGGACTTAAGCATCGCTACGGGTGAGAAAATCTCATCGTAGTCAACTCCTTGAGCTTGTGAAAAACTCTTCGCCACAAGTCGAGCTTCATAGACGGTGACATTATCGTCTACGTCCGTCTTCTTCTTAAAGATCCATCTATCTCAATGGCTTGCCGATCATCGGGCAAGTCCACCAAAGTCCATACTTTGTTTTATTACATGGATCCTATCTCGGATTTCTCGGCTTCTAACCATTTGTCGGAATACGGGCCCACCATCGCTTCTCCATAGTTCGTAGGTTCATTGTTGTCCAACAACATGACATCTAAGACAGGATCACCGTACCACTCAGGAGTAGTACATATCCTTGTCGACCCACGAGGTTCGATAGCAACTTGATCCGAAGCTTCATGATCACTATCATTAGTTTCCTCTTCAACAGTCGTCGGTTCCATAGAAACATATTTCTGTGTTGCACTACTCTCCGGTTGAAGTGAGGGTTCGACAACCTCATCAAGTTCTATTTTCCTCCCACTCAATTCTGTCGAGAGAAACTCCTTCTCGAGAAAGGACCCGTTCTTAGCGACAAACATTTTTCCCTTGGATCTGAGATAGAAGGTATACCCAACTGTTACCTTTGGGTATCCTATGAAGATGTATTTGTTCGCCTAGGGTTCGATCTTTTTCCGGCTGAAGCCATAAGCATCGCAGCCCCAAACATTAAGAAACGACAACTTTGGTTTCTTGCCAAACCATAGTTCACACGGCGTCGTCTCAACAGACTTAGATGGTGCCCTATCTAAAGTGAATGCAGCTGTCTCTAATGCATAACCTCAAAATAATAGCGATAGACCGGTAAGAGACGTCATAGATCGCACCATATCTCATAAGGTTCGATTACGACGTTGGGACACACCATTACGCTCTGGTGTTCCAGGTGGCTTCAACTGCGAAACAATTCTACAATGTCTTAAGTGATTGCCAAACTCATAACTCAGAAAATCTCCCCTTGATCAGATCGTAGGAACATGATCTTCTTGTTATGATGATTCTTCACTCTGAAATTGCTTGAATTTTTCAAACGTTTCAAACTTTTTCTTCATTAAGTAAATATACCCATATTTACTCAAATCGTCAGTGAAGATGAGAAAATAACGATATCCACCACACGCCTTAATTCTCATTGGATCACACACATCAGCATGTATGATTTCCAACAAGTCACTTGCCCGTTTCATTGTACCTGAAAACGTGATCTTAGTCATCATGCCCATGAGGCATGGCTCGCATGTGTCAAGCGATTCAAAATCAAGTGACTCCAAACATCCATCAGCATGGAGTTTCTTCATGCATTTTATGCCAAAATGACCTAAGCGGCAGTGCCACTAGAAAGTGGTACTATCATTATTAACTCTACATCTTTTGGTGTTAATATTACTATCATGTGTATTACTATGATCGAGATTCAATAAACCATTGGGTGCATGACCATAAAGGTATTATTCATGTAAATAGAATAACCATTATTCTCTAACTTAAATGAATAATCGTATTGCAATGAACATGATCTAATCATATTCATGCTCAACGTAGACACGTGATAACATTTATCTCGGTTCAACACTAATTTCGAAGGTAGAGGGAGCATGCGATGGTGATCTTATCAACCTTGGAAACACTTCCAACACACATCATCACCTCGCCCTTAGCTAGTCTCCGTTCAGTCCGTAGCTTTTGCTTCAAGTCACTAATAATAGCAACTGAGCCGGTATCCAATACCCAGACACTACTAGGAGTACTAGTAAGGTACACATCAATAACACGTATATCAAATATACTTTGTTGAAGTTGCCAGCTTTCTTATCTACCATGTATTTGGGGTAGTTCCGCTACCATGTGACTGTTCCCCTTACAATAGAAGCCCTTAGTCTCGAGGTTTGGGTTCAACCTTGGGTTCCTTCATTAGAGCGACAACCGGTTTGCCATTCATGAAGTTTCCCTTCTAGCCCTTGCCCCTTTTGAAACCAGTGGTCTTGTTAAACCATCAACACTTGATGCTCCTTCTTGATTTCTACTTTTGCGGTCTTAAGCACCGCTAATAGCTCCGGGATCATTTCCATCCTTTGCATGTCATAGTTCATCACGAAGTTCTAGTAGCTTGGTGATAGTGTCTAGAGAATTCCGTCAACCAACATCTCATCTGGAAGATTAACTCCCACTTGGTTCAAGTGATTTTAGCACCCAGACATTCTGAGCACATGCTCACTAGTTGAGCTATTCTCCTCCATCTTGTTGGCAAAAGAACTTGTCAGAGGTCTCATACCTCTCAACACGGGCATGAGCCTGAAATCCCAATTTCAGCTCTTAGAACATTTCATATGTCTTATGGCGTTCAAAACGTCATTGGAATCCCGATTCTAAGCCGTAAAGTATGGTGCACTAAACTATCAAGTAGTCATCGGGACGTGTCTGTCAAGTGTTCACAACATCCACAGACAACGTTGTATGGGTTTGCACATCGAGCAGTGCATCAAAACCGTAAGCCTTCTGTGTAGCAGTGAGGACACTCCACGGACTACGGACCCAGTCCGCATCATTGCTTACAATATCTTTCAACTTAGTCTTTCTCTAGGATCGTATTAAACAGGGAGCTATAACGCAAGCTATTGGTCTACAACTTAATTTGCGAAGACAACTTAGACTATTGTTCATGACAATTAAGTTCATCTAAACAAATTTAGTGAACTCCCACTCAGATAGACATCCCTCTAGTCATCTAAGTGATGCATGATCCGAATCGACTATGCCGTGTCTGATCATCACGTGAGACGGACTAGTCATCAACAGTGAACATCTTTATGTTGATCGTATCTTCTATACGACTCATGTTCGACCTTTCGATCTTCCGTGCTCTGAGGCCATGTCTGTACATGCTAGGCTCGTCAAGTGAACCCTAAGTGTATTGCGTGTGTAAATCTGGCTTACACCCGTTCTATGCGAATGTTAGAGCCTATCACACCCGATCATCACATGGTGCTTCGGAACAACGAACCTTAGCAACGGTGCACAGTTAGGGGGAACACAATTCTTGAAATTTTAGTGAGAGATCATCTTATTTACTACCGTCGTTCTAAGCAAATAAGATGTAAAACATGATAAACATCACATGCAATCAAATAGTGACATGATATGGCCAATATCATTTTGCTCCTTTTGATCTTCATCTTCGGGGCTCCATGATCATCATCGTCACCGGCATGACACCATGATCTCCATCATCATGATCTCCATCATCGTGTCTTCATGAAGTTGTCTTGCCAAACATTACTTCTACTACTATGGCTAATGGTTAGCAATAAAGTAAAGTAATTACATGGCGTTTTCAATGACACGCAGGTCATACAATAAAATAAGACAACTCCTATGGCTCCTACCGGTTGTCATATTCATCGACATGCAAGTCGTGATTCCTATTACAAGAACATGATCAATCTCATACATCACATATATATCATTCATCACATCCTTTTGGCCATATCACATCACACGGCACATGCTGCAAGAACAAGTTAGATGTCCTCTAATTGTTGTTGCAAGTTTTTACGTGGCTGCTATAGGTTTCTAGCAAGAACGTTTCTTACCTACGCCAAAACCACAACGTGATATGCCAATTTATATTTAGCCTTCATAAGGACCCTTTTCATCGAATCCGATCCGACTAAAGTGGGAGAGACAGACACCCGCTAGCCACCTTATGCAACTAGTGCATGTCAGTCGGTGGAACCTGTCTCACGTAAGTGTACGTGTAAGGTCGGTCCGGGCCGCTTCATCCCACGATACCGCCGAATCAAGATAAGACTAGTAACGGCAAGTAAATTGACAAATTGACGCCCATAACTACTTTGTGTTCTACTCGTGCAAGAAACTACGCATAGACCTAGCTCATGATGCCACTGTTGGGGATTGTAGCAGAAATAAAAAAATCTATGCATCACCAAGATCAATCTATGGAGTCTACTAGCAACGAGAGAGAGGGGAGTGCATCTACATATCCTTATAGATCGCGATGCGGAAGCGTTACAAGAATGCGTATGAAGGAGTCGTACTCGTAGCAATTCAGATCGCGGTTGATTCCGATCTAAGTGCCGAACAACGGCGCCTCCGCTTTCAACACACGTGCAGCCCGGTGACGTCTCCCACGCCTTGATCCAGCAAGGAGAGAGGAAGAGGTTGGGGAAGACTCCGTCCAGTAGCAGCACGACGGCGTGGTGGTGGTGGAGGAGCGTGGCACTCCAGCAGGGCTTCGCCAAGCACCGCAAGAGACGAGGAGGGAGAGGGATAGGGCTGCGCAATGAGGGAGATGATCTCATGTGTCTGGCAGCCCCCAAAACCCCCCACTATATATAGGAGGAGGGGAGGGGCTGCGCCCCCATCTAGGGTTCCCTCCCTAGGGGTGGCGGCAGCCCCCAAAACCCATCTAGGGTGCGGCCAAGGGGGGAAGAGAGGGGGGGCGCCCTAGGGTGGGCCTTAAGGCCCATCTGGACCTAGGGTTTGCCCCCTCCCACTCTCCATGCGTCTTGGGTCTTGGTGGGGGTGCACCAGCCCACCTGGGGCTGGTCCCCTCCCACACTTGGCCCACACAGCCACCTGGTGGACCCTCGGGACCCTCCCGGTGGTCCTGGTACGTTACCGAAAGCGCCCGAAACTTTTCCATGACCAAAACGGGACTTCCCATATATAAATCTTTACCTCGGGACCATTCCGGAACTCCTCGTGACGTCCGGGATCTCATCCGGGACTCCGAACAACATTCGGTAACCATGTATATCTATTCCCTATAACCCTAGTGTCACGGAACCTTAAGTGTGTAGACCCTACGGGTTCGGGAACCATGCAGACATGACCGAGACAACTCTCCAGCCAATAACCAACAGCGGGATCTGGATACCCATGTTGGCTCCCACATGTTCCACGATGATCTCATCGGATGAACCATGATGTCAAGGATTCAATCAATCCGTTATACAATTCCCTTTGTCTACCGGTATAATACTTGCCCGAGATTCGATCGTCGGTATCCCGATACCTTGTTCAATCTCGCTGCCGACAAGTCTCTGTACTCGTTCTGTAATACATCATCCCATGATCAACTCCTTGATCACATTGTGCACATTATGATGATGTCCTACCGAGTGGGCCCAGAGATACCTATCCGTCACACGAAGTGACAAATCCCAGTCTCGATTCGGGCCAACCCAACAGACACTTTCGGAGATACCCATAGTGCACCTTTATAGCCACCCAGTTACGTTGTGACGTTTGGTACACCCAAAGCATTCCTACGGTATCCAGGAGTTGCACAATCTCATGGTCTAAGGAAAAGATACTTGACATTTAGAAAAGCTTTAGCATACGAACTACATGATCTTGTGCTAGGCTTAGGATTGGGTCATGTCCATCACATCATTCTCCTAATGATGTGATCCTGTTATCAATGACATCCAATGTCCATGGTCAGGAAACCACAACCATCCATTGATCAACGAGCCAGTCAACTAGAGGCTCACTGGGACATGGTGTTTGTCTATGTATCTACACATGTATCTTAGTTTCCTATCAATACATTTCTAGCATGGATAATAAACAATTATCAAGAACAAGGAAATATAATAATAACCAATTTATTATTGCCTCTAGGGCATATTTCCAACAGTGCATCCACTTCCATAAACCACAAACTTATTCCTATGAGTCCACCATTCCTTCCTATATGCGGTATTTACCTGCCGTTCCAAGTAAATTTATATGTGCCAAACTCTAAACCTTCAAATGAAATTCTGTTTTGTATGCTCGAACAGCTCATGTATCAACTAGGGTTGTCTATATCTTCTATGCTAGGTGGGTTATTCTCACGATGAGTGGACTCCGCTCATCATTCATGAGAAAGTGGCCGGTAACTGAGATGCCGAGTCCCATGCTCAAAATCATAATAATTAAACAAAACTCCCCCAGGGTTGTTCTTGGTTTGGGCGGTACCCGTTGTTTTGGACCAGCCGTGGAGTGTGCTTGTTGGTGGTTGGGGGAGTATAAACTTTACCATTCTGTTTGGGAACCGCCTATAATGTGTGTAGCATGGAAGATATCGAGATTCTTGGTTGCTATGTCGACAATGAGAGTATACCACTCAAAATATTATTTATCTCTATTTAAAAATCGAACTCTGGCACCTCTACAAATCCATGCTTCCCTCTGCGAAGGGCCTATCTATTTACTTTTATATTGAGTCATCATCCTCTTATTAAAAAGCACCAGTTGGAGAGCACCTCTGTCATTTGCATGTATTACTATTAATTTGCATTGAGTATGAGCATGACTGGATCTCTTTTATCATGAATTACAATGTCTAGTCAGTCCTTGATCTTTAAAGGTGCTCTGCATTTATGTTTTGCGGTCTCAGAAAGGGCTAGCGAGATATTATCTTGTTATATCATATTATGATTGTTTTGAGAAAGTGTTGTCATCCGAGGTTTATTATTATTGCTCGCTACTTGATTATGCCATTGACATGAGTAGACATGGGACCTGAAAGTTATTGTGAATGTGGTTAGTTCATGATCTTTGCTGAAAACCTGAATGTTGGCTTTACATATTTACAACAACAAGAGCAAACAGAGTTTGTCAAAGTTTTTCTTTATCACTTTCAGTTTGTCAACTGAATTGCTTGAGGACAAGCAAAGGTTTAAGCTTGGGGGAGTTGATACGTCTCCAACGTATCTACTTTTCCATACACTTTTGCCCTTGTTTTGGACTCTAACTTGCATGATTTGAATGGAACTAATCCGGACTAACGTTGTTTTCAGCAGAATTGCCATGGTGTAGTTTTTGTGCGGAAATAAAAAGTTCTCGGAATGACCTGAAAATCCACGGAGAATTATTTTGGAAAATATAAAAAATATCTGCGGAAAGATCCACGTCAGGGGGCCCACACCCTGTCCACGAGGGTGGGGGCGCGCCCCTCCCCCTAGGCGCGCCCCCTGCCTCGTGGGCCCCCTGATGCTCCACCGACGTACCCCCGGACTCCATATATTCACTTTCGGGGACAAAAAAATCAGAGAGGAAGAATTATCGCGTTTTACGATACGGAGCCGCCACCAAGCCCTAATCTCTCTCGGGAGGACTCATCTGGAGTCCGTTCGGGGCTCTGGAGAGTGGAGATCGTCGCCATCGTCATCATCAACCTTCCTCCATCACCAATTCCATGATGCTCACCGCCGTGCATGAGTAATCCCATCGTAGGCTTGCTGGACGGTGATGGGTTGGATGAGATTTACCATGTAGTCTAGTTAGTTTTGTTAGGGTTTGATCCCTAGTATCCATTATGTTCTGAGATTGATGTTGCTATGACTTTGCTATGCTTAATGCTTGTCACTAGGGCCCGAGTGCCATGATTTCAGATCTGGACCTATTATGTTTTCATGAATATATGTGTGTTCTTGATCCTATCTTGCAAGTCTATAGTCACCTACTATGTGTTATGATCCGGCAACCCCGAAGTGACAATAATCGGGACCACTCCTGATGATGACCGTAGTTTGAGGTGTTCATGTATTCACTATGTGTTAATGCTTTGGTCCGGTAATCTATTAAAAGGAGGCCTTAATATCCCTTAGTTTCCACTAGGACCCCGCTGCAACGGGAGCGTAGGACAAAAGATGTCATGCAAGTTCTTTTCCATAAGCACGTATGACTATATTCGGAATACATGCCTACATTACATTGATGAACTGGAGCTAGTTCTGTGTCAACCTAGGTTATAACTTTTACATGATGAATCGCATACGACATAATTTCCCATCACCAATCCAATGCCTACGAGCTTTTCACATATTGATTGCTGCTTATTTACTTTTCCATTGCTACTATTACAAAAACTACAAAAACACTACCGTTACTTTTATTGTTGTTACCACTATGTCCATATTACTTTGATACTAAACTACCTTGCTGCAGATACTAAGTTTCTAGGTGTGGATGAATTGACAACTCAGCTGCTAATACTTAAGAGTATTCTTTGGCTCCCCTTGTGTCGAATCAATAAATTTGGGTTGAATACTTTACCCTCCAAAACTGTTGCGATCCCCTACACTTGTGGGTTATCAGGAGCACGGCCAGGGAGTGACCCCCTGTACCGAGGAAGCTGCCGTTGGATGTGGTCGTGAACTACCAGTGCAGCCGCCACAAGATCTTCATCATCCGATGAACAAATGAAGTGGTGGAAGAAAAACTCATCTCCACTATCCATACCTTTGTGGGCAAAGTGTCGATCACCTTGCGGTCGTGGTGGCAAAGAGGCCGCAATGATCAACTCGATGCAGCAGGGGTGGTTGGTGATAACCCACAAGTGTAGGGGATCAATTGTAGCCTCTTTTGATAAGTAAGAGTGTCGAACCCAACGAGGAGCTAAAGGCAGAACAAATATTCCCTCAAGTTCTATCGACCACCGATACAACTCTACGCACGCTTGACGTTTACTTTACCTAGAACAAGTATGAAACTAGAAGTACTTTGTAGTTTTTTGGATAGTTTTGCAAGAATATAAAGAACACGTAAATAAAACTAGGGGCTGTTAAGATAAAGAAATAATAAATTTAATGATAGTGAGTGTGGAAAAGTGGTGGTAGGAGTTGCGAAATTTCCCCTAAGCAATTGACTACATTACTAGACCGATAACAAGTTTTATGTGGGAGAGGCCACTGCTAGCATGTCATCCCTTACTTGGAATTCTATGCACTTATGATTGGAACTATTAGCAAGCATCCGCAACTACTAACGTTTATTAAGGTAAAACCCAACCATAGCATTATGATATATTGGCCCCCCTTCAATATCGTATGCATCAATTTCTACGCTAGGTTGAAGCTTCTGTCACTCTTGCCCTCCAATACGTAGTCCTATCAACATACAACTAACCCTATGGTGTGATCCACGCGCACGCTCATATGATGGGCACCAAAGGATAGCAACATAACCACAAGCAAATTATATCAATCATAGCAATTCACCAATCACCGATAGGACAACGAAAATCTACTCAGACATCATAGGATGGCAACACATCATTGGATAATAATATGAAGCATAAAGCACCATGTTCAAGTAGAGGGTACAGCGGGTTGCGGGACAGTGGACCGCTGTAGATAGATGGGGGAAGGTGATGGAGATGTTGGTGAAGATGACGGAGGTGTTGGTGATCGCCGTCACACGATGATGGCCCCGGTGGCACTCCGGTGCCACCGGAAGCGAGGGGGAGAGAGCCCCCTCCTTCTTCTTCTTCCTTGACCTTCTCCCTAGGTGGGAGAAGGGTTTCCCCTTTGGTCCATGGCCTCCATGGCGGCGGAGGGGCGAGAGCCCCTCTTGTAACATCCCAAATTTTCAATTTGGAATGTTATACATAGATTATACTGCATTGCATGTTTATTTGCATTTTTGTTCGTGGCGTTCCTCGAAATTCTAAGAAACTCAAGGACCTTCGGAGAGAGTTGAAAATTCTACCGTTTTGTATTTGAGTTCGCTCGAATACCGGTACGAGGACAATATTGGTTTTAGTTATTTTTCTCTCCTAAAAATATTTCTAAATACAATATATGAGCGGAGATAATATGACTTCTTCAAAAGAACAGAAATATTGGAGGAAAAATGTTAAAATCACTTTTGGTATTTTTTTTCTGGATTTATTTGCGATTTTATTTGCATAGGAAAATGCACGTTTTTCAAAATTTCATTTAGGTCTGGGAAAAATGTTCATTTTGTCCTAAATATTATTAGAGGACGGTGAAAATTTATTTCGGGATTTTTGGAGTCCGTTTAGTATTTTTTTCGTTAGTTTTGCTACGTCAGGACTCTTTTAGAAAAAAAAAGCGAACCGACTCCGGGCCGTGTTAGCCCAGGACTCTGGGCTTTATAAGTCGCGCCCCCGGCCCGAGGCAGCCAGCCCGCTCGCCCGCCCCTGACCTAGCGCCGCCGCCGCCTAGTCGCCGCCCGCCACCGCACCCCGCCGCCTAGCCCGCCAGAGTAGCCGCCGCCGGATCTTCGCCGGAGTTCGCCAATTTCGAGGTAGCCATCGTTTTTTTAAAACCGATCGGTTCTTTTCGTAAAACCGTAGATTCATTTTTTTAGGTTTAGATCGGTTCGGTTTTCTTCGGTTTAACTATTTAGCGGACGATCGTCCGTATGTTCGTTTTAACGAACGCTTTTCGTCCGTTAGCCGCAGACAGCGAACGTTCGTTTGTTAGCCTGTTCGTCAGTTTTCTTTTTCGGGGTATTTATCCGCGATTATTCCGATCGCGATTTCTGCCCAGATCTTGTTTTTCGTTTTTCTTTTCGCTCGAGAGTCGGAATCAGGTGATTCAAAATCCCAGATCTTCGCCTTGATGCTTTCTTTCCGTTTAACCAATTTCAACAAAGTTTTGGCTACTGTAAAATTTGACTTTAGATCAATTAGTAACCGGAGCTCGTTTCTTTCGCAGTTTGAGTTTCGTTGCTTCTTTCGATTTGATTCTTTTTGCAAACCGGAATCCTTAAGTTGAACTTTCTGGTTAGATCTTATCTTTTGGAGTTTTGTTTGTGCATCATTTCTTTTTTGCTTATGTATGCTATTGTTTGCTTGCGATTGAATACCCGGACTATGAAGCGTGCTACAACGAGTCCCTAGGTTTTGTGAATCGTCAGCAAGGCAAGTAACACTTTGATCATACCCTTTATTACGCATTAGATCGAACCCTCACACATTGCATGAGTAGGATCTCTTAAATTGTGGGACTGGGAAGTAGTTTGAGGTAGAACCTATTACCTGCATTATTTTCAAACCCTTGGGAGTTACCTCTACGTTTGCTTAGGTTGCTATGCTATGCTCGTAGACGTGGTTTGGGTTTGAGTGAAATCCATGACAGATGTGAGTTTTAATTAAGGATTCAACTTAAGGTGGCTACTTGAAGACACATCTGGGTGGATTGGTTGCAGGGCACCTGGGGAACCCAGTGTTGTCCTAGGAAATCCCGGGGTTCCGTGTGATTTTTCCTATGGAATGCCACCCAGGCTCAAAGGGATCATAAAACTATTCATGCTAGAAACTTCTGTGTGCAGCCACATGCCAATATGGACTCTGGCATAGTTGAGTAAGTTGTGGGAAACCTTTCTGTGATGGGCTAGCAGATGTAGAGGGATTGTAGGTATACCGGCCTATCTATCCGGTTAAGGGGACCTCTTCGGAAATACTGTGTCTCGGTCATCCGTTTCTCAAACACCATGCAGTGCGAGAAACCAAACGGAGGCGATCGAGTCTTGTGGGGAAAAGTGCACAAACCTCTGCAGAGTGTACAAACTGATCATGATTATCCGTGTCCCCGATTATGGACATCTTGAGTATCTGGTACTTGAATTATTGGTTGATCTTATCACTCTATAATTTAATTTGTTGGGTTAATGATTACTTTAATTTGGGATTGAGTTGGAGGTACCTTCTCAATGATTTTCAACCTACATGATAGTTAAAAATAAAATTTATTCCTTTGTTGTAGGGAAAAATTGGCTTTACGCAAAAACTTTAACCTTAGAGCCTCCACCAGCCAAAATTCGTATAGTATAGCCTTTATTCCGTTACTTGCATTCTGTGTGTTATCTTGCCAGCATATTCCATGTGTTGGCCCGTTTTCGGGCTGCAACATATTACGTTGCAGACTTTTCAGACGAGGAATAAGACGTTCGAGGTCGTTTGTCATGCACTCAGCTATGCCGTCGGAGTTGATGGACTCACTTATCTTTCAAGCCTTCCGCTGTTATTTTGTTAGATGGCCTTAAGCCATAGATTTTTGTAATAAGTTCTCATTGGAGACATTCGATGTAATAAGTGTGTGATTGCCACTCTTTTATAAATCCTCCAAGTACTGTGTGTGTCAGCATTACCGATCCAGGGATGACACAGAACACAGAGACTTCGGTTCATTCGGATCGTGGTCGCTACAAAGATGGTATCAGAGCACACGCTGACTATAGGACAAACCACTAAGACAGATGATGTCTATGCACGCTTCTACTCATGTAGACTATGTTGGGCCTCCAAGCGCAGAGGTTTGTAGGAAAGCAGCAATTTCCCTCAAGTGGATGACCTAAGGTTTATCGAACTCAGGGAAGTAGAGGTTGAAGATGGTCTCTCTCAAGCAACCCTGCAACTAAGATACAAGAAGTCTCTTGTGTCCCCAACACACCTAATACAACTAGGAGTTGTATAGGTGCACTAGTTCGGCGAAGATATGGTAAAATATAGATGATAGGAGTGGCAAAGCAAAGTAATATAAATCTGTAATAAAAAGTGCAGCAAGCAAACAAGTGGTAAACGTGAGCACAAATGGTATTGCAATGGTGGAAACAAGGCCTAGGGATCATACTTTCACTAGTGGCAACTCCCAACAACATTAACATAATCGAATCACATGATATTTCCCATAAAACATGCAATGGAGACGCACCCGGAGGTCATTCCTCCGTGGTCAAGAGAGGACGAGAATTATGTAGGGCTACAAAAGCACACCTCAAAGTTCGTAGTTCTCAATCTAAGGATTTCCCAATGTCACCGCGGCCATCCAAAGAGAGTCCCACAATCACCACAACATATCTAAAAGATAGTCAAAGACAAGCACCAAGAGACTCTCAATCTTCAATCAACACACAAGAGAGGAAATCACTCATGAAAATATTTTTCTAATCCATGTCCAATAGACCGCTGTCACCTTGGTCTCGGGGATTATACTAGATAAAGACAAGTGAGTACATCAATCCAATACATAGAGGAAGGGGAAATATCATGGGATCACCCTAGATTAACATAGCCTATGATCACAACGAAGATCACATCATGGGAGAGAGAATTGACCACATAGCTACTGGTAGAAACCTCAGCCCCGAGGAGGAACTACTCCCGCATCCTGGAGGGAGGAAGCAACGTCGATGGAGATGAATCCGGGGGCACTTCCCCGTCCCGGCAGGGTGCCGGCACAGGAATTCTGGTCCCCCGAAGCTTGATGGCGATGGCGGCGGAGATCAGAATTGCGTCTGGAGAAAAGGGGTCTGGAATCAGGGTTTCCTCGACGGGTGTTAAATATATGCCAAAGGGGGTCGCCAGGGGAGCTAAGGGGGGCCCAGGCGCACCCCCCCCCCCCGGCGCGGCCTGGAGGGGGGCCGCGTGGCCAGGGCGCATGGAGCCCTGGTGGCCCCCCTCCGGCCCTACTTTGGCCGCATGGAAGCTTCCGGAATGCTGATTTTTTATATAATTTTTCCGGGATTTTTCTGGCAGTTTACGTAATGGGAAAACCTGAAATACAAAAACAGCAGAAAACAAAAATTGGCACTGGGGTGCACTGAGTTAATAGGTTAGTCCAAATATGATCAAAAGTGTATGGAAGTGTATAAATATCATAGCAATATCACACAAAAGAGGCATGGAGCAAGCAGAAATTATAGATACGTTTTGGACGTATCAACATCCCCAAGCTTAATTCCTGCTCGTCCTCGAGTAGGTAAATGATAACAAGCATAATTTCTGTGGTGACATGCTATTAACCATATAAGAACTTTTCACAGTCACATGACAAAAGCTTACTGAGACACTGAATCTGTAGTAATTAAGTTGCCTCATGAGAAAATCGCAAAGAACTGAAAGTTTTACAATATGATACTGAAACATCAAATAGATTTGTAGTGAGCATGGTGTGCAAACATGATAAAGTGGTATCTCGCTTGCCCCCTTTAGTGAAGCAAAACATAAATGCAGGGGCACCTCCAAGGTTTAAGTGACGACTAGATACAATGATTTCAGAATAAACGATATCATAATCATGCAAAAGACAATGGTACTTTGGGACAATGCACATTACACTCAGAATGACAATCATGCTCTCAGTAGTTGGTGCTTTAAAGAAGGTGGAGACTCTCGAACCGTGGCTTTTGTTGGCAAGGTTGAAAACCTGTGGTCGGAAACAAAAACTAAACATGTACCAGAGCTCTTGTTTTTTTTAAAACAAAAGTAATAATTATTTTTGGGGTATGCATATTTCGTCAACGAATGCTAGCAGATGACTCAATTACTTCTCGAGCTGGACAAGTTTCGAGGAACGGCTCCCGCATGAGGACGATCATATCCTCTTAATCTCCTTTGTTTATCACTGCCAAAGTTTTCTGATTTCTCATGAACAAAGCGTGAAGGAGGGTTTGTTTGTTGTATAATTTTTTAATGAGCCGGGCGCACTCTATGCCAGTTCCTTCTCGTATTATGGGTTTGCACATTAGACATGCAATCCCGGGGTGAAGCTTATCCAACTTAAAAAGATCATGAATTAACTACTACTTCCTCATGAGCTAAAACAGAGGCACAAAAGAGAAATGCTTTTTTGAATAATTTTGAGATGGTACATGAAAGTCTTCGTTAGGAATGGCAGGTAAATACCATGTATAGGAAGGTATGGTGGACTCATATGGCATAACTGGTTTAAAGGATTTGGATGCACAAGCAGTCAGTCCGCTTAGTACAGGCGAAGTTTAGCAAAAGACTGGGAGCGACCAACTAAAAGAGCAATGACGGTCATAATCATGCAGAGCGACAAAGCAACATTGAATCAGGCATGGAAGTTATATCGCTACTCAGAAATAAAAGATCATCAAGGCTTGACAGACTTTCTTTACAGTCTTTAATATGCGTGAGCATACGCCAAGTCAATCAAAATAAATTCTTGAAGGAAGATATCACTAAACCATACCACATCATAGGCAAACAAATCATGTTGGTACTCCAATAACACATTGGGAACCCCCCCAGCTATTTGAGACTAACCATAAGAAAACATGAACTACTAAGCACCATTATGCACGTAGCATTTTTATCATAGACATATCAACCAATGCGACAGAAGCCAACTCTCTTAACAAGATAAGCATGATAAATAAAGAGAGTTCCAGCGACCAACTAAACAAAATATATTTAAAAAGATAAGCATGGAAACTAAGAGCTAAGCATGACAGTAGCTATTGAAGGACAAAGAACACACACAGCAAGGATACACATGAAAATTCTATGTTATGTTCTAGGTTGAAGTGGAGCGTGTTTCTCTCCCACACAAAGAAAGCTGAGTTCCAACTCGTTATGAACAGCAAGCAAAGCTAAAGAAAACTAAAAAGGAAACTAAAAGCAAGACAATCCAAGCATAGCACATAACACATGAAGTGATAAAAATATAGTGGAACGAAAGACGAACTGATAATTGTTGATGGAGAAGGGGATGCACGGGGGCATCCCCAAGCTTAGACGCTTGAGTCTTCTTGAATATTTCTTGGGGGTGCATGGGGGCATCCCCAAGCTTGAGCGTTTGACACTCCTGAATCTTTTTATCATCTTCCCTCGCACACTTGAAAACTCCCTTCATACATAACTCATCATAATCTGATTAGCGAGGTTAGTACCCTTAATAAAATAATTGTTCCTTGCCAGAAATAAGGATATTCTTGAAGGTCTACTGTTTCTCAAGATTGCCAAATGTTTTTGCAAAGAAAAAGCAAGCTCAAGGTTTGCAAAATGAAGGAAAGGCAAAACAGGACAGAATCTGTGAAAAACAGACCAGCAGGTAGTAAATAATTTTTTCGGGGCACGTCTGCAACTCAAATCAAAAAACTCAGAACAGACGCCCGAAAGCCAATTGTATAGAGCACGCTGTCGAAAAAATTCAGACCAAAAAGATGATCTGGTGATTTTATACGAATTTTTCTATCCAAGGACAGAATCTGTTTCCTGGACAACACGTCACAACTTTTGAACTTTCTTGCAATCAGAGGCTAAACTTGGCACAAAGCTGAAAAATAAAGATACAATGATGTTGCTACAGTAGTAACAAACATCAAGACCACTAAAAACTGAAAGAACAAACTGAAAGCAAAGATAACAAGGGTTGTCTCCCTAGAGCTCTTTCTTTATAGCCAGAAAGATAGGCTTAAGACTTTAATGATGCTTTCGTAGGAATAAGAGTTGAAGAACAAAAGAGAGCATTGAGGAGCAAATACCAAACACATTTAAGCCTAACATGCTTCCTATGCATAGGAATATTGCAATAGAATAATTCATTGAAGCACAAAGCAATAAGCATAGGAAGACAAAACAAGTGCAGCTTCAAAACTTTCAACATAAAGAGAGGGAACTTAATATTATTGAAATATCTATAAGCATATGTTCCCTTCTCATAATAATTTTCAGTGGGATCACGAATAAACTCAACAATATAAGCATCGCATAAAGCATTGTTACCATGATCCACATGCAAAAAGGTACTCTTACTCTCCACATAAGCATAATCTTTCTCATTGGTAATAGTGGGAGTAGGACTATCATAAACAACATGAACACTATAGATTAATTGTGTATTAGGAAGATGGTGTTCAACAAGGGAGTAATTCCCTCCATGATTATGACAAGTTTCATAAGGATAATTTCTCCTTATGTCATAGGTACCTTTATAATCACTATAGATTGGAGTTATAACATCATCATAGTAGAGAAGAGCATTATCATTGCTAGCAACTATATTTGTAAACATGTTGTCTTTATTCTTACTAGCAAAAGAATTATCAATTGTCACATTACTAGTGGGTAAAGGATTTGCAATCCTATCATCCCCAAGCTTAGAGCTTTCCATATCATCACTTTCAGAGTTGGTACCAAAAAGATTTTCAAGATCATAAGTAGCATTATCATCATTTTCCCAATCACAATAAGTAACATGCATATCATAATCAAAATCATCTTCAATAGTACCTACGGACGTATCATCAAGATGATAATTAAGGCAATAAACTTCACCTTCTTCCTTAGACTTACAACCGTTAGGATAAAAGTTGATGGGAGGAATATGCTCAGGCCAGGTTGATACCCATTCTTCTTCATTCTTGCTCCTCTTCCTCCTCCTCTTCTTTTTCTTCTTCTTCATCTTAGGAGGGAGTGGTTGGAGATGAAGCTTCTCCACATATCCTGGTTTATCATTAGAAACAATAGGGGAAACTTGGGAGAAACTCTCCTTTTTATTAGCAGAAATATAAGAGATATTTTTATACTTTGGTAAAGTTCCCTCCTTTCTAATCTTACTTATGTAATCATTTTCATGGCAATTAACAACACAATAGAGATGACAATTTTGCAAAGTGTTTTTTATTCCTATGGCATTAACATCTAGCCAAGAAGTCTTTTCTGATAACTCCTCACACATCAAAAATAACATAAGCTCATCATAAAGATCAGAGGTGATCATGTTATCACACAACTGGTTAACAGTTATGTTTTGAAAGTGCATGCATTGAAAATTAAAGTGACCCTCTATACAGCAAAGTTCACAAGTAAAAGGATAAAGGTCACACAATTCTCTAGCAATTTCATTTAAATCTCTGACCCAAGTGATTGTTCTTTCATGCTTATGTTGCTTACAATACTTCTCTTCTTCAATCATAGGCCTTTCACAAGGTCTATCCACTCCACAAAAATTAACATGCTTATATAAAACTTCATTTTTGGGAATTGGGTCATGCATGTTGCAATCATCATGAACAATTTCATTTTCTTTGCAAGTCTCTTTAAAAGGTTTATGATACTTGATCCAATCCTCCTTAAGCATATTAAGATGTGAAGCAAAAGATTTGAGGAAATCAACAAGGAGTTGAGAATCAAGCCCAAACTTAGCACTAAACTTATTAAAACTTGTAGTTTCAACAAAGGACTTAATGCAATCATACTCATAAATTATACCTGACTCTTTACCTTTGTCGATCTCCCAATTTTCAGTGTTGCGTTTAATTCTTTCAAGGAGATCCCATTTAGCATTAATCTTTTCGTTTGTGAAAGAACCCATAGAGGAAGCGTCGAGCAAATCTTTATTCTGTCGAGAAAGCCTTGCATAGAAATTAGTAATAATCATATCTTTGGGGAGCCCATGGTTAGGACTTTTTAGCATTAACGTTTTCAGTCTCCCCCAAGCTTGAGCTATGCTCTCTCCGTCATGAGGATAGAAATTATAAACATAATTCCTATTCTCATGGACTTCATGAAGAGGATAAAACTTGGAGTAAAAGAGAGACTGGATCTCTTCCCAATCCAGCAGGTGAGAGTCATCTAGTAGCCTATACCATTCCAATGCTTTTCCTTTCAGTGACAAGGCAAATAATTTCCTCATGACAAACTCCCTTGATACACCTGCAAGCTTAAATAATGAACATAGTTGTGACAGATATAGCAAGTGTTCACCGGGATGTCTGTCTCCTGCATAATGATTAGCCAAAACATAATCGATAATACCAGCTGGTATTTTATAGGGCACAATTTCAGTAGGGGGAGGAGCAACCACCACAGGTGTGGGGCGTCTTCCCATAAGCAACGATCCAATAGCAAGGTTGTCCATAAGCATAACTAGTGAAATAAAACAAGAAACGAAAAGATTTAATTGCAAGATCTAAAGATATACCTTCAAGCACTCACTTCCCCGGCAACGGCGCCAGAAATAGCTTGATGTCTACGCATGCTTCTACTCCTGTAGACTATGTTGGGCCTCCAAGCGCAGAGGTTTGTAGGACAGCAGCAATTTCCCTCAAGTGGATGACCTAAGGTTTATCGAACTCAGGGAAGTAGAGGTTGAAGATGGTCTCTCTCAAGCAACCCTGCAACTAAGATACAAGAAGTCTCTTGTGTCCCCAACACACCTAATACAACTAGGAGTTGTATAGGTGCACTAGTTCGGCGAAGAGATGGTAAAATATGGATGATAGGAGTGGCAAAGCAAAGTAATATAAATCTGTAATAAAAAGTGCAGCAAGCAAACAAGTGGTAAACATGAGCACAAATGGTATTGCAATGGTGGAAACAAGGCCTATGGATCATACTTTCACTTGTGGCAACTCCCAACAACATTAACATAATCGAATCACATGATATTTCCCATAAAACATGCAATGGAGACGCACCCGGAGGTCATTCCTCCATGGTCAAGAGAGGACGAGAATTATGTAGGGCTACAAAAGCACACCTCAAAGTTCGTAGTTCTCAATCTAAGGATTTCCCAATGTCACCGCGGCCATCCAAAGAGAGTCCCACAATCACCACAACATATCTAAAGGGTAGTCAAAGACAAGCACCAAGAGACTCTCAATCTTCAATCAACACACAAGAGAGGAAATCACTCATGAAAATATTTTTCTAATCCATGTCCAATAGACCGCTGTCACCTTGGTCTCGGGGATTATACTAGATAAAGACAAGTGAGTACATCAATCCAATACATAGAAGAAGGGGAAATATGGTGGGATCACCCTAGATTAACATAGCCTATGATCACAACGAAGATCACATCATGGGAGAGAGAATTGACCACATAGCTACTGGTAGAAACTTCAGCCCCGAGGAGGAACTACTCCCGCATCATGGAGGGAGGAAGCAACGTCGATGGATATGAATCCGGGGACACTTCCCCGTCCCGGCAGGGTGCCGGCACAGGAATTCTGGTCCCCCGAAGCTTGATGGCGATGGCGGCGGAGATCGGAATTGCGTCTGGAGAAAAGGGGTCTGGAATCAGGGTTTCCTCGACGGGTGTTAAATATATGCCAAAGGGGGTCGCCAGGGGAGCTAAGGGGGGCCCAGGCGCCCCCCCGGCGCGGCCTGGAGAGGGGTCGCGTGGCCAGGGCGACTGGAGCCCTGGTGGCCCCCCTCCGGCCCTACTTTGGCCGCATGGAAGCTTCCGGAACGCTGATTTTTTATATAATTTTTCCGGGATTTTTTGGCAGTTTACGTAACGGGAAAACCTGAAATACAAAAACAACAGAAAACAGAAACTGGCACTGGGGTGCACTGAGTTAATAGGTTAGTCCAAATATGATCAAAAGTGTATGGAAGTGTATAAATATCATAGCAATATCACACAAAAGAGGCATGGAGCAAGCAGAAATTATAGATACGTTTTGGACGTATCAACAAACCCTAGATCACTCTTCTCTACTCATTTCTGACTTCTCTCCATTTTCTACTTCTTTAGGATGGTGGACCCAAGGAACAAGTTCACTCAACCGGATGAAGACACACCATTTGGACGACACTTGAAGGAAGTCACTAGGTACCTGAACATAGTAATACCAAGCTTTACCGGGACCTACACCGCCACTTTACCAGAAGAGGAGCAATGGAGCATTCAAGTTCAAATTCCCGGGAGAACCTTCGCACCATCCACTGAGCCAATAGAGTTTTCTTTTGATGCACCAACCTGGAGCCTAGGAAAGAGCATGGCCGCCCGCATCACGATGGGAAGGATCGGAGAAGTCTGCAAGCAGGAGCTAAAGGACACCATCTGCCAGATTTGTGGACGCCGAGATGAGCGTTGGGATATGATCAGCACCCGGAAGGATAGGTCCATTGCAGCGTTCATCCAGGAGTTGAACCAGCACATTCGACGACAGGAGCACCAGATGTGCGCTGGGATGATAGATGTGAAGAAGTCACTAAACAGGAATTTGGAGTTAGAAGAATAACTTAAGTCTACTCGTGACGGATACGAGGAGGAGATGTTGATACTAGTGGAGAAGAATGATGATTTGACAAGGAAACTAGGAGTATTCATGGGAGATCCAGCACCAGGAGGCGAAGAAGAGGAAGAAGAACCCAAGGAGATTCCTCTCGAAGATTACATTATCATTGACGACACGGATTCAGAACCCGATGATAGTAAAGACGAAGACTATGAAGATGAAGCTGGAGCAGACATCATGGAGTCTTCCACTGATCAATATTTTTAGATGACCACCCCGTGACTAGTAGTTTACCTCCACATAGTAGTATTTAGAGCACTCTTTGTAATGGTAGTTAGATTTGTAAGATCTTGCTTGAAATTGATTGGTGTGATATGATTGTGTTTGTTTCATGTGCATATGGGTAGTGATTTTCCCTTATACCTCATTTCTATTCTAATCTCTTCCCTCTACACCCATCAGATGCCTCCAAGACGTGAGCCCGGATTTGAGTTTCCCCCTGAGCTCACCCAGTTGATCCAGCAGCAGAACACCCTGATGCAACTTCTTGTCCAGAACACTCAGAACAACCAGAACAACAACAACAACCCTTCACCACCACCACCCGTGGACAACCTGACATGATTCTTAAGGTTGCAACTACCAGTGTTTGCTAGCAGCATCGAACCAATAGTGGCTGATGACTGGCTACGCAAGATTGGAAGGGATTTGATCACCGCCAATTGCTCAGATGCTGAGAAGGTGCGATTTGCCGCACACCAGTTGTCTGGACCAGCCGCAGTATGGTGGGAGAACTACACAACCACTTTCCCCATAGGCAATGTTACTTGGGAGCAGTTTCAGCAAGCTTTCCGTACTGCGCATGTCTCAACTGGAGCTATGAGCATGAAGAAGCGGGAGTTTCGCAACTTGCGCCAAGGAAACCGTACTGTAGCTCAGTACGTGGATGAGTTTAGTACCCTATCTCGTTATGCCCCAGATGATGTGGCCACCGATGCCGCTAAGCAGGAGAGATTTATGGAAGGGCTGAATGATGAGATGAGCGTACAGTTGATGGTGGCAACTTTCAACAACTACCAGGAGTTGGTATATAAAGCTCTTATGATTGAAGGGAAGCAGCAACAGATTGAAAGCCGCAAGAGGAAGTATGGACAAGGAAGGAATAATTCTGGAGCCCAGCAGAAGCCCCAACTCACTCCAAATTCGGGAGGATATACCCGTAACCATGGAATTCCCCACAACCACAATGGCCCTAAGAATGGAAATGGGAATGGAGCAAGTAGTAACCAGAGCTGCCCTACACCGTCCACACCCGCAAAGAAGGATTTCAGCCACGTCACTTGTTTCAAGTGCGGGAAGAATGGACATTATGCCAATAACTGCCCTGAAGCTAAGAATGGGAACGGCAATGGAAGCGCCGGGAAGAAGCCCAACCCGTTCAACAAAGGACAAGTGAACCATGTGACTGTGGAGGAGGTAGAAGAGCAACCATATGCTGTTGTCGGTAAGTTTTTGGTTAAGACATTTACCGCAATAGTTCTTTTCGATACTGGTGCATCGCATTCATACATTTCAAGGGGATTCGTAAATAGACATGGGATGTCCACCCGAGTTCTTAAGACCCCCATGTTAGTAATTTCACTAGGAGCAGAGTATATGGCACACCAAGGATATTTTCAGATGCCATTGACCATAGGACGCCACACTTTCCCCTCCGACCTAATAGTTCTGGAGTCACAAGGATTGGATGTGATATTAGGTATGGATTGGCTATCGAAGTATGGAGGTAACATCGATTGTGCCAGTAAGTCTATTTTGCTCACCACCCCGGAGGGAAAAAGGATTAAGTATGTATCCAGGCATTCGCCTATAAGGACGCAAGTACATTCTCTCACGGGAGTTGTTCAGGAGGAAGTGCCGGTAGTAAAGGATTATCCGGATGTGTTTCTAGAGGAGTTACCTGGCATGCTACCGGATAGAGATATTGACTTTTTGATTGAGTTGTTGCCTGGCACCGGACCAATATCTAAGAGACCGTATCAGATGCCAGCGAATGATCTGGAGGAGATCAAGAAGCAGATTAAGAAGTTATTGGAGAAAGGTTTTATTCGCCGAAGTTCATCACCATGGGGAGCCCTAGTGCTTTTGGTCGAGAAGAAGGATGGATCTTTAAGAATGGTCGTTGATTATCGTGCGCTGAATGAAGTGACAATTAAGAATAAGTACCCGCTGCCGATGATCAATGATTTGTTTGTCCAACTCCAGGGAGCGAAAGTATTCTCCAAGATAGATCTACGATCTGGATACCACCAATTGAAGATCCGAGAGAAGGATATACCTAAGACGGCCTTCACCACACGGTACGGGCTATATGAGTATACGGTTATGTCATTTGGATTGACTAACGTGCCTGCCTATTTCATGAGTATGATGAACAAGGTGTTCATGGAGTTCTTGGATAAGTTCGTCGTGGTATTCATAGATGATATTCTGGTGTACTCGAAGGATGAGGAAGAACATGCAGAGCATTTGCGGTTGGTATTGGATAAGCTCAGAGAACATCAGTTATATGCCAAGTTTAGGAAATGCGAGTTTTGGTTGAAGGAAGTTGGATTCCTAGGGCATGTTATATCGGGAGAATGTATAGCAGTGGACCCCGTCAAGGTGCAGGCAGTCACTGAGTGGTTGGCACCCACTTCAGTTGGAGAGATCCGCAGTTTTCTTGGACTCGCGGGATACTACCCGAGGTTCATAGAAAATTTCTCCAAGATTGCAAAGCCAATGACGACATTGTTGAAGAAGGAGACAAAGTTTGATTGGACTGAAGAGTGTGAAGAAAGTTTCCAGGAGTTGAAGAAATGGTTGACGACAGCCCCAGTGTTGATATTGCCAGATATACGCAAGGATTTCCAAGTGTACTGCGACGCTTCACGCGTAGGACTTGGAGGAGTACTTATGCAGGATGGAAGAGTTGTTTCCTATGCATCCCGTCAACTGCGACCGCACGAGTTGAATTACGCGACGCACGATCTGGAGTTAGCAGCTGTAGTGCACGCACTGAAAACCTAGAGACATTTCCTTATTGGAAATCGTTGTGATGTGTACACGGATCACAAGAGTTTGAAGTACATTTTCACACAGAAGGAGCTGAACCTCAGACACAGGAGATGGTTGGAGCTAATAAAGGATTCTGATATGAAGCTGCACTACCATCCAGGAAAGGCCAACGTCGTGGCAGATGCTTTGAGCTGGAAGAGTTATGCCAATACCCTAGTAAAAGGGGGATTGCCACAGGAGTTAGCAGAGGATCTCAGGGAGCTTCGTTTGGAGATAGTCCCTAGAGGTTTCGTGGCAACGTTGGAGGTTCAGTCGACATTGATGGGAAAGATACGTGAAGCCTAGAAGGATGACAAGGAAATTGCGGAGATATGGAAACGGATGAGTGAAGGAAAAGCCAAGGGATTTCGTGAGGACGAACACGACACCTTGTGGTTTGAGGATCGAATCTATGTGCCCAACGACCCGGAGATCAGGAAGTTGATACTGCAGGAAGCACATGATTCACCATACTCGATATACTTCGAAAACACCAGGATGTATTTGGATTTGATGGAACGTTTCTGGTGGACGGGAATGAAGAAGGATATTGCCGAGTATGTAGCCGTATGCGATGTATGCCAGAGAGTAAAGGCAGAGCATCAGAAGCCAGCAGGATTGCTGCAGCCTATGCCGATACCCGAATGGAAGTGGGAGAAGCTTGGCACGCATTTTATCACCGGATTGCCTAGGACCAAATCAGGATATGACTCAATCTGGGTAGTAGTGGATCGATTCACAAAAGTAGCCCACTTTATCCCTGTGAAAACCACATACACCAGTGCGAAGTTGGCCAAGATATACATGACCAGGATAGTATGTCTGCACGGAGTTCCGAGGACCATTGTATCAGATAGAGGAACACAGTTCACCTCAAAGTTTTGGCATTAGCTACACCAAACTTTGGGAACGAGGTTGGAATTCAGCACCACTTTTCATCCACAGACCGATGGACAGACCGAGAGAGTCAACCAGATCCTAGAGGACATGTTGAGAGCTTGTGCGTTAGATTATGGATCTAGTTGGGATGATAATTTGCCCTACGCGGAGTTCTCGTACAACAACAGTTACCAGGCCAGTTTGAAGATAGCACCGTTCGAGGCATTGTATGGAAGGAGATGCCGAACACCGTTAATGTGGGATGAAGTTGGAGACCGACAGTTGTTTGTACCACACTTGATTAAAGAGTCTGATGAGAAGGTGAAGTTGATTCGAGATAGATTGAAGGTAGCTCAGTCCAGGCAGAAGAGTTATGCAGACTCGAAGCGCAAGGATATAGCCTACGAAATCGGAGACAGAGCGTACTTGAGAGTATCGCCTCTGCGAGGAGTTAAACGTTTCGGAGTTAAAGGGAAGCTAGCCCCGAGATTTGTGGGACCTTACCGTGTTTTGGAACGCATGGGAGAGGTTGACTATAAGTTGGAATTGCCTGAAGGATTGTCAGGAGTGCACGACGTGTTTCACGTTTCGCAGCTTAAGAAGTGCCACGTGGAGATGTCCGACATACCGCTTAGAGACAAAGTACCCCTGGAAGCAATTCAGTTGGACAGTGATCTGACCTACGAGGAGAAGCCTGTTAAGATTCTCGAATTTTCGAGCAGAGTCACCCGTAGTAAGGTTATCAAGTTTTGCAAAGTTCAGTGGAGTCATCACACCGAGGAAGAAGCCACCTGGGAACGAGAAGATGATCTACGCAAGGACCACCCACACCTGTTCTCTAGCCAAGTCAAATCTCGAGGGCGAGATTCATTCTAAGGGGGGTAGGTTTGTAACATCCCAAATTTTCAATTTGGAATGTTATTCTTAGATCATACTGCATTGCATGTTTATTTGCATTTTTGTTCGTGGCGTTCCTCGAAATTCTAAGCAACTCAAGGACCTTCGGAGAGAGTTGGGAATTCTACCGTTTTGTATTTGAGTTCGCTCGAATACCGGTACGAGGACAGTATTGGTTTTAATTATTTTTCTCTCCTAAAAATATTTCTAAATCTATAATACCTAAATAGTTCATCCCCACTATGTTATTTCTCTTGACATGCAGCCCATCCACATCAGCAGGCTGGCCACATCATCACTCCACAACAGGCTTACATATGGGACCAACTAAAAGTTTAGCAATGCATTGAATGGCCACCTCACCTGCCAGTTACTACTACAGCAGGACTGACCGGACGCTCACTAGAGCTACAGAGTACAGAAGGACCTCACTCCCCCGCTTTCCCGTCACTATCCTTCACCAACCCTAAAAAAACTATCCTTCGCCAAATTTTCCCCACACTGAGCCCTCCTTGGGCCGGCGCCTCTCCACGCCGGTGGTCAGAGCCGGAGGACCCTTGATCTACTCTGGACCCTCCTCACGCCTGCGGCCTCGAACAGATCAGACGCGGCCCCACTTCTAGCGGGATTAAGAAGGAGCTCGCTGGCCTCTCCCAACTTCCTCACCGGCGCCATCAACGCCCACAACAGCCGGGGGAGCTTCCCCCATGTCATCACTGTGCCGGGCCTTCATCGCGTCGGCGGCCTCAGACGTGCCTGATGTGCTCATCCTCGTCGTTGCCCCAGATCCAGCGTGATGAGCTGGGCAAGGAGAAGCAAGCCGACCTCCCCCACCTCCTTGTCGCCGCCATTAAGGCGCGAAAGCAATCCCCCGCACAGAGGATTCATCAGTATTGGTCACCTCCACCGCTTATCAGGATCCCCCTTGCCGGTGTGATGTGTGCATCGTCCATCCGGCGTTTGTGGTGCCCTGATTCTCCTCTCCCTTTCGGCGAAGGTGCCTCCAACGTCATCTGAGTGGACGTCGCGCCGGGTAGGTCTTCAGCCAGTCGACACACTTCTTTTTGGTCTCGAAGGTCTACTCTGGTGGTCAGGTCGGGCTTGACGGCTTGAACTAGAAAAGCAAGTTGGCTTACTGCCCATTTTTCTCAGGACAGTGTTTCGTTCAGTAAGTATGGAAAGAACAATTTTGTTTGCAGCAGGTTTCAGATGGTACTGGCCTTTTGTGTTTGTTTTGCGCTGTGATTGTTTCAAACAGCTGCAAAAATATCAAGTGTACTTAGATTTCAGGCGAGTTGCTGCATATTGAGGTGTACTACATTTGGTTTGAGAGCAGATGATCGAGGTGAGATTAGTCTGCACGTCTGCAGTACAATTAGCTAGGAACGCTAAACAGGAAAGGTGGTTCAATCTTTTTTTTATTCAAGATCTAGAAGACATCCACTTCCTCTGCAGTACAATTAGCTAAGAAGTAATTGATGTTTGGCGCTTCCTCTCCTAATAATATCTGAGATGACGCTACACTTCCTCTCCCCACCATATCCACAAGTAACTGATGAATTGTTGTTTAAAGTCTGTGCTCCCTCACCTCATTTCCCATCGTCTTCCCGCATGGGCGGGTGTCTGCCACAGTGCCACACCACTCCTACTGCATCTGTCTGTCAGCAGATCCCTCCCATCTCGTCTACATTCACTATGATATATTGCTGTTTGCATCAAAAACTTGAAATTTATCAGGTGGTGTGCGCTGGAAGACGTCCAAGCAGTCATCTTCGTGGGCTCTTGACTGCATGCGCATACTCCTTCGAATTTTTTCATCCTATTGGTACACATATTCTTCCCAAGCTCTCTTTCATTGCTAATTCTAAATTTATCTGCTTCACTCAAATCTTAATTTACATTTGCTTCATTGATATGTAACAATTGCATTCCAATCATTTCATGTTGATGTCTGCATCACTTTCTGAGATACTATGTGCTGGACAAACCCAAGCGGTCATCTTCACTGGTCCAGTCACTTCATATGCACATGACTCCGATTCCAGACCCGTACTGGTACATGCTCTTCCCAACTAGCTCTTGGTGGCTAATTATGCAATTTTCTTTCCTTAATTCAAAATTGAATTGATAATTGTGATTTATATTTGCTAGAGTCAAATCAGAATTAAACACAAGGTCTTCATTTTTCCTCCCTGTGTTAGATAGATGTATACATGTAATCTCTTCCTGATGGTACATTTTAGATTCTTGGCCCCTTCATCCATTTCCGCCCCTTGGGTTTCTTAGGATTCCCAACATGGATATGCATACTCCTTCAATTTTTGCATCCTACTGGTACATATTCTTTACAAGTTCCCCTCCGTTGCGAATTCTGAAATTTTGTTTGCCTTCTCTAAAGTAGCTGAAGAATTAGCCCAACATCATGCTGACCAAGTTTCTATGAACATGAAAATTGATGATGCGGATCATGTACTTGCCCTAGATAACGTGATTGATAAACAAAGGGTATTCTATATAGGAATGAGTACTGATGCCTCTTCGAAGGACCCTATAAAATATCACCTCAAAAGAAGTTTCTCCATCCACAATATTAATTCATTGCCTCTGTTAACTGCACCAAAGGTTAGCAACTTTTTCATATTCATTCCTTCGGTTGTAACCGAGAAATATTGTCATATGCACTACCTTTTCTTTCATGCAACAACAGATTTATGACATTCAGTGCTTAAATACCCTTGGAGTTGTCGATGTTGGTGCCTTCTTAGATGATTTTTTTGGTCATGTAGGATTCCTTTGTTTAGGTACTCAAAGATGTATTGCACACTCCTAAATGGATGATCATGTGTGGTGTCATCTTCACGTCCGATGCTACTTCTCAAAGTGATACATTTTGATGTATTTGTCCCATTCTTCATCTCTGTGATTTCCTTTGTACTTCTTTGGAGTTGCAGTCAGAACGTTTTTGTGCATGACATGGCATCCTGTTGAAAAATAGGTGCATGTCAATAGCAGTAGTAGTCACACCTATGGCCTTCTCACCGTTTCTTCATCTAATTGCCAATACTAAATAATTTTTTGGCATGAGACTTGAACTTTTAGGGATACAATGCAATGGATACTGCCACATAAATGTCTTGCAGTCATAAGAATGTGGAACCGCAAGATGTTACTCCCTCCGTTTCAAAATAGATGACCCAACTTTATACTAACTTTGTACTAAAGTTAGTACAAAGTTGAGTCATCTATTTTGGAACAGAGGGAGTACTTTATAAATTGTTAATACAAAATTAATTCAGCAGTTAATGTATTCAAACTCAAATGATTTTAAAATAGTGATTTAAAATATAAGGCAGTTTACCAGTCAATGTAGGTATTAATATGGTAAATTGTTGGGGAACGTAGTATTTTAAAATTTTCCTACGACCACGCAAGATCTATCTACCAGATGCATAGCAACGAGAGGGAAGAGTGTGTCTACGCACCCTCGTAGACCGGGAGCGGAAGCGTCAAGTGACGCGGTTGATGTTGTCGAACTTCTTCGCGATCCAACCGATCAAGCACCGAACGTACGGCACCTCCGCGTTCAGCACACGTTCAGCTTGATGACGTCCCACGAGCTCTTGATCCAGTTGAGCTTCACGGGAGAGTTTCGTCAGCACGACAGCGTGGTGACGGATATGATGTGTTCACCAGCGCAGGGCTTCGCCTAAGCTCCGCGACGGTATGACCGAGGTGTGATTCTATGGAGGGGGGCACCGCACACGGCTAAAACAATTCAACTTGTGTGTCTTTGGGTGCCCCCCTGCCCCCGTATATAAAGGAGCAAGGGAGGGAGGCCGGCCGGCCCTTCCTGGTGCGGCTAGGGAAGGAGTCCTACTAGGAATAGGATTGCAATCCTATTCCTAGTAGGATTCACCAAAAGGAAGAAGGGGGAAAGGAATAGGAGAGGTGGCGCCCCCCCCCCCCAATCCTAGTCCAACTAGGAACCCTAGGTGGGGGCGCCGGCCAGCCCTATGGACTGCCTCTCTCTTTCCCTTTAGGCCCACTATGGACCATCCCCTCTCGTAGGGGGTTCCGGTAACCCCCTCCGGCATTCCCGATAAATCCGAAACTTTTCCGGTATACTTCCGGTGTCCGAATATAGCCGTCCAATATATCAATCTTTATGTCTCGGACATTCCGAGACTCCTCGTCATGTCCGTGATCTCATCCGGGACTCCTAACTACCTTCGGTACATCAATACTCATAAACTCATAATACCGATCGTCATCAAACGTTAAGCGTGCGGACCCTACGGGTTCGAGAACTATGTAGACATGACCGAGACTCATCTCCGGTCAATAACCAATAGCGGAACCTGGATGTTCATATTGGCTCCTACATATTCTACGAAGATCTTTTATCGGTCAGAACCGCATAACAACATATGTTGTTCCTTTTGTCAACGGTATGTTACTTGCCCGAGATTCGATCGTCGGTATCTCTATACCTAGTTCAATCTCGTTACCGGCAAGTCTCTTTACTCGTTCCGTAACACATCATCTCGTGACTAACTCATTAGTCTTTTGCTTGCAAGTCTTATTGTGATGTGTGTTACCGAGAGGGCCCAGAGATACCTCTCCGACACTCGGAGTGACAAATCCTAATCTTGATCTATGCCAACACCACGAATACTTTTGGAGACACCTGTAGAGCATCTTTATGATCACCCAGTTACGTTGTGACGTTTGATAGCACACAAGGTGTTCCTACGGTATTCGGGAGTTGCATAATCTCATAGTCATAGGAACATGTATAAGTCATGAAGAAAGCAATAGCAGTAAAACTAAACGATCATAGTGCTATGCTAACGGATGGGTCTTGTCCATCACATCATTCTCCTAATGATGTGATCCCGTTGATCAAATGACAACTCATGTCTATGGCTAGGAAACATAACCTTCTTTGATCAATGAGCTAGTCTAGTAGAGGCATACTAGGGACATACTGTTTTGTCTATGTATCCACACATGTACTAAGTTTCCGGTTAATACAATTCTAGCATGAATAAAAGACATTTATCATGATATAAGGAAATACAAATAACATCTTTATTATTGCCTCTAGGGCATATTTCCTTCAGTCTCCCACTTGAACTAGAGTCAATAATCTAGATTACAAAGTGATGATCCTCACACCCATGGAGTCCTGGTGCTGATCATGTTTTGCCCGTGGAAGAGGCTTAGTCAACGGGTCTGCAACATTCAGATCCGTATGTATTTTGCAAATCTCTATGTCTCCCTCCTTGACTAGATCGCGGATGGAATTGAAGTGTCTTTTGATGTGCTTTGTTCTCTTGTGAAACCTGGATTCCTTCGCCAAGGCTATGGCTCCAGTGTTGTCACAAAAGATTTTCATTGGACCCGATGCACTAGGTATTACACCTAGATCGGATATGAACTCCTTCATCCAGACTCCTTCATTTGCTGCTTCCGAAGCAGCTATGTATTCCGCTTCACACGTAGATCCCGCCACGACGCTCTGCTTGGAACTGCACCAACTGACAGCTCCACCGTTCAATAAAAATACATATCCGGTTTGTGACTTTGAGTCATCCGGATCAGTGTCAAAGCTAGAATCGACGTAACCATTTACGACGAGCTCTTTGTCACCTCCATATACGAGAAACATATCCTTTGTTCTTTTCAGATACTTTAGGATGTTTTTGACCGCTGTCCAGTGATCCACTCCTGGATTACTTTGGTACCTCCCTGCTAGACTTATAGCAAGGCACACATCAGGTCTGGTACACAGCATTGCATACATGATAGATCCTATGGCTGAGGCAAAGGGAATGACTTTCATTTTCTCTCTATCTTCTGCAGTGGTCGGGCATTGAGTCTTACTCAACTTCATACCTTGTAAAACAGGCAAGAACCCTTTCTTTGACTGATCCATTTTGAACTTCTTCAAAATCTTATCAAGGTATGTGCTTTGTGAAAGTCCAATTAAGCGTCTTGATCTATCTCTATAGATCTTGATACCTAATATATAAGCAGCTTCACCGAGGTCTTTCATTGAAAAACTCTTATTCAAGTATCCTTTTATGCTATCCAGAAATTCTATATCATTTCCAATCAACAATATGTCATCTACATATAATATTAGAAATGCTACAGAGCTCCCACTCACTTTCTTGTAAATACAGGCTTCTCCAAAAGTCTGTATAAAACCATATGCTTTGATCACCTCATCAAAGCGTATATTCCAACTCCGAGATGCTTGTACCAGTCCATAGATGGATCGCTGGAGTTTGCATACTTTGTTAGCACCTTTTGGATCGACAAAACCTTTTGGTTGCATCATATACAACTCTTCTTTGAGATATCCATTTAGGAATGCAGTTTTGACATCCATTTGCCAGATTTCATAATCATAAAATGCGGCAATTGCTAACATGATTCAGACAGACTTAAGCATCGCTACAGGTGAGAAAGTCTCATCGTAGTCAACTCCTTGAACTTGTCGAAAACCTTTCGCAACAAGTCGAGCTTTGTAAACAGTAATATTACCGTCTGCGTCGGTCTTCCTCTTGAAGATCCATTTATTTTCGATGGCTTGCCGATCATCGGGCAAGTCAACCAAAGTCCATACTTTGTTCTCATACATGGATCCCATCTCAGATTTCATGGCTTCAAGCCATTTTGCGGAATCTGGGCTCATCATCGCTTCCTCATAGTTCGTAGGTTCATCATGGTCTAGTAACATGATTTCCAGAACTGGGTTGCCGTACCACTCTGGTGCGGAACGTACTCTGGTTGATCTACGACGTTCAGCAGAAACTTGATCTGAAGTTTCATGATCATTATCATTAACTTCCTCACTAATTGGTGTAGGAATCACTGGAACAATTTCCTGTGATGTACTACTTTCCAATCCGGGAGAAGGTACAATTACCTCATCAAGTTCTACTTTCCTCCCACTCACTTCTTTCGAGAGATACTCTTTTTCTAGAAAGGATCCGTTCTTAGCATCGAATATTTTGCCTTCGGATCTGTGATAGAAGGTGTACCCAACAGTCTCTTTTGGGTATCCTATGAAGACACATTTTTCCGACTTGGGTTCGAGCTTATCAGGTTGAAGTGTTTTCACATAAGCATCGCAGCCCCAAACTTTAAGAAACGACAACTTTGGTTTCTTGCCAAACCATAGTTCATAAGGTGTCGTATCAACGGATTTAGATGGTGCCCTATTTAACGTGAATGCAGCTGTCTCTAAAGCATAACCCCAAAACGATAGTGGTAAATCGGTAAGAGACATCATAGATCGCACCATATCTAATAAAGTACGGTTACGACGTTCGGACACACCATTACGCTGTGGTGTTCCAGGTGGCGTGAGTTGTGAAACTATTCCACATTGTTTCAAATGAAGACCAAACTCGTAACTCAAATATTCTCCTCCACGATCTGATCGTAGAAACTTTATTTTCTTGTTACGATGATTCTCTACTTCACTCTGAAATTCTTTGAACTTTTCAAATGTTTCAGACTTGTGCTTCATTAAGTAGATATACCCATATCTGCTCAAATCATCAGTGAAGGTCAGAAAATAACGATACCCGCCGCGAGCATCAACACTCATTGGTCCACATACATCAGTATGTATGATTTCCAACAAATCTGTTGCTCGCTCCATGGTTCCAGAGAACGGAGTTTTAGTCATCTTGCCCATGAGGCATGGTTCGCAAGCACCAAGTGATTCATAATCAAGTGATTCCAAAAGTCCATCATTATGGAGTTTCTTCATGCGTTTTACACCAATATGACCTAAACGGCAGTGCCACAAATAAGTTGCACTATCATTATTAACCTTGCATCTTTTGGTTTCAATATTATGAATATGTGTATCACTACAATTGAGATCCAATAAGAATAGACCACTCTTTAAGGGTGCATGACCATAAAAGATATTATTCATTAAAATAGAACAACCATTATTCTCTGATTTAAATGAATAACCGTCTCGCAATAAACAAGATCCAGATATAATGTTCATGCTCAACGCTGGCACCAAATAACAATTATTTAGGTCTAAAACTAATCCCGAAGGTAGATGTAGAGGTAGCGTGCCGACGGCGATCACATCGACTTTGGAACCATTTCCCACGCGCATCGTCACCTCATCCTTAGCTAATCTTCGTTTAATCCGTAGTCCCTGTTTCGAGTTACAAATATTAGCAACCGAACCAGTATCAAATACCCAGGTACTACTACGAGCATTAGTAAGGTACACATCAATAACATGTATATCACATATACCTTTGTTCATCTTGCCATCCTTCTTATCCGCCAAATACTTGGGGCAGTTCCGCTTCCAGTGTCCAGTCCCCTTGCAGTAGAAGCACTCAGTTTCAGGCTTGGCTCCAGATTTGGGTTTCTTCGTGGAAGTAGCAACTGACTTGCTATTCTTTCTGAAGTTCCCTTTCTTTCCCTTGCCCTTTTTCTTGAAACTAGTGGTCTTGCTAACCATTAACACTTGATGCTCCTTTTTGATTTCTACCTCCGCAGCTTTGAGCATAGCGAAGAGCTCGGGAATTGTCTTTTGCATCCCTTGCATGTTACAGTTCATCACAAAGCCTTTATAGCTTGGTGGCTGTGATTGAAGAACTCTATCAATAACACTATCCTCGTCAACTTTGCAACCAAGTTGAGTCATATGATTGTAGTACCCACACATTCTGAGCAAGTGTTCACTGATAGAACTATTCTCCTCCATTTTGCAGCTGTAGAACTTATTGGAAATTTCATATTTCTCAATTCGGGCATTTGCTTGAAATATTAACTTCAACTCCTGGAACATCTCATATGGTCCATGACGTTCAAAACGTCGTTGAAGTCCCGGTTCTAGGCCGTAAAGCATGGCACACTGAACTATCGTGTAGTCATCAGACCGCGACTGCCAGACGTTCAAAGCGTATGCATTAGCGGAAGGGGGCTTGTCACCTAGCGGTGCTTCAAGGACATAATTCTTCTGTGCAGCAATGAGGATAATCCTCAGGTTACGGACCCAGTCCGTGTAATTGCTACCATCATCTTTCAACTTAGCTTTCTCTAGGAATGCATTAAAATTCAAAGGAACGGTAGCACGGGCCATTGATCTACAACGACATAGATATGCAAAACTATCTGGACTAAGTTCATGATAAATTAAAGTTCAATTTAATCATATTAATTTAAAGAACTCCCACTTAGATAGACATCCCTCTGGTCATCTAAATGATCACGTGATCCAAATCAACTAAACCATGTCCGATCATCACGTGAGATGGAGTAGTTTCAATGGTGAACATCTTATGTTGATCATATCTACTATATGATTCACGCTCGACCTTTCGGTCTCCAGTGTTCCGAGGCCATATCTGTATATGCTAGGCTCGTCAAGTTTAACCCGAGTATTTTGCGTGTGCAAAACTGGCTTACACCCGTTGTATTTGAAAGTAGAGCTTATCACACCCGATCATCACGTGGTGTCTCGGCACGACGAACTTTCGCAACGGTGCATACTCAGGGAGAACACTTATACCTTGAAATTTAGTAAGGGATCATCTTATAATGCTACCGTCGTTCTAAGCAAAATAAGAAGCATAATAAGATAAACATCACATGCAATCAAAGTATGTGACATGATATGGCCATCATCATCTTGTGCTTTTGATCTCCATCTTCAAAGCACCGTCATGATCACCTTCGTCACCGGCTTGACACCTTGATCTTTATCGTTACATCATTGTCGTCTTGCCAACTATTGCTTCTACGACTATCGCTACCGCTTAGTGATAAAGTAAAGCAATTACATGGCGATTGCATTTCATACAATAAAGCGACAACCATATGGCTCCTGCCAGTTGCCGATAACTTTACAAAACATGATCATCTCATACAAAACCGTATAACTCATCATGTCTTGACCATATCACATCACAACATGCCCTGCAAAAACAAGTTAGACGTCCTCTACTTTGTTTGTTGCAAGTTTTACGTGGCTGCTACGGGCTTTAGCAAGAACCGTTCTTACCTACGCATACAAAACCACAACGATGTTTCGTCAAGTATGTGTTGTTTTAACCTTCACAAGGACCGGGCGTAGCCACACTTGATTCAGCTAAAGTGAGAGAGACAGACACCCGCCAGTCACCTTTAAGCAACGAGTGCTCGTAACGGTGAAACCAGTCTCGCGTAAGCGTACGCGTAATGTCGGTCCGGGCCGCTTCATCTCACAATACCGCCGAAGCAAAGTATGACATGCTGGTAAGCAGTATGACTAGTATCGCCCACAACTCATTGTGTTTTACTCGTGCATATCATCTACGCATAGACCTGGCTCATGATGCCACTGTTGGGGAACGTAGTATTTTAAAATTTTCCTACGATCACGCAAGATCTATCTACCAGATGCATAGCAACGAGAGGGAAGAGTGTGTCTACGTACCCTCGTAGACCGGGAGCGGAAGCGTCAAGTGACGCGGTTGATGTTGACGAACTTCTTCGCGATCCAACCGATCAAGCACCAAACGTACGGCACCTCCGCATTCAGCACACGTTCAGCTTGATGACGTCCCACGAGCTCTTGATCCAGTTGAGCTTCACGGGAGAGTTTCGTCAGCACGACGGTGTGGTGACGGATATGATGTGTTCACTGGCGCAGGGCTTTGCCTAAGCTCCACGACGGTATGACCGAGGTGTGATTCTGTGGAGGCGGGCACCGCACACGGCTAAAACAATTCAACTTGTGTGTCTTTGGGTGCCCCCCTGCCCCCGTATATAAAGGAGCAAGGGAGGGAGGCCGGCCGGCCCTTCCTGGTGCGGCTAGGGAAGGAGTCCTACTAGGAATAGGATTGCAATCCTATTCCTAGTAGGATTCACCAAAAGGAAGAAGGGGGAAAGGAATAGGAGAGGTGGCGCCCCCCCCCCAATCCTAGTCCAACTAGGAACCCTAGGTGGGGGCGCCGGCCAGCCCTATGGGCTGCCTCTCTCTTTCCCTTTAGGCCCACTATGGACCATCCCCTCTCGTAGGGGGTTCCGGTAACCCCCTCCGGCATTCCCGATAAATCCGAAACTTTTCCGGTATACTTCCGGTGTCCGAATATAGCCGTCCAATATATCAATCTTTATGTCTCGGACATTCCGAGACTCCTCGTCATGTCCGTGATCTCATCCGGGACTCCGAACTACCTTCGGTACATCAATACTC
>LR738711.1:849906528-849956427 GCA_902687465.1 Secale cereale | reverse complement strand
TTAAGCGTGCGGACCCTACGGGTTCGAGAACTATGTAGACATGACCGAGACTCATCTCCGGTCAATAACCAATAGCGGAACCTGGATGTTCATATTGGCTCCTACATATTCTACGAAGATCTTTTATCGGTCAGAACCGCATAACAACATACGTTGTTCCTTTTGTCAAACGGTATGTTACTTGCCCGAGATTCGATCGTCGGTATCTCTATACCTAGTTCAATCTCGTTACCGGCAAGTCTCTTTACTCGTTCCGTAACACATCATCTCGTGACTAACTCATTAGTCTTTTGCTTGCAAGGCTTATTGTGATGTGTGTTACCGAGAGGGCCCAGAGATACCTCTCCGACACTCGGAGTGACAAATCCTAATCTTGATCTATGCCAACACCGCGAATACTTTCGGAGACACCTGTAGAGCATCTTTATGATCACCCAGTTACGTTGTGACGTTTGATAGCACACAAGGTGTTCCTACGGTATTCAGGAGTTGCATAATCTCATAGTCATAGGAACATGTATAAGTCATGAAGAAAGCAATAGTAGTAAAACTAAACGATCATAGTGCTATGCTAACGGATGGGTCTTGTCCATCACATCATTCTCCTAATGATGTGATCCCGTTGATAAAATGACAACTCATGTCTATGGTTAGGAAACATAACCATCTTTGATCAATGAGCTAGTCTAGTAGAGGCATACTAGGGACATACTGTTTTGTCTATGTATCCACACATGTACTAAGTTTCCGGTTAATACAATTCTAGCATGAATAAAAGACATTCATCATGATATAAGGAAATACAAATAACATCTTTATTATTGCCTCTAGGGCATATTTCCTTCATAAATGCATGTACAATTTGATGTTTTTTTCATTGTTGTCGTACAGTGGTACCACTTTATATATAATTCATCAATACAAATCACACAAACAAATTTCATAAAAACTATTGCTACTAATTCCCGCGGCAACGCGCGGGAAATTTTCTGGTACAATATATGAGCGGAGATAATATGACTTCTCCAAAATAACAGAAATATTGGAGGAAAATGTTAAAATCACTTTTGGTATTTTTTCTGGATTTATTTGTGATTTTATTTGCATAGGAAAAATGCGCATATTTCAAAATTGCATTTAGGTCCGGGAAAAATGTTCACTTTGTCATAAATATTATTAGAGGACGGTGAAAATTTATTTCGGGATTTTAGGAGTCCGTTTAGTATTTTTTTTTGTTAGTTTTGCTATGTCAGGACTCTTTTAGAAAGAAAAAAAGAGCGAACCGACTCTGGGCCGTGTTAGCCCAGGACTCTGGGCTTTATAAGTCGCGCCCCCGGCCCGAGGCAGCCACCCCCTCGCCCGCCCCTGACCTAGCGCCGCCGCCGCCTAGCGCCGCCGCCGCCTAGTCGCCGCCCGCCGCCGCCTAGCGCCGCCGTCCTGCCGTCGCACCCCGCCGCCTAGCCCGCCGGAGTAGCCGCCGCCGCCGGATCTTCGCCGGAGCCGCCGCAGGATTTCACCGATTTCGAGGTAGACATCGTTTTTTTTAAACCTATCGGTTCTTTTCGTAAAACCGTAGATTCGTTTTTTTAGGTTTAGATCGGTTCGGTTTTCTTCGGTTTAGCTATTTAGCGGACGCTCGTCTGTACGGTCGTTTTAACGAACGCTTTTTGTCCGTTAGCCGCAGACAGCGAACGTTCGTTCGTTAGCCTGTTCGTCAGTTTTCTTTTTTGGGGTATTTATCTGTGATTATTCCGATCGCGATTTCTGCCCTCATCTTGCTTTTCGTTTTTCTTTTCGCTCGAGAGTCGGAATCAGGTGATTCAAAATCCCAGATCTTCGTCTCGATGCCCTCTTTCCGTTTAACCAACTTGAAAAAAGTTTTGGCTACTGTAAAATTTGACTTTAGATCAATTAGTAACCGGGCTCGTTTCTTTCGCAGTTTGAGTTTCGTTGCTTCTTTCGATTTGATTCTTTTTGCAAACCGGAGTCCTTAAGTTGAACTTTCTGGTTAGATCTTATCTTTTGGAATTTTGTTTGTGCATCATTGCTTGTTTGCTCATGTATGCTATTGTTTGCTTGCGATTGAATACCCGGACTGTGAAGCGTGCTACTACAAGTCCCTAGGTTTTGTGAATCGTCAGCAAGGCAAGTAACACTTTGATCATACCCTTTATTACCCAGTTTTTATGCATTAGATCAAACCCTCACACATTGCATGAGTAGGATCTCTTAAATTGTGGGACTGGGGAGTAGTTTGAGGTAGAACCTATTACCTGCATTATTTTCAAACCCTTGGGAGTTACCTCTACGTTTGCTTAGGTTGCTATGCTATGCTCGTAGACGTGGTTTGGGTTTGAGTGAAATCCATGACAGATGTGAGTTTTAATTAAGGATTCAACTTAAGGTGGCTACTTGAATACACATCTAGGTGGATTGGTTGCAGAGCACCTGGGGAACCTAGTGTTGTCCTAGGAAATCCCGGGGTTCCGTGTGATTTTTCCTATGGAATGCCACCCAGGCTCAAAGGGATCATAAAACTATTCATGCTAGAAACTTCCGTGTGCAGCCACATGCCAATATGGGCTCTGGCATAGTTGAGTAAGTTGTGGGAAACATTTCCGTGATGGGCTAGCAGATGTAGAGGTATTGTAGGTGTACCGGCCTATCTATCCGGTTAAGGGGACCTCTTCGGAAAGACTGTGTCTCGGTCATCCGTTTCTCAAACACCATGCAGTGCGAGAAACCAAACGGAGGCGATCGAGTCTTGTGGGGAAAAGTGCACAAACCTCTGCAGAGTGTACAAACTGATCATGATTAGCCGTGTCCCCGATTATGGACATCTTGAGTATCTGGTACTTGAATTATTGGTTGATCTCATCACTCTATAATTTAATTTGTTGGGTTAATGGTTACTTTAATTTGGATTGAGTTGGAGGTACCTTCTCAATGATTTTCAACCTACATGATAGTTAAAAATAAAATTTATTCCTTTGTTGTAGGGAAAAATTGGCTTCATGCAAAAACTTTAACCTTAGAGCCTCCACCAGCCAAAAATGCATATAGTATAACCTTTATTCTGTTACTTGCATTCTCTGTGTTATCTTGCCAGCATATTCCATGTGCTGACCCGTTTTCGGGCTGCAACATATTACGTTGCAGACTTTTCAGACGAGGAATGAGACGTTCTAGGTCGTTTGTCATGCACTCAGCTATGCCGTTGGTGTTGATGGACTCACTTATCTTCCAAGCCTTCCGCTGTTATTTTGTTAGATGGCCTTAAGCCATAGATTTTTGTAATAAGTTCTCATTGGAGACATTCGATGTAATAAGTGTGTGATTGCCACTCTGTTATAAATCCTTCAAGTACTGTGTGTCTTAGCATTACCGATCCAGGGATGACACAGAACACACAGACTTTGGTCCATTTGGATCGTGGTCGCTACACCTCTGAGATTGGATTTGTCTCTCTGTCTCTCTCTGATTCTGCGTTCCCAGATTCTGCCCCTTCACCGTTTCTTAAATTCCCGGAGATGCGTAACTCCGATTGGGCTGATTTTTTGACACGATTTTTATCCGGACATTAGCTTTCTTGTGGCGAAAGAAGGGCATCAACCGCCTTACGGTGTGGCAATGAGGGCCCAGGGCACGCCCCCTTCCCAGGGCGTGCCCCCTGCCTCGTGGCCCACTCGGGCATCATTTCATGTTAGTTCCGCTTCCCAAAATTCACATATATTCCAAAGAAAATCTCCGTCCGTTTTTATTTCGTTTGGATTCTATTTGATACGAATATTCTGCAAAACAAAAAACATGCAACAAACAGGAACTGGCACTGGGCACTGGATCAATATGTTAGTCCCAAAAAATAGTATAAAAAGTTGCCAAAAGTATATGAAAGTTGTAGAATATTGGCATGGAACAATCAAAAATTATAGATACGATGGAGACGTATCAGCATCCCCAAGCTTAATTCCTGCTCGTCCTCGAGTAGGTAAATGATAAAAAGATAATGTTTGATGTGGAATGCTACCTAGCATAATCTTGATCATGTAATCTAATCATGGCATGAATATTAAGACACGAGTGATTCAAAGCAATAGTCTATCATTTGACATAGAAGAATTTAATACTCGGGCATCCCAACAAACAATCAAGTCTTTCAAAATATCAATGCTAAAGAATGTTATCCCAACAAAATCATATAGTCTTTTATGCTTCCCTTTTCTTAACACAAGGTACCCCTCATGCCCATCCCGGTGTCAGCCAAGCAATTGTTTTCATACTTTACTTTTTCGAACCTTTTCAATTCTTCACGCAATACATGAGCGTGAGCCATGGATATAGCACTATGGATGGAATAGAAGGTGGTAGTAGACAAAAGTAGGGAGAAATTCTCACATCGACTAGGTGTATGTCGGTGTACTAAGGTAGGGGTACCTTAGTACCCCAACTTGTGCACGGGCAGTAGCAGCTTCCCGTGGCAGGGCTTACCACGCGCTTGCCAAGGCCCGCTCTGGTCCCTATGAAGCCATTCGAGAACAAAGTATCCAAGTTAAGAGACAAGACCCCGGCAAGAGGAGCTTGCCGGGAAGGCCGCACCAGGCTCAAGGGCATCTTTTCAGCACAAGACCCTGGCAAGAGGTGCTTGCCAGGAAGGCCAAAGGATGCACCGCAAAAGATACGTCGCGGCGCATCGTGCGCCCCGGCAGGGCCCGGGAAGCGGCAAGCTTCCGGGCCCGGCAAGATAGCGGCCCGGCAAGGTGCTTGCCGGGGGAAGCTCACACTGTGTGCCTACGCTCCAGCTCATTCGGCCACGCGCCGCCTTGGGGCCCTTCCAGGGGCACGTGGCAGATGGCTGTGCAGCCTGAGGGACACGCTGGCGAGCCGCGGTGACGAGGCTACCGCCGTGGCGAACGGAGACGTATGGACAGACGCTTTTGGGGTCGACGGCGACGGGCATTAAATGCCCTTGTCCCCCACCGTCAAGGTTAGGTGAAGACCACTGTTCATACACTATTCATGCATTACTACAACTACCACCAAATTTACACTTTTACCCTCCTCTACGTTGACACCTGTCGGTGACCCCTTTGAGCTATAAAAGGAGGCCCATGCACAACGTAGAGGGGGTTCGATCCCAGAAACTCGTCCATTCCCACGCTCGGTGTAGCTAGCACTGTAGATCTTCAAGCTCCCGAGCCCCAAAAACTCAATACAACCAAAGCAGGAGTAGGGTTTTACGCGTCCTCGCGGCCCGAACCTGGGTAAACTGCCCGCATGTGCTCCTCGATCTGCTCTCTGTGCTCCCTCCGCTCCCTTACCGCAACGTAGAAGGGGCTCCGGTCCCATAGGTGTTCGTGGGTGGTCAGTTTCCCCGACATCTTTGGCGCGCCAGGTAGGGGGCGTCGAGGTTGTGCGAACCTGATCCGGCGCTCACGCGGGCGCAACCTTTAGCAACCTCTCCAGCTCCATCAACCTCATCGACTACATCAACATGCCTCCGAAGAAGAAGGCTTCGGAAGTAGGAGGCCCGTCCGCGTCGATCCCACCACCACCAGAGCCGATGGTTGGTGGGGGAGGCGCCGGCGGAAGGGTGGACGCCGGTGGGGACACTCACGGCGCCACCAAGTCCAAGGACAAGACGGACGACCGGGCAAACTCCAAGGCCTCGGTGTCCGTACACGCACCACGTCCCTCTCAGGAGGTGCCAGACCAGCAGCGACGTGGTACCGGAGGTACCATACGCTTGCTGGGACGTGGCCAGGCCGGCGAGTCACGGGACGCTCAAGGCCAACGTCCTGGCACGAGCAAGGCGCGGTCGCCGGGACGGGAACATGCTCCTTCTAACGCGGTTAGAAGCCCGAGCGTGTCCCGCTCCTCGCACCGTTCGCCACCGTTTCCCTCCTCTCCAGCAGAAGCCCTGGCCAGGGCTCAGCTGCTCCTCGACTTCCCTCCAGCGGCGGACAAGGCCGAAGACTGGAGGGCGACGATCCAGAGCCTCATCGCCTTCACCAACAACGATGCGCCACAGCAGCCGGCAACTTCACGGCCGCGGCAAGTCGACCAAGCGAAGGCCGATGGCGACAAGACCGTCGGGGGTGCAACTACCGTGCACTCCCCGCCGCGGAAGCAGAAATCGCCACCCCGCCGGATCAACGTCGACGACGACTCCCCGGCGTCGTCGGATCCGCGGGCTCGCCGCGATCAGCGCCAAGTCCTCGACGATAGGTGGCAAGAGGACGCTCGAACTCACATCGAGCGTTGAAGAGAAGCTTGAAGACAGTCCGATCAGCGCGTTGGGACCGCTGTCGACATGCACGCGCCCGGTGAACCAGGCGACTTGCCGTACGTGGCAGGCTGCCCTACGTTCACCCGAGAGCTGCGGCAAGTCCAGTGGCCCAGCATGAAGAATTTTAAGCCCGACGTACCCGCGAAGTACGATGGCAAGACACACCCCTCGGAGTTCCTCAGCATCTACACCATTGCGGTGCAGGCTGCCGGGGGACGCGACGAGAAGATCCTAGCCAACTACTTCCCGCTCGTGCTTAAGCCAAACGTCAGTTCTTGGCTTATGCACTTGCCGGAGAACTCCATCTCTTCATGGGCAGATTTGTGCCACCAGTTTGTCGGCGCCTTCACGGGCGGCCACAAACCCCACAGCCAGGAGAGCGATCTTCACATCCTTGCCCAGAAGGAGGGAGAGTCCCTGCGCAAATACATCCAAAGGTTCAGCCGTGTACAACACAATATCCCCGATGTCCACCCTGTCGCGGTTATCAGCGCGTTCCACCAAAACGTGCGTAACCGCCGGATGAGGGAGGAGATGGCCATGACCAAGATCCGGGACGTCAGCGAGCTTTACGCTCTGGCTGACAAGTGTGCCCGAGCTGAAGAGGGTAGAAGACTCCCCGGAGAGGATACCGGCACAGGAGGAAGCGACAGTGAGGATGCCGCCCCGGCAAGGAAAGGCCGGCGGCGGAATAACAGGAAGAAGAAGAACAAGGAGGTACTGGTTGTCGAGCAGTCCGGCAAGGAGGCTCCCGCCAAGAAGACACAGGCTGGTGGCTCCGGCAAGGAGCCCGCCCCTGTAGCGGCAGCCGACAAGCAGGACGGCTCCGACAAGAAGTACTGCAAAATCCACCGCACGAAGGGCCACGATCTCCAGAACTGCAAGAGGGTAGAGTACCTCGTAGAACAGCAGAAGGCTGAATACGAGCGTCGTGACAAGGAGAAGGCCCAAGGAGGCGGAGGAGAACCCAGCAAGAAGCGGCCGTTCAATGGCCGGGGAGGACGCCGCGGCAAGGCCAAGCAGCGGCAAGGAGACAGACCTCCCCGGGGCCGCGACAAGGATGAAGACGAGGACGATGATGAGGATATGGATGAAGGAGACAACAGCGAGCAGGAGTTCCAGAAGGCCACAGAAGTTCTGTGCGTCGATGGAGGTGCCTCTCTGCACACTTCCCACCGCCAACTCAAGCAATGGGTGCGGGAAGTGAATGCAGCTGAGCCACCCGTCGAGTCGCGCAGGCTGCTGAAATGGTCCGGCACGCCCATCATCTTCGACCTTGAGGACCACCCTGACCGCACAACCGCGGTCGGGTGCTTGCCGATGTTGGTTTCACCAACTATCCGCAACCTCAAGGTCACCAAGATGTTGGTTGACGGCGGGGCCGGCCTCAACTTGATCTCCTCCGCTGTGATCAAGAAACTGCAGATCCCCGACAGCGAGCTCGAAGAAACCGGGACGTTCCAAGGAATCAACCCGGGAAGGAGCAAGCCGAAGGGGAAGATTACACTGCCAGTGACCTTTGGTGGGGAGCTCAACTTCAGGATGGAGAGGATCACATTTGACGTTGCTGATATCCCATTGCCGTACAATGGGATACTTGGCCGTCCTGCGCTCGCCAAGTTTATGGGAGCTTCCCACTACGCATACAACATGCTCAAGATGCCAGGGCCGATAAGCGTCATCTCTGTCCCCGACGACAAGAAGGATGCGCTTATTTGCGCCGACAAGATCTACCGGGATGCAGCAGCCGCGGCAGACAGCAAAACACTTGCCGCTGAAGCTCCCTGGGGGAAGACCAAGACCAAGTCCGGCAAGAGCTCTGGAGCCCACTCCGGCAAACGCACCTCTTCGGAGTGCTGCGCTGCCGTCGAGGACGCACCGTCGAGCTCCACCGGCAAGTGCAAGAAAGGAATGGCAGCTCCACCGGCAACCAAGAAGGTGTCCGCCAAGGAGGACGGCACTGGTGGTACCTTTACCATCAGTGCTACACTCGACCCCAAATAGGAAAGCGCGCTCGTTGCCTTCCTGCGGGCGAATGTGGACGTGTTTGCGTGGAAACCGTCTGACATCCCCGGCGTTCCCAGGAAGGTGATTGAGCACAAGCTTGTTGTTTGTCCTCATGCGCGGCCCGTCAAGCAGAAGGTTAGGAAGCAAGCCGTGGAGCGCCAAGAATTCATCGCCGAAGAAATCAAGAAGTTGGAAGCAGCAGGCCTGGTTAGAGGTGTACTGCATCCCACGTGGTTGGCTAATCCAGTTGTCGTGCGCAAGGCTAATGGGAAGTGGAGACTTTGTATAGACTTCACTGATGTGAATAAAGCATGTCCCAAGGATCCATTTCCCTTGCCGCGCATCGACCAGATTGTTGACTCCACAGCCGGATGTGAGTTGCTTTCATTTCTCGATGCATACTCAGGTTACCACCAGATATTCATGGCTGAGGAAGATGAAGAGAAGACTGCATTCATCACTCCATGTGGCACATATTGCTTCATACGCATGCCCTTTGGATTGAAGAATGCAGGCTCAACATTTGCAAGGGTGGTACACACTGCTTTTGAGCCACAGATCCACAGAAATGTAGAAGCCTACATGGATGATATAGTGGTCAAGAGCAAGAGCAAGGATACCCTGATCCAAGACTTAGAAGAAACCTTTGAGAATCTGCGCAAGATACAACTCAAGTTGAACCCCGAGAAGTGCGTCTTCGGAGTCCCCTCCGGCAAGCTTCTCGGGTTCTTCGTGTCCCAGAGGGGGATTGAAGCCAATCCCGACAAGATTAAAACCATCGAGCAGATTGAAGCCCCGAAGCGCGTCAAGGACGTAAGGAGACTTGCTGGTTGTGTGGCTGCCCTCAGCAGGTTCATTTCAAAGTCTGCAGAACATGCCCTGCCTTTCTTCAAAATCTTGAAAAAGGCAGGTCCTATGAAATGGACTCCGGAAGCGGAAGCAGCGCTGCAAGACTTGAAAGGATACCTATCCTCCACTCCGATACTTGTCGCACCTAGGGCACAAGAGAAGTTGCTGCTGTACTTAGCGGCGACCAATCAAGTGGTTAGTGCTGCGTTAGTAGCGGAGAGGGAGGCGGATGAGGAACCCACATCCCCGGCAAGCGCATCCAGCGGCAAGCAGGGGGCATCACCGACAAGCTCTGACCCCGACAAGGACAAGTCTGCGCAAGAACAAGGAGAAGTGCGAAAGAAGATGGTGCAGCGCCCAGTTTATTTTGTAAGTTCCCTCTTGCAGGGGGGCTAGATCAAGATACTCTGGAGTGCAGAAGTTGCTTTTCGGCCTCCTCATGGCCTCAAGAAAGCTGCGCCATTACTTCCAGGCACATGAGATAACAGTGGTCACTCGCTTTCCGTTGAAGAGGATATTGCAAAATCCAGAAGCAACAGGCAGGATCGTCGAGTGGGCACTGGAGCTGTCGAGCTTTGGTCTCAAGTTCGAAAGTACTTCAACCATACAGAGCAGAGCTTTGGCAGAGTTTATAGCGGAATGGACCCCAACACCAGATGAAGAAGTTCCAGAGACAAGCATCCCCGCCCAAGAAGCAAGCAAGGAGTGGATAATGTACTTCGATGGTGCCTTTTCGCTGCAAGGCGCCGGTGCTGGCGTGTTACTCATAGCGCCCACCGGAGAGCACCTCAAGTATGTTGTTCAAATGCACTTTCCTAAGGAGCAAGCGACAAACAATACTGCTGAGTATGAAGGTCTGCTTGCCGGCCTCAGAATTGCGGCCGAACTTGGGATCAAGAAGCTAATTGTCCGGGGAGACTCGCAGTTGGTGGTCTGACAAGTAAACAAGAGTTACCAGAGCCCTCTGATGGAAGCTTATGTCGATGAAGTGAGGAAGCTTGAAGAACACTTTGAAGGCCTGCAGATGGAACATGTCCCAAGAGCTCAGAATGATATCGCAGATGGCCTTTCAAAGTGTGCTGCAATGAAGTTACATGTGGAACCAGGGACCTTCATGCTCAAGCTAACTCAACCATCCGTCACACCATCAGTTGGGCTAAGCAAGAAGAGGAAGTTGGTCTCCGGCGACTACTTGCCGGCAGATCTTCCCGAAGCCGCCGCCAAGGTCCCCAAGATCAACAACCAAGATGCTGAGGAACAGTCTGCTCCTGCTGACCCAAGGGTCTGTACAGTTGAAGCAGGCTTGCCGGGGAACCCTCAGCTCCGGCAGAACCGCAGGTTCTTGCCGTAGAAGCTGAGGTTCCCGCAGCAGCCCTGATGCCTTTAGTCCTTGTTGTTGAACCTCAGGCTCCAGCATGGGCGCAGCAAATCGTCCGTTTTCTTCAAACTGGAGAACTTCCCGTAGAACCAGAAGAGATAGAGAGGATAACCAGACAGTCAAGTATGTACCAGTTCGTCGACAACGAACTGTACAGAAGAAGACTCAACGGTGTCAGGTTGAAGTGCATTTCCCGGGAAGATGGACATAAGCTATTGGCGGAGATACACGGAGGCATATGTGGTCACCACATTGGCGCAAGAGCACTTGCCGGAAAGGCGTTCCGGCAAGGTTTCTTTTGGCCAGAAGCCCTCCAAGATGCAACTGCACAAGTAACCAAGTGTGAAGCGTGCCAGTTCCATGCCAAGCAAATTCACCAGCCAGCTCAAGCTCTCCAGACGATCCCTTTGTCATGGCCCTTCTCGGTCTGGGGGCTCGACATCCTCGGCCCCTTCCCCCACGCCGTCGGGGGCTTTGAATACTTGTACGTCACGATCGACAAGTTCACAAAGTGGCCAGAAGTGGAACCGGTGAGAAAAGTGACAGCACAGTCAGCAGTCAGGTTCTTCAGATCAATAGTTTGCCGTTTCGGGATCCCTAACAGGATCATCACCGACAACGGCATACAGTTCACAAGCCGCACCTTCATGCAGTACGTCCAAGACCTTGGCGCCAAGGTCTGCTTTGCTTCTGTTGCTCACCCAAGGAGCAACGGTCAAGCGGAGAGGGCCAATGCTGAAGTGCTGCGCGGACTGAAGACAAGAACCTTTGACAGGCTGCACAAGTGTGGAAGAAACTGGATAGAGGAGTTGCCGGCGACTCTTTGGTCAATCAGGACGACACCGAATCGAGCCACCGGACAGACACCCTTTGCTCTTGTCTATGGAGCAGAGGCAGTTCTCCCCACGGAACTCGTATACGGATCTCCTCGAGTGCTCGCTTACGACGAGCTCGAGCAAGAGCAACTGCGACAAGATGATGCATTGCTCCTTGAGGAGGAACGTCTCCAGGATGCTGTACGAGCTGCTCGATATCAGCAAGCCTTGCGTCGCTATCATAGCCGCAAGGTCAAGGCCAGGAGTCTCGAGGAAGGCGACCTTGTTCTTCGGCGCGTTCAGCCCGCTAAGGGCTCCAACAAGTTGACGCCGAAGTGGGAAGGCCCTTATCGGGTGAGACAAGTCACAAGGCCCGGCGCTGTCCGCCTTGAGACCGAAGAAGGCTTACCGGTGAGCAACTCCTGGAACATAGAGCATCTTCGCAAGTTTCACCCATAAGGCGCGGTTGCCGTGATCCGCTCCGGCAACCAACTTTTGTACAAGTCTTGCCGCTGTCGCATGTAAACCTTTGTACAAAGCCGGGCGCAGACCCCGTGCATCAGTAAAACTTTTGTGCTTCGCACCATTTGTCATTTCGTGCTTTTCCTTTTACTTGCATGTATCATCTGACATTTTGTGCAGCACACACTCCCGGTAAGCGGTAACAAGCCGCAAGGCTCCGTACTTGTATTTCCTTCTCTTTTGTCTTTCTCTCTGAAACAGAAGGAGTGTTCCTCGCGCACAAGTTTGCCGGGGGGGACAGGAGATAGAAGTATGGACCAAGTGCTGTTCAAGAAAGAAAAGTCTTGCCGGGAAGTAAACAACTCAATGAAAGCTAAGTTACCAAAGTTTGAGCATTCAAATTTCTAAATTTTTTGTTATCTTCCTTGAACAACCGCACTTTGTATGGAAAAACTGTGCGCGGAGGAACCTACCCGTGGCTAGCCACGCCCTTACTTTGTTTCGAGCACGCTCAACGGCTTAAGTGAGCTACGACAAGTGTCGGGCCCTTACTTCGTTTTTGAGTTCGCTCAGCAATCTAAGTGTGCTGCGACTAGCTGCGGCAAGGTTTCTTGCCGACAAGGTCTTTGCTAGCAGGCTGCTAAGAGTCCCGCACTCAGCGCTCGCGGCAAGGGCCCCTTGTCGGCAAGTTCCCCTAAAAGCGTAGGGAAAAAAGCATACAAAGTGAAGCACCAAAAGCAAGGGAGATAACACTGCATTGATTACCCAAAATAAAAGTATATATTACAGAGATAACTTGCCGCTGTTCTAAACAACTACTGCCTATGACTTAATTGACAGCGGCGAGGGAAGCAAGAAGCCTAATCCCTACGGTCTCCGTCGATCCTCTGGATCTTGCCCACCTTGGCTACAATGTGGGCAACTTGGGCCTTCAACGCCTCCTTGTCGGCTTCGGGCGGCAGGGTCCGGAGAACGTTGACAAGGTTGATCCCGGGGTTGTGGTAGACGATCTTCGATAGCACCCGCTCCATGGTGCCCATGCAGAGCCGGCGCGCCTCGTCGGCCAGCTGCTCGGGGATCTTCTCCCGCAGCCGTGCAAGTGCCGGCGCCACTCCCCTGAAGAACAGACTCAGTTTGGCGCTGTGAGGAAGGTTCTCGTCGGGGGAGTACACGAGGTGCTCCGCCCTCAACGCCATCATCTCCATGTCAATGTTGGCGGCGGAGGCGACGAGTTCATCAGTCCACTGCTCCACCATCCGCTGAAAGTTGTTCTGCGAAACAGCGGCACTCTCCAGCAAATCCCTCTCGGTGCGGAGTTCGTCCTTCAGCTTGGTCTCGCGGTCCCGGGCAGCGTCAAGCGAGTCAGTCAGGGTGGAGACCTTCAGTTCCAAGTCAGCAATGGAGTCCCTGGCGTCAGTGAGCTCTTTTCCCTTCTCGAAGAGGCGGATTTGCAGCTCCGAGTTCTTGTGAGCGTCTTTCTCCCGCGCCACGTTGAGCGCGGTGACCCTGTCTTCACTCGCCTTCAAGAACAGCTCCAACTGCGCCACCCTGGCCTCCAGATCCTTCTTGGCAGTCTCCGCGGCAGCAGCGGCATCCCTCGCCTCCCGCAGAGCCCCACCGATGGCTTGCTCCCGGGCGGTGAGGTCGTCCTCGTGGGCGTCGAGATCGACTTTCCGCTGGTTGAGCTCTCCTTCCCGCCGAGACAGCTCCTCGGCGGCCAGTCGCTGCTGCTCTTCGACCTCGGCCTTTTCGAGGACGAATGCTTGCTGCGCCCCGGCAAGCTCTTCGCGCTCCTCCGCCAAGTTCCGGAGGGCCGCCTGGTTGGCGGCTCGGAGCTCCGCGGCGCGCTTCTCCAGGTCAGCACCAGCCTTGGCAGCCAGAGCCTCCCGAGACTCCAACTTCGCCTGCCTGGCCCGGTACAAGGCCAGGAGCCGACGAAGGAGTCTCTCTTCTTCGGGTTCGTCGCTGCTGCCGGGCGCATCCACAACCTTCAGCCCGGCGGAGGCGAGAACCGCTCCGTCAAAGGTCTCTCCCTCCGCGGGTGCCCTAGACGAGGACGCCCACGGGACTTGAATGAAGACCCCATTGGCGGCCTCCAGATAGACACCCGACCGGTCCGCGGAGGCGGAGGGGTCGGCGGCCGGTGCAGCGTCCGACGCTCCTACGGCCTCCGGGCCAGCAGTGTGGTCGCCGGTCCCTTCCCCAGCCGGGGCGTCGGCGGTCGGGGCGGTCTCCTCGACGGCTGGCTCGTCAGCTCCAGCCATTCCCTCAGCAGTAGTGGCGTTGCCGCCGTCGCCATGCATGCCCTCCTCGGCGGTGGCCTCCGTCTCCATCAGCTCCGGGGCGGGAGGATCTAGTAGAAGAAAAAGAAAAGAATGATCGTCAAGCAAATATCCAAAAAGACGAATACCAAGAAGAAGAAGTTACAAGGTTTACCTTCGCGGACTTCTTCGACGACGGGGTCCCTCGCCGGGGAATTCTCCCTTGGCGGTGGATTAGTAGCCCTTGCTGGCGGAGGGCCGCTTGCGCCCTCCCTTGGCGGGGTGCTCACCCTTGTCGGGCTGCTCACCCTTGGCGGGGTACTCGCCCTTGGCGGAGCACTGTCCCTCGCCGGGGAGCTCATCCTTGGCGGGGAGGATGGAGCGAGTAGCTCGTCGGGGGCGACCTCTTGGTGCTCCTGCGGTTGCGGCTCCACTTATGCACAAGACAACAAAATATCAGCAAGGATAACGACCTCAAGCGCACCCATCAAGCAGGAAAGTGAACACCAGGACTTACGCTGGGGGTTGCTCCCCGGAGCAGCAGACTGGTCCGGCAAGTTTGCCGCCGGCGCATCCTCCGTCGCTGCGGCAGGCTCGTCATCCTCGATGTTGACCACAGGGATTTTGGCCCTCTTCGCCGTCCTCTGGGTCAAGGTCCTGCAAAACAAGATCAGAATCAGAACCAAGCAAGAGAAATCAAGACAAAATCAAAGGAAATGAAAATTGCAAATACTTACTCTTCCTCCTCTTCGTCGGAGCTGAGAGCGGAGAAGTCAAATCCCGCCTCGGGTGCTCCAGCGCGAGGAGCTGGAGGAGAGGGCTCCCTCGGGCGCTTGGCGGGCTCCGGAGCTGTGGGCTGTGAAGACCCAGCACCGGTCGTCGCTGAGGACCGAGGGGCAGAAGGTACCCCGGAGTCACTCCGGGAAGACCCCCCTCCACTTGTCGCTCGGGCACGGGGCGCCTCCTTGACGACCTTGCTCGTCGTGGTGGCGCGTGTCGCCCGGCGCTGCGGTCGTTGTTGGGGCGCCGGCGGCCTCACCGTCTCGACGGCCTTGCGGAGGCGCTTCTTCGGCTGCGGCGGAGGGCTAGGGCTTGGTGGTGGCGGAGAGTTCTCCGAGGATGATGAGGCATCGTCGTCAAGATTCAGAGACCCGCCGAAGTCTTCGTCAGAATCTCCGGACTCGACGTCCTCCTCCTCCTCGGCGGGCCCGCTGGACTCGGTCCCCTGCCCGGCGGCCTCGCTTGCCCCGGCAGCCCCGCTCGTCCCGGCAAGCTTCCCGGAGGGCTCCCCGGCGAACTCCTCGGGCGCAATCTTCAGGAGCTTGAGGATTTCTGCCTCCTCGGCTTGGCTCACTGCGTCCGCCGTTTCTGCTTCGTCCACAGTGTATCCAAATTCGCCTGCGGCCGCAGCCGCGGCGGCCTCCTCCATTCTGGAGGCAATGTACGCTACATCCCGGTCAGTAGTATCCTGGGTGAGGCCCTTCTTCTCCTCGGCGTTGCGGGGCTTTTCGACCAAGTTGTCGAAGAAAGCCTGAACGGTCTCCTCCGGGGGCTCCAGCCAAGTGGGGACGACTCCATGCGAGTCGCACTCAGGCATCACCGCGCGGATGGAACTAAGGGCGGTGTTGTTGCATAGAGGCACCACTCCCCGGGAAGGTTTGAACCACTCCGGGTGATTGGGGTCGTGCTTAAACAGTTCCCGGACCATCCCCTTCAGCTCCAAGACAGTAAAGTTGTAGTTCAACCCGGGGCGCAGCCTCATGCGATCCGCCGCGTTGCCAAACTCCCAAGCGGGCCTCTTCCTCTCCTGCAGAGGGGCGATGCGGCGATGGAGGAAATCGGCCCCAACTTCTCCTACAGTCAGATTGGCGACCCGGAGACGGAGAATCCTAGTCAAGGCAATCTGAAGCTTGTCGTCCTCCGGGGCCAGCTCGCTCCAGTCCTTGCCGCGCACTATAGCAGTCTGGCACGGCGAGGTGAAAGGCTCAGGCTTATCTTCCAGCACCCAGCACCAATCGGCTCTCCACTCCTCCCACTTGCCGCGAAGCTCTCCTTTCAAGTACGCCTCCTTCTTGTTCAACCTAAAGATCCAGGAGATGCCGCCGGAGAGCGGGGATCCGGACTCTACTCTAGGCGTGAAGCAATGGCGGAAAAGGGCTACATTTGGGTGGACCCCAACATAGTTTTCGCACAGATGAGCGAAAACAGCCATCGTAAGGACGGCGTTGGGGGTGAAATCTAGGAGGTGGAGGCCGTATGTGTTCATCACATCGCAGAAGAACTCCGAGTACGGAGGGCAGAGACCGCAGTGGAAAAATGCAGCAAAATAAAAGTAACCTCCCGGGAACATGTCGACGGCGACGGCAGGGAAGACTCTAGTGCGGGGATGAGCTTTCGTCTCCCTCGCCCAGAACAAGTAATACTTGTCCCGCAGCTCCCTTGTGCCGAGCCTCGGCGGGAAGACCACCCTCTTTCTTCGCATGGCTGCCAGCTTCGCCGCTTGCTCAGACTTCTCCTTCTTCGCCTTGTCGCTCTTCGCCTTGTCGCTTTTCGGAGCCATGGCGGGGGCGACGAGGAGGGAAGCGGGGAGGTCGACAGCGCCGCGGATGTTGAGGACGGCGGAGGAGGGGAAGGGCTTAGCTCTCTGTCGACCTGAGGGGAGGCAGAGAGCGGCGGGGGTTTCTGGAGATTCAAGGCGCAATGAAGGTAATGGAGGGAAACTGCCCCTGCTTCCTTTGCTTTTAAGGGGGAAGTGGGGGACGTTCCGCATTTCCCATTAAAGAACAGGCCACGATCTCTCCCACGACGCCGCAATCGACGCGTGCCGTTAGGGAGGGATGCGGCGGATACGGAGAGGGATACGGCTCGCCGTGGGCCGCGTGTGCCCGTGCACTGTCTTGGGCCTGGCCCAACAGCGCTCGGCACCGTGTGTGGCCCAGGCCCGGGGGCTCCTGTCGGTGTACTAAGGTAGGGGTACCTTAGTACCCCAACTTGTGCACGGGCAGTAGCAGCTTCCCGCGGCAGGGCTTACCACGCGCTTGCCAAGGCCCGCTCTGGTCCCTATGAAGCCATTCGAGAACAAAGTATCCAAGTTAAGAGACAAGACCCCGGCAAGAGGAGCTTGCCGGGAAGGCCGCACCAGGCTCAAGGGCATCTTTTCAGCACAAGACCCTGGCAAGAGGTGCTTGCCAGGAAGGCCAAAGGATGCACCGCAAAAGATACGTCGCGGCACATCGTGCGCCCCGGCAGGGCCCGGGAAGCGGCAAGCTTCCGGGCCCGGCAAGATAGCGGCCCCGGCAAGGTGCTTTTCGGGGGAAGCTCACACTGTGTGCCTGCGCTCCAGCTCATTCGGCCACGCGCCGCCTTGGGGCCCTTCCAGGGGCACGTGGCAGATGGTTGTGCAGCCTGAGGGACACGCTGGCGAGCCGCGGTGACGAGGCTACCACCGTGGCGAACGGAGACGTATGGACAGACGATTTTGGGGTCGACGGCGACAGGCATTAAATGCCCTTGTCCCCCACCGTCAAGGTTAGGTGAAGACCACTGTTCATACACTATTCATGCACTATTACAACTACCACCAAATTTACACTTTTACCCTCCTCTACGTTTACACCTGTCGGTGACCCCTTTGAGCTATAAAAGGAGGCCCATGCACAACGTAGAGGGGGTTCGATCCCAGAAACTCGTCCATTCCCACGCTCGGTGCAGCTAGCACTGTAGATCTTCAAGCTCCCGAGCCCCAAAAACTCAATACAACCAAAGCAGGAGTAGGGTTTTACGCGTCCTCGCGGCCCGAACCTGGGTAAACTGCCCGCGTGTGCTCCTCGATCTGCTCTCCGTGCTCCCTCCGCTCCCTTACCGCAACGTAGAAGGGGCTCCGGTCCCATAGGTGTTCGTGGGTGGTCAGTTTCCCCGATAGTGTATCAATGAGCTATGGAGATGCCCATCAATATATATCAATGTGAGTGAGTAGGGATTGCCATGTAACGGATGCACTGGAGCTATAAGTGTATGAAAGCTCAAAAGAAAACTAGTGGGTGTGCATCAACTTGTTTGCTCGTGAAGACCTAGGGCATTTGAGGAAGCCCATCGTTGGAATATACAAGCCAAGTTCTATAACAAAAAATTCCTACTAGTATATGAAAGTGACAACATAGGAGACTCTCTATCATGAAGAACACGGTGCTATGATGAAGCACAAGTGTGGAAAAAGATAGTAGCATTGCCCCCTTTTTTTCTTTTTCTTTTTTTTCTTTCTTTTTTGGGCCTTCCTTTTTTTTATTTGTCCTTTCTTTTTTTTCTTTTTTTCAAGGGACAATGCTCTAATAATGATGGTCATCACACTTCTATTTACTTACAACTCGATATTACAACTCGATACTAGAACAAAAATAAGACTCTATATGAATGCCTCCGGCGGTGTACCGGGATGTCCAATGATCTAGCGTAGCAATGACATCAAAAAACGGACAAGCCATGGAAACATCATGCTAGCTATCTTACGATCATGCAAGGCAATATGACAATGATGGTGCGTGTCATAATAAACGGAACGGTGGAGTTACATGGAAATATATCTCGGAATGGCTATGGAAATGCCATAATAGGCAGGTATGGTGGCTGTTTTGAGGAAGGTATATGATGGGTGTATGGTACCGGCGAAAGTTGCGCGGTACAAGAGAGGCTAGCAATGGTGGAAGGGTGAGAGTGCGTATAATCCATGGACTCAACATTAGTCATAAAGAACTCACATACTTATTGCGAAAAATCTATTAGCCCTCGAAGCAAAGATACTACGACGCATGCTCCTAGGGGTGAGGTTGGTAGGAGTTAACCATCGCACGCCCCCGACCTTCACGCAAAGATAAACAATCAAAATACAATGCGCACCAATTTGGTTACATAGTTAGGAGACCATACGTGCATGCTTCGGGAATCACAAACCTTAACACCAATATTTTTACTAAACCATAATCATTCACTAGTTCCTCCCACATATTAGCATGTCTATATCGCAAAACTATTGCAAGGAATCAAACATATCATATTCAGCGATCTAAAAGTTTATGTAGGATTTTATGACTAACCATGTGAATGACCAATTCCTGTCAACTCTTTAAATAGATATAAGTGAAGCAAGAGAGTTTTAATTCTTTCTATAAAAGTTATGCCCACGCTCTAACAATTATAAGTGAAGCAAAAGAGCATTCTACAAATGGCGGTTTTTTATGTGAAGAGAAACAGGCAACCCAAACTTCAAATGATATAAGTGAAGCACATGAAGCATTCTATAAAGCCATACTCAAAAGATATAAGTGAAGTGCAAAGAGAATTCTATAAATCAACCAAGGACTATCTCATACCAGCATGGTGCATTTATTAAAAGAAAAGGAAAAAGCACACGACGCTCCAAGATCAGCACATATCACATGAATGAAATGAATCCGAAAACATACCGATACTTGTTGAAGAAAGAGGGGATGCCTTCCGGGGCATCCCCAAGCTTAGACGCTTGAGTCTCCTTGAATATTTACTTGGGGTGCCTTGGGCATCCCCAAGCTTGAGATCTTGCCTCTCCTTCTTCTCCTCCTCACATCGAGACCTCCTCGATTTTTGAACACTTCATCCACACAAAACTTCAACAGAAAACCCGGTAAGATCCGTTAGTATAATAAAGCAAATCACTACTCTAAGTACTGTTGCAAACCAATTCATATTTTTTTCATTGTACCTACTGTAATATAACTTTTCCATGGCTTAATCCACTGATAGAAATTGATAGTTTCATCAAAACGAGCAAACTATGCATCAAAAACAGAATCTGTCTAAAACAGAACAGTCTGTAATAATCTGAACATTCACCATACTTCTGATACTTGAAAAATTCTGCCAAAATTAGGAAAAATAAATAATTTGTATAGAAAGACAGTGCAAAAAGAATCATAACTGTTTGACATTCTAGTAAAAAAATAAAAATCGCGCACTACAGCCAAAGTTTCTGTCCTGCACCGCACAAACCAACAAGCATTGTAAACATCCTAAAGGCAAACCTTGGCACATTATTTTTATAATACAATGGAATTGTACAAGGGGATAATTATTTTTGTTGAAAAGTTTCTGTAATTAAGATTCACAAATTTCCATGGGCATGAACAAAGTTCAAGGACGTCCCCCACTTTCACAATGCTCGTCTATCTCACTTTCACTTTTCTTTTTGAAAAAGTTTTAGGTTCCCCTCTTTATTTTTTGTTTTTAAACTTTATAAACGCACACAACAGAAACAAATGACTCTCTAAAACTTCCGAGTTGTCTCCCTGTCAGCACTTTCTTTAAAGCCATTAAGCTAGGCATATAGTGCTCAAGTGATGGATCCACTCGGATCCCAAGGTATATCAAAGCCAATTTTAATTAACAATGATTTGGCATTTAGTAGTGAGCACAAAGTGATATATATCATGCAACAACGAAGTCTAGCTCTCTTCCTATGCATCGGCATGCCATACAAGAACAATTCATGCACATCAAGTAAAGGCCAATGCATAGTATAAGCAGTTTCTTGCAATATTATCATGTTGGAGACATAGAGAGGCGGAGATGTAGTTCCTCTCTCATAATAATTGCAAGTAGGAGCAACAAGCACATGCATATTATATTCATTAAAATCATCATGTTTAACGGAAAAAGGCAACCCATCAATATAATCCTTAATAAGTGCAAACTTCTCTGATATAGTGTAGTTTGGAGAACTCAAAAAGATAATAGGACTATCATGCGTGGGTGCAATAGCAAAAATCTCATGTTTAACATAAGGAACTATAGCAAGTTCATCTCCATAAGCATAATTCATATTGGCATCTTGGCCACAAGCATAGCAAGCATCATCAAAAAGGGATATTTCAAAAGAATCAACGGGATCATAGCAATCATCATAGCAATCATCCTTCGGTAAGCACGAAGGGAAATTAAACAATGTATGAGTTGAAGAGTTACTCTCATTAGAAGGTGGGCACGGGTAGCTAATCCGCTCTTCCTCCTTTTGTTCTTCGCTCTCCTCCTCATCTTTTTCATCCAATGATCTCACAATGTTATTGATTTCTTCTTCCATAGACTCCTGCAAAATATTAGTCTCTTCTTGGACAGTGGAGACATTCTCAATAAACGCATCAATATCGGATTTGTATTCATAATTCAAATAGCAAGATTTCAATATAGCAAGATTTTCAGGCCTAGAAACATCATCATCAAAAGAATCATTCTTCCTAAACAGAGATTCAATTTCATAAGCACCCTTGAAAGCAACAAATTCTTCTATTTGTTCCACATCATAATAATCATATATACCATTAGCATAAGAAGCTAAGGTTTTATTATCATTAAATTTGCATGAAAAGGGAAGGTGTGGAGCCTTCATCCTAGAGAAACAAGTATAATCATATCTCAAGCATAGTTGCCGAGCATACTAATGCAACAAATGAATTTGATCCCATAATAGTTTCCCTTTTGTGTCAATCTATAATCCCTAAAGTTTTCACGTTGATACAACGTTACTCCCATTACATAATTGAATGGGGTTTTCTCAGGGTTATCAAAGTAGTACATAATATCTTTCACATAATAAGCATCGAGGGTTTTAGGAGGTTCCCCATCTCCATGAGTAGCAAGTACACCTAAGTTATTTGGTATTTCGTGTTCCATATCCATAACTAAAGATGGAGCACAACTTAGAACATCAAATAAAATCTACTTAGTGATAAAGCAAACAAGCACACACGAGAATATTCACACCACGCTATTGCTCCCCGGCAACGGTGCCAGAAAAATGTCTTGATAACCCACAAGTGTAGGGGATCAACTGTAGCCTCTTTCGATAAGTAAGAGTGTCGAACCCAACGAGGAGCTAAAGGCAGAACAAATATTCCCTCAAGTTCTATCGACCACCGATACAACTCTACGCACGCTTGACGTTTACTTTACCTAGAACAAGTATGAGACTAGAAGTACTTTGTAGTTTTTTGGATAGGTTTGCAAGAATATAAAGAACACGTAAATAAAACTAGGGGCTGTTAAGATAAAGAAACAATAAAGTTAATGATAGCGAGTGTGGAAAAGTGGTGGTAGGAGTTGCGAAATTGCCCCTAGGCAATTGACTACGTTACTAGACCGATAGCAAGTTTTATGTGGGAGAGGCCACTGCTAGCATGCCATCCCTTACTTGGAATTCTATGCACTTATAATTGGAACTATTAGCAAGCATCCACAACTACTACCGTTCATTAAGGTAAAACCCAACCATAGCATTATGATATATTGGTCCCCCTTCAATCCTGTATGCATCAATTTCTACGCTAGGTTGAAGCTTCTGTCACTCTTGCCCTCCAATATGTAGTCCTATCAACATAAAACTAACCCTATGGTGTGATCCACGCGCGCGCTCATATGATGGGCACCAAAGGACAGCAACATAACCACAAGCAAATTAAATCAATCATAGCAATTCACCAATCACCGATAGGACAACAAAAATCTACTCAGACATCATAGGATGGCAACTCATCATTGGATAATAATATGAAGCATAAAGCACCATGTTCAAGTAGAGGGTACAGCGGGATGCGGGAGAGTGGACCGCTATAGATAGATGGTGGAAGGTGATGGAGATGTTAGTGAAGATGACGGAGGTGTTGGTGTAGATCGCCATCACACGATGATGGCCCCGGTGGCGCTCCGATGCCACCAGAAGCGAGGGGGAGAGAGCCCCCCTCCTTCTTCTTCTTCCTTGACCTTCTCCCTAGGTGGGAGAAGGGTTTCCCCTTTGGTCCATGGCCCCCATGGCGGCGGAGGGGCGAGAGCCCCTCCAAGATTGGATTTGTCTCTCTGTCTCTCTCTGTTTTTGTGTTCCCAGATTCTGGCCCTTCACCGTTTCTTAAATTCCCGGAGATCTGTAACTCCGATTGGGCTGATTTTTGACACGATTTTTATCCGGATATTAGCTTTCTTGCGGCGAAAGAAGGACATCAGCCGCCTTACGATGTGGCCACGAGGGCCCAGGGCGCGCCCCCCTTCCCAGGGTGCGCCCCCTGCCTCGTGGCCCACTCGGGCATCGTTTCATGTTGGTTCCGCTTCCCAAAATTCACATATCTTCTAAGAAAAAACCTCCGTCCGTTTTTATTCCGTTTGGACTCCATTTGATATGGATATTCTGCGAAACAAAAAACATGCAACAAACAGGAACTGGCACTGGGCACTGGATCAATATGTTGGTCCCAAAAAATAATATAAAAAGTTGCCAAAAGTATATGAAAGTTGTAGAATATTAGCATGGAACAATCAAAAATTATAGATACGACGGAGACGTATCAGTTGGCGGCCGGCTACTGGCCGCTCTAGAGCACTCGTCGGAAGCTATTGTGGTCGTTGGCGGTCGTATCCCCACTGCCGCTGGCTACGACAGCGACGGTCAAACCTCCTCCGATCGACAGCCAAAACTACGGAGAAAGCGCGGGCGTGGTGGCGGCCATGTCGAGACGAGGGTTGGTATGGACGCCGGGGGGCTGCGCGGTGAGGAGGTGGGCGGAGAATAGGGACGGCACCACCGGCGGGGCAGGGCGGGAGAGGGGGTTGCGGCGTTGGAAGAGAAGGGCTGCTACTTTCCCCGACAGGCGGGCCACAGGTGGGACAAGGGTGTGTGGCGAGCCCGTACGCGCGATGTCCGTTTCGCCCCAAACTCGGCGCAAGTTTGGGCCGGGGATGGGGCGAAAACGGACGGAATCCGGACATTTGTCCGTTTGGGGCCGTGCGTTGGGCCGCGCTATTCGTCTGTTCTACCCCAAACGGACGCACCCAGACAAGATGGGGTCGCGCGGTGGAGTTGGCCTAAGTAGGTAGCAACAAGGTTCCCCTTCACAAATATGGATATCAACTAGGTTCAACAAAGTAAAGTATTCAATAAAGCAAATAGTTTAACATAGCAAACAACATACATCAAGATTTTAGTGCATGGTAAGAATATATGAATTGTGCGAGTGCGACGGTAATACCAGTTACCTTGTATTGTACTCATAGTATAGGATATAAACTTTCTGTAGGTGGTTCCTCTACTAGGGGCTACATTTCATTCTATGGTCCTGCTTCTCCGTTGCCACAGAGTAGTCGTTTCCACAATTAAGGTCATAAGACCGGAATCAAGCATTAAGTTCAGTGGCTCACCGTTATCTCATATTATCTTCAGCTATCATAGATGTCTCCACCTGTCACGTCAGAGGTCACAAAGTTCCTAAACAATATGCGTTACATGCGTAGGTCTTGAGATCATGTTGCGTGTGCCCTTAAATTGGACAACATGCATAGGGTTCACCATAGTGTAACAACATACTAAATAGATCATACTACTGCGAATTCAAATGACGATATATAAGATAGGCACATATCAATCTTACCACTTACCTACATCTCCCACACCTAGGGGAATTACTCACACATCATAAGAGGGGAAACAATCACAACAGAGAGAAAACCCACGAAAACCATATTAATAATATTAAGGGGGTCCACAACAAGATGAAATGGTACTCAAATAGTCTTGATCTCAAATGAGATGGAGTAGAGATTACAAGTTCCAATCCCTCCTATAATAATGAAAGAGATGATGATGATGCTGATGGAGATGAAAGGACCAAAAACTACGATGATCTTCTCCTCTCCTGTTCTGAATAGTGTGGCGGTGGCTAGGGTTCCCTTCTCTCTGTGGTCCCTTCACGAAAGTTGCTTGTATATATGAGGGGGCGTGGGAACTCCAAACGACCGCTCAAACGAGCGCGCGTGGTTGCATGGAACATCGTCTTTCACTTGGTGCGCCTGTTGAGAATGCTCTCTTCGGGAAAGTTGCTCCAGTTGGCTTGATTTGTAGCAATCTCCTTTGGTTTCCTTTCAAATGTGATATGTTCTGCCATCCAAAGGACAAAGTCGATTTTCCTTCTTTTTGTCGGATTAGCATTAGAAATATCCGAAGAATAACAAAAATCCAATGAAACCAAATGGAAATCACTACGAAAAACATTATAAATTCTCGAGCCATCAGTAAGCACTTGTAATAACCACTCTAATACAAGAGCATGCGTCGACGAGTGGCACCTTTCCCGTTGGCCCCTCCCGTGTCATCCCATACCTCTCTAGAAGCATCCGCGGCACACACATTATATTCCTCTCATGTCATCTCTCTCTCTCTCTCTCACCATCTCTCCTTCCGTTTCTCTATTTTCTTTCCAGATCGAGTGCCGGCGCTGAACTCCGGCATGCGCCAGAGTGTGCTATAGTGGGATAGGGCACGGTGCTTCAATCCCTTTCCCCCTACCTCTAGATCAAGCATATATGTGACCTCTTGATACAAATCGGAGAACGGGGCATGGAGTCAGCTGATGGTACAGCCGCCCGCCGCGTGTCGTGGGGATTTTGACCTTCTTGGCGTTGTCTTAATTGTTGCAACTTGCAAGTGACCCCAATATGCTCCATGTTGCAAACATTCACCTGTGGTTGGACGAGCTGACACTAGCACAAACCGGTGAGCACAACTGTAGCGACCACGATCCAAATGGACCGAAGTCTCTGTGTTCTGTGTCATCCCTAGATCGGTATGCTGACACACACAGTACAAACAGGATTTATAACAGAGGTAAATCAGATGTATTAAGTAACGTAAATACTATCACCTCAATCGATCATAGCGGAAGCAACAAGGTCGTGGATTCCCATCATCACCAACGGCAAAGTTGAGTGTAGAAATCGTAACCCCTAACGTATCACTTACTCGTCGTAAGATAATCCTGCAACATAAAACGTTGCAGCCCGATGATGGCTTCTCGCCCCTCGTTGGTTACCCCAAGTGGAAGGTTTGAGATGTAGCGTAGCGGCAAATTTTCCCTTGGCAAAGATACCAAGGATCGAATCCCGTGAGACTCCGAGGGTCAACAAGAAGGTGTCAATAGCGCCAGAGACTTTTGCTTGACAGGACCTGCACACAGATACAAATAACTTTGCTCCCAACGAGTACAGAGAGGTTGTCAATCCCTCCGGCCTTGTCGTTTACAAAGGATCAAACGCAAGAGATAATAGTGATAGGTATGACTGCAACTAGGAAATAAGAACAGTAAGTAAATAGCGGGTGTGATCAGTGATGGTAATATGGACCGGGGTCCCATGATGTTCACTAGTGATGTCTCTCTCCCAAAAGACGATAAAACAGCTAAGCGAGGTAAACAAATTACAGCTGGGCAATTGATAGGATTATGTGCGCAAACCAATGCTAACTATGCTGTAAGAAAGGTAGAGGCTCAAAAGCATGGGCGGTACGCCAAGGCAAGTAGACCGAAATCCATCTACATTTACTACTAATCATCCACCTTGAGATATCTATCCAGAACATCTCGCTGGTATTAAGTTGCGAGTCCCACCCATAGTGTAAACTCAAAGCAACAGACAACTGCATTAAAAGAACTTTGCGTAAAGTAAACTATCCTTGCACCCGCAAGTACAAGCACCGTTGTTTTCCCCCTTGTGGCAACAGCACATCCCCTAGACTCATGTTTCTGTCACTCAAGCTAGTCATCGAGGGGCATGAACCCACAATCAAGCATAATGTTCCCTGGAGTTACTACCTACTACTCGGCCAAAGCAATAAATAACAACGGAGAACATGCAAGAATTACTCAAGAACATAAATATAAAAGAGGTGAATCAAATATATTACTCACACACAATCTGAACATAATCTCATAATCCATCGGATCCCAGCAAACTCAGCATAGCAACAGCATAAAGATTACATATGTGCCTCGATCATGTAGGGCAACTCTCGAGGTCTAATCGATGAAGAACAAAGAGGGGAGGAGAACATCATATAGCTACTGGTCATGGACCCATGGTCCAAGGGGGACTACTCACAACTCATCCGGGAAGCGTCCATGGTGGTGGAGAAGCTCTCGGTGGTGGTTCTCCCCTCCGGCAGGGTGCCGGGAAGAGTTCTCCTGGTGCTCCCGATCTTGGAAGCGCGGCAGCGGCGGAACAGAGATGAGATCGCGAAAAAGGGTTCCGTCCTCGAGGGTTTCGGGACGCGTGCCAAATATATGCCAAAGGGGGGCACCAGAGGCGGAGAGGGGGGCCCAGGCGCCCCCCCGGCGCGGCCAGGAGGGGGTCGCGTGGGCAGGCCGCCTGGGCTGCCCCTGGCTCCCCTCTGGCCCCACTTATGGCGCGTGGAAGCTTCTGGAGCGCTAATTTTTTATATATTTTTCCCGGAATTTTTCTGGCAATTTAAGTAATGGGAAAACCTAAAATACAAAAACAGCAGAAAACAGAAACTGGCACTGGGGTGCACTGAGTTAATAGGTTAGTCCAAATATGATCAAAAGTGTATGGAAGTGCATAAATATCATAGCAATATCACACAAAAGAGGCATGGAGCAAGCAGAAATTATAGATACGTTTTGGACGTATCAACATCCCCAAGCTTAATTCCTGCTCGTCCTCGAGTAGGTAAATGATAACAAGCATAATTTCTGTGGTGACATGCTATTAACCATATAAGAATTTTTAAGTAAAGTAATCAAGGCATGTAATCCAATTCAAGTCATAACAAGCAAGAGTCTATATTAGCATTGTAACAAGTAACATAAGAACATAAAGGTGCAAGAGCTCTCGCTGTCCGTGACTCGAATGTCTCCAAATGGTGTTTGCGTGCAAGAAAGGGGATAGGGATATATGAGAGAGTAAAACATAGTTTTTGTATTGTTGAGAACTTAATCTACTAAAGTTTCACACTTGGTCTTCTTTGGAATCTTATCTTGACTCATCCCCAGACCGTCAGCCAGGTACAAGTCAAAATGATCCACTCCCTTTCGATATTTTGAGCACTCATGCAATGGATGAGCGTAAGAGAAAGTCGACACTTAGGATGGCAAAGAGGGAAATGATAGAGGGGGAAGACAAAAAAGGTGTGAACAGCTCACATCAATGAGGACAATCATCGGCGAGAGAAAGCCAAAGGATAGATATGATGTGAGGAGTAGGGATTGCCATGCAACGGATGCACATATGAGCTAAGGTAAGCTCTCCAATGGAACTAGTGGGGGTGCATCCAACTTGCTTGCTCAATAAGACATAGAGCTCTTTTGAGGAGGCTCATCATTGGAATATACAAGCCAAGTTCTATAGTGTAAAGGTCCCCACATAGCTATATGCATGAATGATAATCTCTATGGAGTACAAGGTATAAGATGGAGTACGAGTGTGGATCTCTCAAAAGAAATAGTAGTGTGCCCCCTTCTCTCTTTTTATTTCTTTTTCTCTTTTTTTCTATTTTTTTTATTTTTTTGTGGCCTCAATGGCTCTTTCTATTTATCTCTCATTTGTCCTCTTTGGGATCTTTTGATTTTGTCCTCTTTGGGATCTTTTGATTTGTCCGCTTTGGGATCTTTTCCTCACTTTAGGGGCAACACTCTATGTATTACAAGAAGTATAGAAGATCTTTCACACTTTACAAAAGTACTCAACATAAAGAAAATGAAACTATCATGATGTATGCAAATGTATGCCTCTGCCAGTGTAGCAGGATATGCAATGATACTAGCGCGTCATGTAGCAATGATTAGGGCAAGGCCCAACTAGCATGCGGCTCATCGATCAAGCAAAAAGCATGTATGACATGAAGATCAAGTCATGAGAGGATGGATGTTGCATGGCAATGTATCTCGGAAAGGCTATGGAAATGACTTAATAGGTAGGTATGGTGGCTGTTTTGAGGAAGGGTATAATGAGGCTTATGATGACAGAGCGTATCGTGCCAAGGATTTGGATGACCGGCGAAGTATGCGCCAACTCTCGAGGTGAGAAAGGGCAATGCACGGTACCGAAGAGGCTAGAAAAATATGGATAGGTGGAAGTGTCAACTTTCGAATACTCACATTAGTCCGAAGAACTCATGCACTTATTATCGGTATCTAATTAGGAGGTTCACAAAGAGACAAGTACCCCGAGGAGGAGTGTATGGGGATTTGGTTATCCTTGCGCATCCTCGACTCATGATACGTGAGTGTACTCTAATATTCGATCCCTCCAAAGATTAGTGATCCATTTAGTAGCTAAAGTTCTCAACTATTTTGTAGGTTTTCGAAAATAAACACGGATTGCCCAAAATACAACATCTATCACTAATAGGCTAAAGCTCTTGACACCAAAAGTTTAGACATTACTCATGGCAATACCTCAAAACTATTGCAAGTTACTACTAAAATTAAATAGCAACCTCAATTACCTACTTTAAGTTAAGACACACAACTCAGTGCAACAGACAAACTCTCTCAACAGGATAAACATGAAAACTCAAGAGAGTTCAACAACCAACTAAACAAAAGCTCTTTAAAAAGAAAAGCATGAAAACTAAGAGCTAAACATGACAGTAGCTATGGAAAGACAAAGAACACACACAGCAAAGATAAGCACGAAAATCTTATGTTGTGTTCTAGGTTAAAGTGGAGCGTGTTTCTCTCCCACACAAAGAAAGCTGGGTTCTAACTCGTTATGAACAGCAAGCAAAGCTAAAGAAAGCTAAAAAGGAAACTAAAAGCAAGACGCTCCAAGCATAGCACATAACGCATGAAGTGATTAAAATATAGTGGAACGAAAGACGAACTGATAATTGTTGATGGAGAAGGGGATGCACGGGGGCATCCCCAAGCTTAGACGCTTGAGTCTTCTTGAATATTTCTTGGGGGTGCACGGGGGCATCCCCAAGCTTGAGCGTTTGACCCTCCTGAATCTTTTTATCATCTTCCCTCGCACACTTGAAAACTCCCTTCATACATAACTCATCATAATCTGATTAGCGAGGTTAGTACCCATAATAAAATAATTTTTCCCTACTGGAAATAAGGATAATCTTGAAGATCTACTGTTTCTCGAGATTGCCAAAAGGTTTTTGCAAATAAAAAGCAAGCTCAAGGTTTGCAAAATGAAGAAAAGGCATAACAGGACAGAATCTGTGAAAAACAGACCAGCGGGTAGTAAATAATTTTTTCGGGGCACTTCTGCAACTCAAATCAAAAAACTCAGAACAGAAGCCCGAAAGCCAATTGTATAGAACACGCTGTCGAAAAAATTCAGACCAAAAAGATGATCTGGTGATTTTATACGAATTTTTCTGTCCAAGGACAGAATCTGTTTCCTGGACAGCACGTCACAACTTTTGAACTTTCTTGGAATCAGAGGCTAAACTTGGCACAAAGCTGAAAAGAAAAGATACAACGATGATGCTACTGTAGTAACAACCATCAAGACACAACAAAAGCAAAATAAAACTTTATTCGTTGTGGGCTGCCTCCCAAAAGCGCTTTCTTTTATGCCTTTAAGCTAGGCATAATGCAAAGAGGAATCAATAATCATCATAATAATCGGAGTTATAAATTGCTTCAAATGGTTCCTCAACAAGTTCACTCTTGTTCCTTCTAGGAAAGGGGTACATACCTTTTGCCTTCCTGCGTAGGCGGATTTGTCCCTTACCTATATCGATGAAGCCTTTTACGGCTCGGAGGAAGTCCCTTCCAAGCACTATATTTCCTTGGTTTGGCTTCATGATGAAGAAATCAACCATTGCAATCCCTTTAAGGAAGGTAACTGGCACGTCTTTTATTCTTCCCTGGATCTCAGAAATATCTCCATTAGCATGTTCATGATAGGATGATAATCTGTCCATGTTAAATTTTAAAGAATCATGAACAATTTTTGGCATAGTAGAAACCATAGATCCAATATCACAATAAGCAAGGAAGTCTTGATTAGAGATGCTAATCCTAACAAAAGGCTCCCAATCATTGTCTATTTCCAAAATATCTCTCTTATTGGGTTTGGGTTTCTCTACCTTCATCAAGTCTAGAGCATCCATTCTCTTCTCAATAGTAGCAAGTCTATCTATGACAGTATCAAAACCATGATCATAAACAATGTAAATAGATAGACCATGTATAATTTCAAGAGCTCTAGCTTCGTCACACTCTAGGAAATCTCCTTCAGCTATAATATCAAGAGAGTGTTTACACCATTTAAAAAGACCATGGTAAAAATTTCTAAGCACAATTTTTATAGGTATCCAAGGCATAATTCTCCTATGTGCATCAGAAATTCTGTCCCATGCCTTTTTCATATTTTCTCCATCCCTTTGATGGAAATCTAGAACTTCTGATTCCCTCAAAGCACCGAATCCCAACATGCTTGACTAAACAGAAAGGACTACTAACAGAAAAGCAAATAATTTTTTTTTGTGATTTTTGATAGAAGACACTAAAGCAAAACTGAAAGGTAAACTAACAAGACTAAAAAGCAAAGATAAAAGATAGCGTGCAACTCCCCTATCTTGAAGAGTGGAGTCCCCGGCAACGGCGCCAGAAAACTTTGCTTGATGGCTTCTCGCCCCTCGTTGGTTACCCCAAGTGGAAGGTTTGAGATGTAGCGTAGCGGCAAATTTTCCCTTGACAAAGATACCAAGGATCGAATCCCGTGAGACTCCGAGGGTCAACAAGAAGGTGTCAATAGCGCCAGAGACTTTTGCTTGACAGAACCTGCACACAGATACAAATAACTTTGCTCCCAACGAGTACAGAGAGGTTGTCAATCCCTCCGGCCTTGTCGTTTACAAAGGATCAAACGCAAGAGATAATAGTGATAGGTATGACTGCAACTAGGAAATAAGAACAGTAAGTAAATAGCGGGTGTGATCAGTGATGGTAATATGGACCGGGGTCCCATGATGTTCACTAGTGATGTCTCTCTCCCAAAAGACGATAAAACAGCTAAGCGAGGTAAACAAATTACAGCTGGGCAATTGACAGGATTATGTGCGCAAACCAATGCTAACTATGCTGTAAGAAAGGTAGAGGCTCAAAAGCATGGGCGGTACGCCAAGGCAAGTGGACCGAAATCCATCTGCATATACTACTAATCATCCACCTTGAGATATCTATCCATAACATCTCGCTGGTATTAAGTTGCGAGTCCCACCCATAGTGTAAACTCAAAGCAACAGATAACTGCATTAAAAGAACTTTGCGTAAAGTAAACAATCCTTGCACCCGCAAGTACAAGCACCGTTGTTTTCCCCCTTGTGGCAATAGCACATCCCCTAGACTCATGTTTCTGTCACTCAAGCTAGTCATCGAGGGGCATGAACCCACAATCAAGCATAACATTCCCTCTTGGAGTTACTACCTACTACTCGGCCAAAGCAATAAATAGCAACGGAGAACATGCAAGAATTTCTCAAGAACATAAATATAAAAGAGGTGAATCAAATATATTACTCACACACAATCTGAACATAATATCATAATCCATCGGATCCCAGCAAACTCAGCATAGAAACAGCATAAAGATTACATATGTGCCTCGATCATGTAGGGCAGCTCACGAGGTCTAATCGATGAAGAACAAAGAGGGGAGGAGAACATCACATAGCTACTGGTCATGGACCCATGGTCCAAGGGGGACTACTCACAACTCATCCGGGAAGCGTCCATGGTGGTGGAGAAGCTCCCGGTGGTGGTTCTCCCCTCCGGCAGGGTGCCGGGAAGAGTTCTCCTGGTGCTCCCGATCTTGGAAGCGTGGCGGCGTCGGAACAGAGATGAGATCGTGAAAAAGGGTTCCGTCCTCGAGGGTTTCGGGACGCGTGCTAAATATATGCCAAAGGGGGGCACCAGAGGCGGAGAGGGGAGCCCAGGCGCCCCCCCCCCCGGCACGGCCAGGAGGGGGGCCGCGTGGGCAGGCCGCCTGGGCTGCCCCTGGCTCCCCTCTGGCCCCACTTCTGGCGCGTGGAAGCTTCTGGAGCGCTGATTTTTTATATATTTTTCCCGGAATTTTTTTGGCAATTTAAGTAATGGGAAAACCTGAAATACAAAAACAGCAGAAAACAGAAACTGGCACTGGGGTGCACTGAGTTAATAGGTTAGTCCAAATATGATCAAAAGTGTATGGAAGTGCATAAATATCATAGCAATATCACACAAAAGAGGCATGGAGCAAGCAGAAATTATAGATACGTTTTGGACGTATCACCCGAAAACGGGTCAGCACATGGAATATGCTGGCAAATTCACACTGTAATGATAATGATGAGCAAAGCCTACAACTACATGCATATTTGGCTGGTGGAGGCTGTAAGGGTAAAGTTTTTGCGTAAAGCCAATTTTTCCCTACTTTAAAGGAATAGATTTTAATTAACTATCATGGTAGTTGAAACATCGTTGAGAAGATAGACATCCTCTCAACACCAATTAAAATTCATCATTAAACCCAACAATATTAATTTAAAGAGTGATGAGATCAGCAAATAATCCACTTCTAGATACTCAAAGATGTCCATAACCGGGGACACGGCTACTCATGAATAGTTTGTACACTCTACAGAGGTTTGTGCACTTTTCCCACAAGACTCGATCGCCTCCGTTTGGTTTCTCGCACTGCATGGTGTTTGAGAAACGGATGACCGAGACATAGTCTTTCAGAAGCGCTAGCACCTTACGATCGGGCGGACCGTACCAACCTACATCCCCTACATCTGCTAGTCCACCACTGTAAGAGTTCGCACAACTTACTCATACTATGCTAGAGCCCATAATAGCATTGTGGTTGCACACGGAAGTTTCTAGTATGAATAATCTCATGATCCCTTAGAGCCTGGGTGGCAGTCCAAAAGAAAATAGGCAATCACTGGAATACCCAGATGCCTCAATCCACCCAGATGTGTATTAATGTTGCCACCTTAAGTTAAACCATTAATTAATAAACTCACATCTGTCATGGATTTCACTCACCCAATCCACGTCTACGAGCATAGCATGTCCTAGCAGCAAACGTAGAAGTAACTCCCAAAGGTTTGAATGTAATGCAGGTAATAGGTACTACCTCAATCTACTTCCCAGTCCCACAAGTTAATTGATCCTACTCATGCAATGTGTGAGGGTTGGACTAATGCAATGAAAACTGGGTAATTGGAAAGCATGATCAAAGTGTTACTTGCCTGCAATGTTGATGAAGATGATTCGCACTCAAAACTCTGGATAGATCTACTCGTCACACTTCGGTCAATCTATCGTAAGCAAGCAATAGTTACCACACATAAGCAATCACTCAGCAAATCAGAAAGAACGAAGGAAGCACTTCGGAAAACTTCAAAAACAAACGAATGACTCTTGAAACATAAAACAATTTCCAACAGTACCAAAATTATGTGAATTTGGCCTTATCAGAAGTTTAGGTCAAGAGCTTCGATTTGCAAAAAGAATCAACTAAAACGGAGTCACGAAACTCAAGTTATGATCAAACGAAGTTCGAATCTAAAAACTAGTTGAATTCAAATTTTAGAATTTTCAAAAACTTGTTCAAGTTGTATTACTGGAAAGAGGGGGTCGTAACGAAGACGTGGGCGTTGGTTTCGTTGGATTTGGACCAACGGGTAAAAAGATATGGTCGTTTGAAGTGTAGGGACTAATCTGTAAAAATAATAATTACAGACAGGTCCCTGGCCGAAACTAAACAGAAAATAAAAAGCTATCAAGCGAACGTTCGTTTTCTAGTCTTAACTGGCGAACGTGCACTGTATAACTAAACTAAAAAACGGATCTAGATCTAGGGTTTTGGAAATAAACCGATCTGGTTTTTTTAGAAGAAAACCTAACTAAAAAGAAACGAAAAAAAAAACCGTGCAGGTTTTATCGTGGCGGTTCGGGCTTCGGGTCCGATCGGAGCGGATCGGACCGGCGGGTCGGAGTTGGAGCGGACTCCGGTCGGCGGCGTGGCTCCGGCGATCCTCCGGCTCGGCGGAGTGGAGGGGCATGGCGACGACGGCTTAGCGGCGGCGCGGTGTGGTGCGGTGTGGCTGCGGGGCGCGGCGCGTGCGGTGGCGAGGAACAGCGGCGGCGGCAGGGCAGAACAGCGACGGCGGCGGCGGCGCAAAAGCGAGCAGCGGCGGCGACTTGGCGATGCGGGGCAGGGGGCTCGGGCGGCGCCCTTTTATAGGAGAAGGGACGACAGCATGGCGTGGAGGAGGGGCAAGGTAGAGAGAGGCGGCGGCGAAGCCGTGCGGGACACGGACGCCGAGGCGATGGCGGCGGCGTGGCCGTGTGGGAGGAGGACGGCGACGGGACGAGCGGGCTGGGCCGTGGCCTGGCGGGCAGCTGGGCCGGCCCAGTTCGGCGAAGGGTATATATTTTTTTAACAGACAGAAAAACGAATAAAAGCAAAATAAATAAAATATCCTATGGGCATATAATATATCAAAAATTGCAGAAAAATAAGACCTACAACATGAACATTTTACTACTGTCAAATAAAATGCCCACAAATTCTAATAAATCAAAAGGTGCTACTGATGCAAATAAAAATCAAATAAAATCATTCTTAAAATACCAAAAGACTTCAAATTCATTTCTCTCCAATTTTCTGCTGTAGGGAATCATGTTACCATATTTTCCATGTAATTTCTTTTTGGAGAAAAATAATTTGAATAAAACCCAAATAACTCAATATTGAAATTGAGTTGCAGAAAATTTCAGAAGAACTTCCAACTCATATTTCCTATATTTTGAAGAAGTCATTTTATCTTCTCTCTGGAAAATCATTGAGTCGCATAAAGTTTCTGAATTGAGAATATTTCGAGGATGAAATTCAAAATCTTTTCAAAGCCCTTTATCATTTAGAATAAATGGAAGAAGTCATATTATCTTCACTCTAGGGTTTTGTGTTGAAAAGAATTTGAATTCCCTCGGAGATCAAAAAGCAAAGTGAAAGTTTTGGGAAAGTCATTTTATTCCCTCTCATTTAACTTTCAAAAGTTTCAAATTTCACTCAATTTCACGCAGCACATCAAACAGCAATCAAATCTATCTATTTATTATAACATTCCAAAATTTAGAATTTTGGGATGTTACAATCCTACCACACTTAAAAGGAATCTCGTCCTCGAGATTCGGAGAGGCTAGCAAGAAATAGGTTAGGGTTTGGGGGGTCTCCTAACAATCCAAGATTGGTGTGGCCTAGTGTGCTACCACACTTAGGAACAGGGATATGGTTTCACCAAAACTCAGGTATTCCATCCTTTGGGTTGACGGCGTCGGTCTTCTCAAATCTTCAGGGTATTTCCTTCTCTGGCTCTTTTTGGTAGTGGCAAAATTGCTGTCCTCAATCCTTGTATCCTTTCATCTTGGTAAGGCTCTTTCTGTGACTAGCTCTTCTTAGCTAACAGGTCTGGCGCCAATACTAAACAAATATCGATATCTCATGGTGGTCGTCAAGCAAATTAACCGGGTCCCTGCAGAAAACGGGTCTGGGCTTCATCCTCACCGTATATCCTATGGTTGGCAACAGCATGCCGTGTACAAGGGGAATATTTCTATACCATTCTAAGGTTTAAACAAAGTTTTGACATCGTCGTCTCTCTACTATAGGTAAGTCACTCAGATGTAACATCCCGTATAATAGAGGCGAACAATAAGTGTAAGTCGGTATGGTGATCAATCCATCCCGCACCCAAATCATTACCTTGTATATGGTTTAGTGAATCTCGAATTCTAACACTCGGTCATCCTCACAAGCATTGCAGAATTTCATCTTGTTGACGAACTGAGTTCGAACATATCCATTTATTCTGCAATCCAAACAAAACATCTAACGTTTCACAACCCTCGGGTTTAACGTAACCACCTATAAGATCGTCTATTGACAAAGGTCATAACTTCTACCAGGGGTTTTTCCTTTAGCAAGAGTGTGCTTGCATTCTTGACAGGTCCTGGGCCTGTGGGTTATGCCCATCTCACCACTAGCAACACTTGGTTTCATCATTGGGTTGCAACTGGTCATTCTTCCAACATCCAACTTCATTGGCTCTCTCTTAAATCCATCCAATTTGTTTGGTATCCCTTTTTCTCTAGGTACCAAACTGAGCATAATACTCACACTCATCCTTGTGTAGTCCTTTCCAAGTCGGACTTATCTAACCACTAGCTAGTGTATTCGGGTAACGGTGTTGGATTCTACCACACTTAAAATGAATAACACTAGTTTTCTTCAAAATCTTATCCCATGCATCATGTCTTCACTCATCACTATAGAGTAACAACTCATAAAATCCAAAATCAATACCAGGCTGCTAACTTCACCGATTCTCAATTTGCTATAGTCTACTGCATTTCCATTGCATGCTTCAACTCCAATACTTTAGCACAAAACTCCTTCTTTTTGGTACAATCTATAGCAAAATGCACTGCTTTACTACAGCAGAAACACAACACTTCTGACAAGTCTCGTGGTTCCCTTATAATTACGTAGCCTCCTTTAGGTCCTCGGCTTGTGGGTCCACTTCAGAACTTGTATATCCATAACTCAATTCTTGGGGTCACTGTAGTTCCATACTCCAGCATTACCCCCTCTAAAAATCCTATTGTACTTTTTTCCTTCATACTCTTGGGGTAAGCTTCATATCAAACATAACTCCAACTATTTGTGCAAACTCTACTCCTTGGAGCAACACTTTCCTTCCTATGGGTCCAGGGTTCACACAGTGAGGTACCACTAAAAAAATGCACTGGTTCATCCATAATCCGTATTCTCCTCATATCAAATATTTTATTACTTCTTGAACCAGTATTCAATACTCCAATTTCCAAGGGTGCATCACTACAATTTCTACTATCCAGATAGTCTGGTATGATCCAGAATTTCTTCCATCTATATCCATTCGTCCTAGCTAAGGATGCTTCAGTCCCACCGGAATTATGCAATGTGATTCTTAAAATCACCAATCTTTTGCTTCATCCTATTGGTCGTGTGCTTCATCTCCACCATCTCTGCATGCATCATACTCAGGCATCCCTGGGTAAAACGAAGTCTTGCTTCGATTATTTCTCCAATCTGACGTATGGCCTCCATAGCAGCTTCACGAACATAATCAAAGAATGTTGTTCGCGGTACTCGGGAGATGAAAAAGTATTGACCCATAGTCTTTGGGCAAACTCCTTTCACACAGTGGAGGTGTACCTCCACGTACCAAAGTTCAACTCCATTCTCCATGAAGGGATAACCCTTGTAAACTGCATCTCCTTCCAGGTGAATATGATTCATCATGTCCTTCAAGATCTTTGGATAATCTTGATCGCTAGTCAGGGTCATGATGGTTTCCGGGCCTTTGAGAAAAGACTCGTAAAGGGTGGTCATCTGTAGGCATAAGATAAAAGGGCACTCAGGACAATGTAGGTATTTCCTTGTGGTTGTTTGTCCGAGAAAGGTTTGGGGTCAACTACTCCAAGGGATCTAGGTTTTAGTCAGGGTGAGAATAGCAAGAGAGGCACTAACATTCATCCAACAACTCACAACTTTTCCTTCTTGGATTCCAAAGATATTTCAACTTCTTTTGCTTCACAAACTATTACAATGTTATTTCCATACTCAACTCAACATTGTCATAAAAGTGTATTCCATATTAATCTACATGCTTTATTCCAATATGAAAATCTCAACTACTCAGATCAATCTTCCTCCTGTCTAAAACTTCTCTTAGTAAAATGCTCTACTTCCTTGTAGTGTAGACTAATGGCATAAGACAAATCTAGGAACTTCATGGTGGATGTCCTGGTTCACTGGGTTCTTCGCTTCCTGGTTGGGCATTTGATAGCATAATGACCTAAATCCTTGCACCGATAACATGTGATGTCACTCAGGTCCTTTTCCGTAGAAATTGGGTTCTTCTGGGGACTCATGTTCTTCCTCTTACTTGACTTCTTCGTTCCTATCAATACTTCTATCTTCTGTGGATCAAACTCCACTTCTTCTGTCGGGAAGTCTCCCAGATACTCATGGCTTTCCTTTGTGCATTGCTGTGAAAGATGTCCTTTCTCTCCACATGAGTAGCAAGCACGGGAATAATATCTGTTTAGTCCTTCTCCATCAGGGTCGTCAATATCTTCCTCCATCGCATATTCCCTTAGGGTTTCCTCGAGGACTTCTTTCATTGCTTCTTTCTTCTGCTGGACAGCTTGTTGCACCATGGGGTAAATGTGACACTGGGCAGGGTAGTGGGTAGTCCCTTCACACAAGAAACAAGTAATCTGCCTAGTTGGGCATTCTTCAGCTAGGTGACTTCCTTCACAATTTGGGCATTCATCCTTATGCTCCTCCTGGGTGTGTCCTATTTCTCCACAAATCCTGCAGACACAATGTTTCTTCTTCGGGTTGTCACCATGCTTTCTGATGAGAGGGGATCTTAACAGTGTCTTCTTGAATTCCTTCCAACTTCCTGTTCCATCACATCCTTGTATGGTTTGATGCATCTTCCACCATGTTGCAGCACTTTTTGTAAAGTACTGAAGAACGTATTAAACTTCATACTTCCTTTCAACTAAATTCTTCCTAAAGTGATCCTCCATGTTTTGTATCCACAGTTCTGCCTCCGGTTGGGTCATTGGTCCAGAGACTACAAGGCTATCTTCAATCATCCTCTATTGAGTCCAAGGGTTTTGGGATGAGATTCATAAGAGATAGAGAGGGATACACTCAATACAAACAATAGTTTTTTAAAAGACGGTTTTAGTTTGTGGCCGTCGGAAAACATCAAACAAATGACGGCTCACAATCGTCGCATCTAACGTAAGTACATAACAGGGGTTTGATCTTCTAAAGGTCATCATCTCTTCAAAGTTGTCAACTCTTCAAACCTTCGGAGTATCCATTGTTGTAGTTTCAACACTTTCAATGCATGGTAAAATCCTCTTTACTCCGAAGTGATCCAAATGGTAAAAGGGTATTGTCTAACTATTTAAGGTCAAAGGGAAGATTTGAAAAATCTCAGAAAAGAAGAGAGATAAGAATCTTTTTAAAAAGATAGTTTTAGAGAAATCCTTTCCTATGGTCTGGCTAGTTTCTAGGGTCACGTCCTACAGTCAACATGTGCTCTGATACCATCTTGTAGCAACCACGATCCAAATGGACCGAAGTCTCTGTGTTCTGTGTCATCCCTGGATCGGTATGCTGACACACACAGTACAAACAGGATTTATAACAGAGGTAAATCACATGTATTAAGTAACGTAAATACTATTACCTCAATCGATCATAGCGGAAGCAACAAGGTCGTGGGTTCCCATCAACACCAACGGCAAAGTTGAGTGTAGAAATCGTAACCCCTAACGTATCACTTACTCGTCGTAAGATAATCCTGCAACATAAAACGTTGCAGCCCGAAAACGGGTCAGCACATGGAATATGCTGGCAAATTCACACTGTAATGATAATGATGAGCAAAGCCTACAACTACATGCATATTTGGCTGGTGGAGGCTGTAAGGGTAAAGTTTTTGCGTAAAGCCAATTTTTCCCTACTTCAAAGGAATAGATTTTAATTAACTATCATGGTAGTTGAAACATCGTTGAGAAGATAGACATCCTCTCAACCCCAATTAAAATTCATCATTAAACCCAACAATATTAAATTAAAGAGTGATGAGATCAGCAAATAATCCACTTCTAGATACTCAAAGATGTCCATAACCGGGGACACGGCTACTCATGAATAGTTTGTACACTCTGCAGAGGTTTGTGCACTTTTCCCACAAGACTCGATCGCCTCCGTTTGGTTTCTCGCACTGCATGGTGTTTGAGAAACGGATGACCGAGACATAGTCTTTCAGAAGCGCTAGCACCTTACGATCGGGCGGACCGTACCAACCTACATCCCCTACATCTGCTAGTCCACCACTATAAGAGTTCGCACAACTTACTCATACTATGCTAGAGCCCATAATAGCATTGTGGTTGCACACAAAAGTTTCTAGTATGAATAATCTCATGATCCCTTTGAGCCTGGGTGGCGGTCCAAAAGAAAACAGGCAATCACTGGAATACCCAGATGCCTCAATCCACCCAGATGTGTATTAATATTGCCACCTTAAGTTGAACCATTAATTAATAAACTCACATCTGTCATGGATTTCACTCACCCAATCCACGTCTGCGAGCATAGCATGTCCTAGCAGCAAACGTAGAAGTAACTCCCAAAGGTTTGAATGTAATGCAGGTAATAGGTACTACCTCAATCTACTTCCGAGTCCCACAAGTTAATTGATCCTACTCATGCAATGTGTGAGGGTTGGACTAATGCAATGAAAACTGGGTAATTGGAAAGCATGATCAAAGTGTTACTTGCCTGCAATGTTGATGAAGATGATTCGCACTCAAAACTCTAGATATATCTACTCGTCACACTCCGGTCAATCTATCGTAAGCAAGCAATAGTTACCACACATAAGCAATCACTCAGCAAATCAGAAAGAACGAAGGAAGCACTTCAGAAAACTTCAAAAACAAACGAATGACTCTTGAAACATAAAACAATTTCCAACAGTACCAAAATTATGTGAATTTGGCCTTATCAGAAAGTTTAGGTCAAGAGCTTTGATTTGCAAAAAGAATCAACTAAAACGGAGTCACGAAACTCAAGTTATGATCAAACGAAGTTTGAATCTAAAAGATATGGCCGTTTGAAGTGTAGGGACTAATATGTAAAAATAATAATTACAGACAGGTCCCTGGCCGAAACTAAACAGAAAAGAAAAAGCTATCAAGCGAACGTTCGTTTTCTAGTCTTAACTGGCGAACGTTCATTGTATAACTAAACTAAAAAAACGGATCTAGATCTAGGGTTTTGGAAATAAACCGATCTGGTTTTTTTAGAAGAAAACCTAACTAAAAAGAAACGAAAAAAAAACCGTGCGGATTTTACCGTGGCGGTTCAGGCTTCGGGTCCGATCGGAGCGGATCGGACCGGCGGGTCGGAGTTGGAGCGGACTCCGGCCGGCGGCGTGGCTTCGGCGATCCTCCGGCTCGGCGGAGTGGAGGGGCAGGGCGTCAGCGGCTTAGCGGCGGCGCGGTGCGGTGCGGTGTGGCTCAGGGGCGCGGCGCGTGCGGTGGCGAGGAACAGCGGCGGCGGCAGGGCAGATTAGCGGTGGCGGCGGCGGCGCAAAAGCGAGCAGCGGCGGCGACTTGGCGATGCGGGGCAGGGGGCTCGGGCGGCGCCCTTTTATAGGAGGAGGGGCGGCAGCATGGCGTGGAGGAGGGGCAAGGTAGAGAGAGGCGGCGACGAAGCCGTGTGGGACACGGACGCCGAGGCGATGGCGGCGGCGTGGCCGTGTGGGAGGAGGACGGCGACGGGACGAGCGGGCTGGGCCGTGGCCTGGCGGGCAGCTGGGCCGGCCCAGTTCGGCGAAGGGTATATTTTTTTAACAGACAGAAAAACGAATAAAAGCAAAATAAATAAAATATCCTATGGGCATATAATATATCAATATTTGCAGAAAAATAAGACCTATAACATGAACATTTTACTACTGTCAAATAAAATGCCCACAAATTCTAATAAATCAAAAAGTCCTACTGATGCAAATAAAAACAAATAAAATCATTCTTAAAATACCAAAAGACTTCAAATTCATTTCTCTCCAATTTTCTGCTGTAGGGAATCATGTTACCCTATTTTCCATGTAATTTCTTTTTGGAGAAAAATAATTTGAATAAAACCCAAATAACTTAATATTGAAATTGAGTTGCAGAAAATTTCAGAAGAACTTCCAACTCATATTTCCTATATTTTGAAGAAGTCATTTTATCTTCTCTCTGGAAAATCATTGAGTCGCATAAAGTTTCAGAATTGAGAATATTTCGAGGATGAAATTCAAAATCCTTTCAAAGCCCTTTATCATTTAGAATAAATGGAAGAAGTCATATTATCTTCACTCTAGGGTTTTGTGTTGAAAAGAATTTGAATTCCCTCGGAGATCAAAAAGCAAAGTGAAAGTTTTGGGAAAGTCATTTTATTCCCTCTCATTTAACTTTCAAAAGTTTCAAATTTCACTCAATTTCACTCAGCACATCAAACAGCAATCAAATCTATCTATTTATTATAACATTCCAAAATTTAGAATTTTGGGATGTTACAACAACATGGCCTATGTTGCAAACCGGTAGGTCGCACTGAATGGTTGGTTGGACGGTTGAGCATATTGTCCTGTTAAGCAACACATTATGATTTCAAATTGGCTAGAGAGAAAATATTGCTTGATATGAGTGCTTCAAATGAATGGGAAATGAAGCTTATGAAAATGCTAAGATGTTTGACAAGTGATGACCACTAACCACAACAGTATTTTGTTTTGTTTTCGCAAACATAACCACCTCATAGGGCCTAGAAATTACAACCCATTACGACCGGATCTCAAAGGTTGACATGACGAACAGTAAGCGTTCATTTAGTGCAGCTTAGATGCTCCTCTACTCAAATTCCCATTGGTTCTCCTTGCGGATCTTCTCCTACTCATCGAGCATGTAGTCGTTCTTAAGGTTGAACATCTTGCGGATCTCCTTCGTAGTTTTTCCCTTGATCATGTCGGAAACGGCCTGGCATGTTAGGTCCACCAGTCCCTCGATGTTAAGGTAGCTTGCAGCCTAAGAGGGGGCAATAAGAACCACACAGTGTCAGAGAGAAGCATTAATCTATAATGGTTATAGAACATGGATAATTAGATAGATTGTCTTGCATTAAGATGTGTTACAAGATAATAAAACACAAAACAAGACATAAAGTGACCGATTCGTGTCAGAGAGAAGCATTTATATATGCAGCGCAATCTAAAAAACATATATTGTTATGAGTGGCCCATTGTTTCGGCAAGTTAATCATATACAATTTACTTGCACAATGGCAGGGCATCTAGTAAGTTCACACTGATCATAACAAAAAAATCCTAGGTTATGCATAACAACAATATAAAAATATCAGTGAAACATACAAACCACAAAAAGATGCCCTAACCTATTTACTATGATTGTGTATGCTCGGCCAATGTGTTAATACCCCATTCTAGGTAGGGTTGAGTTGAGTGTGATTAATTTAGAAGATATGCTCGCCTTCTTATTTCCCATCCTTAGTTAAGGAAAGTGGAAAGTTTTTTTCCTTTTATTTTAGGAATTTGGACATCGCCACTAGAGCAAAATCATGTATAATCTAATCCAACCGAATCAAGAATCTACCTTGATGATGATATGAGTAGTCCGCCCAATCTAACATGCAAGACGAGCAAACCCAATCTAGATTCAAGTCCCGGACGGAGAACAAAAAGAAAAATAGATCTAGAAAAAGGAGATGGTCGAACTAAAGGATATCATACCAGGATGATGTCGTAGAGGATGTCTGGGTTGATCTTGACGAACTCTGCGTCCCAGTTCTTTAGGTCCTCGGCTAGGGTGGCGGGAGCCGCGGTGTCAATGGCACGGGTGGCTCCACCGGCGACGGCGCATGGCTTGGAGTGGACGTGCTTGTAGCAGTACTCAATGACCTTAGAGAGGATCTTGGAGTTGATGTTAGGGATTGGGATGTCGTTGTCGGCGCACTCATCCTCGATCATGTTGCGGATGGTCAGCGACTCCATGGCGACCGCCTCCTCGACCTCAAACTCATCACCATCTGAGGTCTTTAGCATGATCATCTTGATCTTGCCGGCGTCTCCCGTGGCCGCCATCGCCTGGATCTGAGCTGGGGTTGGGGTGGAAGGGTTGGGGACCGAGGAAACCCTAGCGAGAAGTGGAAACTCTAGTGGCGGCGGAAGAACAAGATGGAAGCTTTGTTGCGTGGTGGGTTGGGTTGGGCTTCTGGGGTCCGTCCGCGTGAGGCTATTTACGTATTGGGGCAAGGCGGGTTGGGAAATGGGTGGATGGCTGTATCTATCTATCATGCCTCCAAAGGAAACAAAGCCAAATAATACCAAACCAGACAAAATTTGGTACGAGTTCAACGAGACCAAAAAAACTCATATTTTCCTATTTCGCAATGGAACAACTTTGGCATCTTTGGTTGGAACTGCTTCACGACCGTCCCGGGGTGTGGGCCCGCCTTATAAGCCGGTCTACATGGCAAAGGTATTCTTGTGAATATGATGCATGAACTGCAATATCTGAATTTGTTCAATGCAGACTTTGAGGAAGTGTATGTTCTTCAATATCTGAAGTTGTATATTCTGTTTCTACATTCCAATGTATACTATGCTTGTTCATATCAATAATTTTGTTCTGGTAAATAAATAGGTTGTCGAGCAAGTGTTGATCATGCATGAAGAATACATGCAAAGCAACTACCTTCGTGAATTGAGAAGCTAAGGAGCACATATGGTCAATGAAATGTTGTTTGGAAGAATGCCTGACTGTTTTGCTTGTTTGCGATTCTATTTTAGCGAGTGAGTGATTAATTGCTTATTTTCTTCTGTTGTGTACATTTGTATTGCTCATGCTCGGACATCTCTGTTCCTCACTCACAATGACAACTGACTGCCGCCTCGAGGTGCCCTCTGCTTGTTTCATTCATTTGCTGGGTTGCACAGATATGCACGGCAAATTTGAAGAATTAATGTTTAATTTGATGAATGAAAGAAATAGGTTCATGTTTTTTTTAAACTGGTGAGATTACCAAGTGGTCCCTTTGTTTAGCTGCTACCAGAACTGAAGCAAAGCAATAGCAGAGTTAACAATGTTTTTTGTATGAACTAGTGAAGTTGCACACTTTTACTTCAACGATGAATGCCAAAAAGAAAAACAGGGAGTTAAAATTCAGAATTTTACAAGTGTGTTAGGTTCATGTTTTTTTCTAACTCCTCAAATTTGAAGACTTGATGTTTAATTTGATGAGATTACTAAGTGGTCCCTTTGTTTAGCTGCTACCAGAACTGATCTTACCACAAACTCATTTTTCAGGTTGCCTGCCTTAATCCATCACCAGATAAACTGATGGTATGTCAACCTGCCAGGTTGAATAGTCTGCATCAGTCCAAATCATACCATATCACCAAAATGAACTTGTCAACCCAAAGAATCTTATCATCTTGCGGATCGTAGATCACAGATCAGATCTGAATAGCCATGGCCTTGCGGGATCAGATCGTTATCAATCCACCAACACCCAGAAACAGTGATTAAACTAAGCAGATCAGTAAAGAAAAAACGCCGCCATTGCTATCACTCCAAATTTTCATTTCCCTTGCACACTTCGGAGTGACAAGACAGATATACACGCTCTCACCCAATAAACCCAAGAATTACATGGCTGCACTCCACACAAGAGAAAAGAAGAGGGCTGGCTGGTTAGCATTCACAATTTACGTGGCACGTAAATATATTTTTTGCTGGATCTGAAGCTTATGGGGATTTTACAAGTAGGTGCTCATATAGTCGTGTGGGGTTGTTGTGGATTATCGACGGGTTCGCGTCCTCCAGGCGCTCCGCGAGCGATCGGAGCATGGAGACCAGATGCCGGGTGTTCTTGGTGCACCTGCACACCAGGTCGAGGTACTGCACGGCCTCCTGGGGCATGAGCCCGGTCATGAAGAAGGGGAAGAGCTTCGAGTGCGTCATCTCCATTGTGCCCATGGCCTCCGACGCCCATCCGGAGTTGGACTTGTCAGGAACGTTGCCCTCCTCACGCTGCATCCGCCGTACCGATTCCAGTCGTGGGAGCATATCCTTCTCTTCCTCCTTGAAGTGCTCCTTGGTGTGATCCTGCCAGTGTTTGATTAATTTCAGATACACACCAAGCATGAAAAAACATGTTTTATGCAGCTATATGCATAGATTTGTAATCATTTGGTATTTTTTTGAAGAATCAATATGTATAACAAATATTTAAAAGTTAGTACCAGAGAAGGATGTAATGTATAATAGAGAAGATATAATGATACTATCAGAGGAGATCATTTCCATATATTTAGGTCTATCTTTCACATTATTTTAGCATGAACATGTTTAAATCAACCATTCTTGACTGGTTCTGAATGAAACCACCGTTGTCTGCATACTACTCCCTCCGTCGCAAAATAGGTGACTCAACTTTGTACTCCCTCTGTAAACAAATATAAGAGCGTTTAGATCACTAGTTTAGTTATCTAAAGGCTCTTATATTTCTTTACGGAGGGAGTACTAACTTTAGTACAAAGTTGAGTCACTTATTTTGGGACGAAGGGAGTACTTGATGCCAAGATACCAACACAGTGGGTGCGGTCCAATAGCTTACACCAAGTAGCAAGTGTGTAAGTAAGTTATGTGACCAATCTCACGATCAACGTGGCGAAGCATCCACGGAAGTGCTCGTGATGATTACAACATGTATGATCTTAGCAGTTGGCTGGGCTACGTCAACTCCTTTCATCAGCTTGGTAGGCAACATGTGGATAGACCTAGCTGTAGTGAGAATAAACAGCTAAAATCCAGTGTCTTGCAAAGCAACTTTCTTAATTCAATTAATTGCTTAGGCCAGGCTGACTCTCCTCACAACTTTCCACGCGCAAGACTTTAGTGCAGTGGTAGAGCTGTACGCAATAGCAATGGTGGAGGATCCATATCCAATTCTCGAAGTTACGACACTTAACTCAGCCCTGCATGTGCCACTGAAATCCTCAAACGCAAATCATACAAGGTAAACAGGTCAGACCAGGCTGCACCCTGCTTTCGCCTAAACTTTCCACTCACACAATACTAATGTAGTGATGTGGTAGTAGAGCTGTATGCAACTGCCATGGTAGTGGATCTGTATCCAACTTGAACACTAAAATTAACCCCACAATGTGCTGCTCAAACTATGAAGTTATACAGAGCAAACAGGTTGGTAGTGGCCTTATCCAGGGCCACATGATCTTCCAAAAGTGCAAGGGACAGTAGTGCAACACAACCAACTTTTCCATGGAAGAAGCAAGGAATCAGTATTTTTTTCTCTCTCGTGGGACTAGGTGAACTCTCATCATTGTACTTCACTTTCGGTTACTACCTTTCTGAGAGTATCTCTTGTCGGGTCATTAGCTAAAGGGGTACTGATTAGGAGAGGATAACATCCACACCAACAAATTACTAGTCGCACTTTGGCCTGAAGGCAGTAGACAAGCCTTGCAAGTCACAAAAGGTGAAGTTTGCATATCACCCTCCGCGAAATGACTTTTCATATAGCACAATTCCAAAGCCACCTGCATATTCTTTCAGATTCTTTCCGGTATATGATATTGAAACATACTAGTAGTACAGTCCAAATACAAACTTGCAAGATCTCACAAGCAATGCAGAGTACAGAACAGTAATGCAATAAGCAGAATATGCTAGATGAAACATCCACCAAATGCAATTAGTGGTAACCACCAAATGCACAAGAGAGCATGTACTCTACGTACCTGCAACGCTTTGAGGCGGACGGAGAGGTTGACCAGCACTTCATAGAAGAGGGCGCTGCCCAGCTCCAGCGTCAGAAGCGTTTTTATATCCTCCTTGATCCCGTTCATCATGGGCAGGTGCTTCCCGTGCTGCTCCTGAACCTTATCGCACACCCCTGCGCATAAAATACTTTCAGGATCAGATTAGACTGCAGTTACGCAATCATATGGGCGTGATTAAACAACTCTCTAGTTAAGCTCTTGCATCGAGGAGAGCAACAAGGGCGTTTGGTCTAGTGGTATGATTCCCGCTTCGGGTGCGGGAGGTCGTGAGTTCGATTCTCGCAACGCCCCCAATTTTTGCTTTGTTTTGTTTTGCACTTGGATGGAAAATGGCAAGGGGATTTTTCTATCAGTAGCTTCTGCTCTACTACACGACATCACTGTCTTTTGTTACCTTGCTCGTTTATCAACCGGATGAGAGAAAATGTCCATGTGCTGTGCAGCTACAAAGGTAAAGGAACCAGAAGCATTTTGATCGACAAGGAACAGAGTAGAGAAAGGAAAAGAACGCTCCCATCCCCATCCCTTCCTGTCACGGCGGATTCTGCAAATCCATGAAAATTCACCAGCACGAGTACACGGCCGGCGCAAAGCAATTTATAGAAGGGACGCGGAGCAGTTGCCCGTAGGCGGTGAATGCACCCAGAATGTCAAAAGGGACATGAAAATGCAGAAGACGACAGTGAGGAAACCACCCAATTGGAAATGCACCTTATAGTACGTCAAACCCTCCTCAGATATCCTTATAGGAACAGCGAGCAAAATTTAAGAGAAATGTTGAAACGAGTGGGGAATGGGATCGGACTGAAATTGACCTGGGAACGAAGCCCTCTGGATATCGGGGAACAGTACCCGCTCCTCCATCCTGGCGTGCTCCAGCATCACCTCCATGGCGTCCCCGTACCACTTCCCCAGCCTCCTCACCTCGGCGCCCTCCACCACCACGGTCCTCCCCTTGCCGGCCTTCTTCGCCCCCTTCTTCACCATCTCCGCCAGCTTGGCGGCGACGCCCTCCAGGTGCCGCTCCGCGCTGCGGTGCTGCAGCCGCACCATCTCGGCCACCTCCTCGGCGGCCGCGGCGGCCAGCGAGGCGCGCGCGGCCGGCGGGCGCTCGGGCGGCGCGACGCGGGGCTTGCCCTCGAAGCGCGCGTCGACGTGGCGCAGCAGCTCGTCGGCGGCGCCGCAGAGCTCCGGGTCGGCGGCGGAGAGGCGGAGCACGGGGCGGCCGAGCGGGGCCGCCTCGGACGGCGTGAAGTGCACGGGCGCCGCCGCCTTGTAGAGCAGCGCGACGCGGAGGCGCCACGCGACGGGGCAGCCGTCGGAGCCGTACACGCGGACCACGCCGCCACGCTCGGCGTCGGCCTCGGGGTCGACGGAGACGGAGACCGAGGGGGATCTGGCGAGCGCGTACGGAGACACGGTGGTGGCGCTGCCCCCGCCGCCGCCGCTGGCGCCGCCGGAGGCCGCGCTGGAGTGGGAGGGCGGGGAGCCGGCCGGCGACGGGCGGCGGCGGCGCGGGGAGG